>CM067170.1:45460727-45482319 GCA_034093135.1 Erigeron breviscapus | reverse complement strand
GATTCTCACTAGACTTTAGTTGATTAAGATTTTGATTTCAAAAAAAGGGGAATCTAAATTGACTTTTGAGATAAGAATGAAACCGAAGATGAAAAGATTTTCACTCAAGACAATTCAACAATTCAAAGATGCTCCAAAAGATGTATTCTCATGGATTGAGGGGGAGCATGATTAATTCATAAGAATTTCATCTTAAACTTCATCCAATTGCTAACTCTCCAAAGTGTTCGAGTTGATGTGACAAAGATCAAAGATTCAAAAAGGTTGAAAGATAGTCAAAGAAGTAAAGCTTCAAACGAGTCTTCATCATCACCTCATCACTGGACTGGAAGACCGCTAGCTGCTGATCGACAACTCTTGTGTTGGAGGCCAATGGGAGGTCTTGAATCATACCTAAATATCTTTCTTGGTCTTCCATGTCTTCTTCATCACAAAGAAGTCTTGCACCACATTCCTTCAACTCAATGTCTACCTCCGTAAGGAATGAAAAACTAATGAAATCAATATCTTTTTCCCATGCCTTTGCTGGGTGTAGAATAATGCAGCCATATCATATCTAACCCAATGAAGTCTGCACTCTTACTTGAAAACGGGGTCCCTAATTGTATATAACGGTCTATATCAGTTCCATCAGAGTTTCTCACTTTGTATTCTAGCGAGCTATGCCTTCTAAAATAATGTACTTCTTTAGGCCTGTAAGTAACACATACACAATATCTCCTGCTCTTGTTGCAGCGCCACTGTGGAGGCACCTTAACGTCGATGGAAGTTCCTGTACACCAACTTGTAACGCATGGTGAAATTCTATTTCCTTGAAGAAGAAGATGCACACTTTTACACTTACTAGTACATCTCTGCTGACAGAAAATTAAAAAAAGGGTAATTGGATGGGAACCCCTGATCCCATGTACCATTTGGTACCTACTAATCCCCCAGCCAGGATAGCGTCCAGGTGAATCTCAACCACTTAATAATCCCCTAATTATCTCAGAAAATTACACACATCTTAATTTGAATTCACAACTGAAAATTATGTGCACACACACACACACACATAAAAAAACAGGTTATCTCGAACCAAAAGTTATAGAAAGGGTGTGAGGGTACCTCAGGTAGAACCATAGATATCATGCATTCGATAGTATGATTCTTAGCCATATTTGCACAACTAGTGAAGTCCAACGTGAACATCTCGTTGTTCAAGACATTTTGTTTGTCTACTTCTCTTTAGGAGATGCAATCAGTTACATCACAATGATGAATGTTAGGCGGAAGTTCGCGAAGCACTTCAAGATTCTTGCAACCAACAAGTCCAAGCTTTGTAAGTTGAGAAAGTTGACTCAAACTTCAGGTATTCTTCTAGACAAGTTAAACTGGTTCTTTTACGATATATTTGGGGCTGTCGTATTATTCGGGTACCCTTCTGTTAAGAATCGAAAATCATATCCACAAGATCGAACAACAAGATTGAACAAGAAATATGATTCTATTATAATCAACAATATCGGTGTTACATCGTAAAAGACACACGTAAAAACCGAATACAAACACATATATTTATAGCCTACATACGACGGTTATTCCTGAACCATTGTGTTGCTTCAAACCATCGTGACCCTTTGCCTATGAGAGCACTGAACCGTTGCCTCCTTTTCAATCGTCACACCCATCTGTGTGTTGGTGTCTGTTTCTCTTAAACAAACCGACCCTTTTCCTTTTAGGCCCAATTGACCCATTTACACATCTAGTCCCTAGACTCCACTAATAAATTGTAGTCTAGACATATCTTTAGACCAAGACTTATACAATTATGTTCAACATATTCCCCCCTAATTGTTTAAGTCTTGTTCTTCGAGAGTTCATGCAGTCACTCTACGTTCTGCCATTTTCACGACAACGTCTTCAAATCTTCATTTTCTCAAACTTGGATTCTTCACCGATCTTGAACTTCTCAAGTCTATAGGCAATTTCCTCTTGGCTTTCTCCTTGCCTGAGGTCCCGCCTCTTAGTTGATCTTTGTGAAATAATCCGTTGCAATACTCCATCTTTACCAGTCCATCGGTAAACGATTCTATCTCAAACGTCTCTTCTGGTTTCTTTGATTTCTAGGGTGTTTGATCAAACCCACCTCGCTGTTGAAAGTCAAATCCGCCCAGAAAATAATTGTCACATCCGCCTCCTGCTAATTACAACTATGTCCGCTTCTCCGCTATTGACAATCAAACCCGCTTCGCCGCTGTTGATCTAGATCAATCCCGCTATTCCGCTGTTGATAACCAAACCCGCTACCCCGCTGTTGTTTATCAATCCCGCTAATCCGCTGTTGATCTTAAATTACCCTATCCCAATCTCTAAAACCAATGATCTTCTTCAAGAATCAAACTTTTCCATTGCCTTGTATTTTCCGTTTTTCTAATGTATACCCGCTTGACAGAAAAACTATACAAAAATTGATTCTTTCTATCCTTTATTTCCAAAACAAAATCTTCTTCCATATTACTAACACCACTGTTGGCAATGTTTTTCACAATCATATTCAAACCACGATTTTAGTTTTGTAAACTAACCATTCAAAACTTGGTTTTCCTTAAAAAACAATACGCCCACAGTACACAGTATTCAAAACACAATAAATTGTGTTTATCCCTTTTATTACTTTCTTAAAAGAAAGAAAAATCAAAGTAAGGAAAAAACCGTATCTTTTAGTCTCCCTGTTCTTCGACTTTTCTCGCGGTTTCTTCTTATGCACTACTTGCATCAAAAGAACTCCATGTTCCTTTGTCTTCATCAAAAAACACCAAACCAAAATTTTAGTGTTGTGTTTTTTTCTTTCTGTGCGCAGCACACCAAACAAAAAACCCATCAATAACCTTTTTCTTGTTTCTTTGTGCTGTAACACACGAACAACAATATGGCTTCTTCCTTGATCTTTTCTGATTCGACTTTGCAAACTTCTGATTGAACAGTCCGTTGTTCAAATCTTTTCTGTTTTCTTATATCCGACTAAGAACAACCCAAAAACCACTCTCTATCTGTTCCCCTTCTGATCAGTTTTTCTTTCTTCCCCGAATCAAAAAACCGCGGTGTCTTCTTCTTGAACAATATGATCAAAAATCGAATCAAATTCCTTGTAATCTTGAAGCCCGCTCTGATACCACTGTTAAGAATCGAAAATCATATCCACAAGATCGAACAACAAGATTGAACAATAAATATGATTCTATTATAATCAACAATATCGGTGTTACATCGTAAAAGACACACGTAAAAACCGAATACAAACACATATATTTATAGCCTGTATACGACGGTTATTCCTGAACCATTGTGTTGCTTCAAACCATCGTGACCCTTTGCCTTGAGAGCACTGAACCGTTGCCTCCTTTTCAATCGTCACACCCATCTGTGTGTTGGTGTCTGTTTCTCTTAAACAAACCGACCCTTTTCCTTTTAGGCCCAATTGACCCAATTAACATCTAGTCCCTAGACTCCACTAAGCAATACAATTCTAGTCTAAACATATCTTTAGACCAAGACTTATACAATTAGTCCAACACCTTCTAGTAGTAGTATATATATACACACTAAGATGAATTTTCCCCTCCAATAGATACATTCAATTTCCGTCATTCGGTCATTGTTATACAAGGCTTTAGATTTCTAGTTCAGATTAGTTTGAAAAAGGTAAAGTTCTTATAAAGCTCATGGCTCTTTTTATGAAAACTAATTGACTTTTCCACATGTCCTTGAGCTTTAGCTCAATGGTTGAAAGACCATCCCCTTGCATGAGGTCTTGTGTTCAAGCTTTGGAGAGTACATAGGAATTAAGTCCCTTTATGAGGGGTTGACTTGGGTATACCCAGGTTCAAGTCTGAGGGGGCAGGGTTTACCCTATTAATCGTCGTGCCTTCGGCGGATTAGTAGGGAGTTTTCCCCCCATCGGGTATTTGAAATAGGCATTTCTACTTCGAGGGAGCTCTCTAGCGCGGACCCGGTTAAGACAACATATGCTAGACCTCCCGCTGTCGAATCGCGACACGAAGTTTTCAGCGAAATTCACCTTTCAAAAAAATAAATTGACTTTTCCACATAATAAAAACTTATTTTTGTATTTTCCTTCTATTCTATTCTACTAGTATAATACTATAAGGCCGCTCTGTTAAGAAATACAAGTTTTATCTTTAAACTTATACACTTCTTGTTTATTGTAGGACTATTGGTGTTCAGTTTATCTTATTGAGGGACTGCTTATGTGCATTTTAGAAGATAGAAGATACAAGGTCTTTATTTGAAGTATTCTGAAGATGAGGGGTTGATTTGTAGAAAAGCCAAAGTTAAAGAGTATATATACTCTCTTCCATCAGATTAGGGTTTGATAACCCTATTATTTCACACACAAATATCTGTATCTCTCTCTCTCTCTCTCTCTCGATATTCATATTATTCCTGTATAGTTTGTATATCACTTTGATATACAATCTTATATTCTGCTACTAATCATCATCTGGATGATTATATTCTGTTTTGTTTAATCTTTCGATTTGGTTGTAATAACTTTTAATAATAAAATCTAAATAATAATAACTTTTCTGGTAATATTCTGGTTGATTACTGATATTCTTTCATGGTATCAAAGCCGATCATCATTGTTTGGTGATTTTTGGGTGTTTCTGTTGTAGATCTGATTAGATCTAGGGCGTATTCCATTCGGGAACCCTAGATTCTAATTTTGGGGTTATTTGTTCGATTAAATTAGGGTTTCATCTTCAAACCCTAATTAAAGTTCTTCCGCTACTTCTGTTCGTATTTGCCCTAAAAATTAGGGTTTCTATTGTTTGAATCCAGAGAAGAGTTAGGGTTCCTCTTCCTTCTTCCGATAGCACTGTATTGTTATCTTCTCCCTTATTCTCTTTTATCTGATATTTTTTTTATAAAAAAAATAATAATAAAAATATTTTCTGCTTATTTCTCGCAAAAACACTTGTGTTATCCTTGACCTGCCTTCATTGAGATGTTAGGAATCCTGTCACTGACACTTGTGTGAGAATAAGCTTATTTTTCTGAAATTTTTAAACAATTTTTTGGTTATAGTATCTTCTTATATTTGTCTGTGTGTTTATTCTACTTATTTTTTCTGTGTTTTTTGTGTTTTACTTGATATTTTAATTGTTGTGATTGTTGATTGATTCTTGTTTGAAATAATGGATAATAATAATAATAATAACAACAACAACAATAATAATAATGAAGATTCTCATTTTGAACATTCTGATTTTACAAATGATCTCGAAACTAAAATAAGTAAATTAGTTTTTGGTGATCCTTTGTATTTGCATGCTAGTGATACTACTAGTACACCTCTGATAAGTTTCAAATTACTTGGTACTGAAAATTATACTGTCTGGGCTTGTGCTATTGAATTGGCATTAGAAACTAAAAATAAACTAGGTTTTATTGATGGTAGTTGTGTGAGAAACTCTGAAAACTTGACTTTAGCTAAGCAATGGGATAGGTGTAATGTTGTTGTTTTAAATTGGATTCTTGGTTGTGTTTCACAAGAACTTTATCTAGGTCAAATCTATTCTAAAAATGCTGCAACTGTTTGGCAAGAATTAAAAGAAACTTATGATAAAGTAGATGGTTCTGTCACATTCAATCTATATCAAAAGATTAATTCACTTGCTCAAAATGGTAGTAGTTTGTCTGAATATTATCATAAGTTGTCTGCTCTGTGGAAACAATTTGATGCTATGATTAAACTGCCTGCTTGTTCTTGTAATGCTGCTAAAGATTTTCAACAACATACTGATTTAATGAAACTTATGCAGTTTTTAATGGGTCTTGATGATTGTTATATGTCTGTTAGAAGTAATTCGTTAACTAGAGATCCTCTGCCATCTGTGAAAACTGCTTATTCTGTTGTTTCTAGAGAAGAATCTCATAGAGGGGGTGTGATAAATCTTCTGTTGGAAATGCATCAGCATTTGTTGCTAGGTCTGGGTATAATTCTAGTAATCAAAAGTTTTCAAAGAACAGTTCTTCATTTGATTCCCATAAATCCTTTGATAATAATTTTGAGTCTAGAAAAACTTTTGATTCTGGTTCAAGAAATTTAAGACCTCCTAACCCTAATTTGAAATGTACTAACTGCAATAAAATTGGACATACAATTGAAAGGTGTTTCAAATTAGGTTACAAGTTTGGGGGAAAGTTGTAACATTCATGAAATTTGACTTTGGTTGACCCGTTAATTTTGTGCACATTCGATTAATTTATTTATTTATGATCGAATTTAGTGTGATTAAATCGTGTTCAAGGTATACGTATACATGTATATGAATTAATGATCGTTTTAATTAAATTGTATTCGCATGGTATTCGAAGTTAATTGATTTCTTTAGTCGGATGTTCGATATTTGTTGATGATTTCATTTACTAGTTATGTGAATGTGGACTATCCATGGGCATGGTTCTTGACCCATGACCCATTTGATTGACCCAACCCTATCTCCCTCCCAAGTCTTCCCCTCCTCTCCACCAATCACCTCATTCTATCCATATCTCTCTCTCTCTCTTAAATGCAAGAACACCAACTATCTCTCCCTCTCTCTCTAAATTAAATTCACCAAATTAAATGTTCCAAGCTATATTTTGTTAGGGTTTTACATCATCATCATCATTGCAACAACATATCAAAAGATTGGGTTTTTAAAGTGCAAGAATACCTCTCATTCGGGTCAATTTCGGGTTATTCATCTAGGTGGAAGATTTTGGTAAGTAAACTCATCTCAAAGTCATCATTTAATGTTTATAAACTTGTTTCTAAGTCAAATCTCTCAAACCTTTGGTAAGAATCGGATTCAAAGTATAATTAAGTCAAGAACTAGGGTTTCAAGTCATTAATGGGTTAAATTCAGTTTTGAGCTCAAATTGGTGACTTGATTTGAATATTCGAAGTGGGTCACGTTTATTATTATCAAATTAGGTCGTTTGTACTTCAAATGAGTTTCAAATCCGTTTAAGATGCGATCTAGGTCGAATTAGGGTTTCATGTTATTCAAAATGGGTCAAATGGGTAAATAGATAAGGTTTTGTTGTTTCAAATCTGAAATTTTCGAAATGGGTTGCAATTGGCTATGTTATATCAAGCTTAAATAAGTCCCAAAACATGAAGTGAAGCTAAATTATATAAGTGTGGGTCGAAAAATGAGTTTTTAGGGTTTTGGGGTTGTTTTTGGCATTCAAAGCTGCTGCTGGTCGAGTTTTGTGCAGCTCCACCGTCCAGCACGCCCCCCTCACCGTTCCAAACGCTCCATTCTCTGTTGTAGCGTCTCACACGGTTAACCCACCATGTGAGACGGTGGCTTGCGAATGTCAAAACCCCTTTACGCCAACCAAACGTGGAAACCTCTGTTTTACGGTAATAACCAACGCTGAAACTTCCTTATGTGGACCACCGTCTGAGACGGTGGTATCCACCGTCTGTTACGCTGCCTCACTGTAACCACCGTCCAGACGCTTGTGGCCGTCTGTTACGGTGCCATGAATGTGGCATTTTCCTGCTTCTTTTTCTAGTTCATTTCTCTTGTTGTTTCGTGACCTAGTTCTTCTTTCTTAATTCAAGGGTCGAGCTAAACTTGTTAATGAACCATTTCCTGGTTTCCCTAACGTTTTGGTCGAAGGTCATGAGTCGTTTAAAGTAAAGAACCCTTGTAACAATTTCTAAAGAATGAAAGTAACTAAAATGGAAGTAATATAAATATATGAAAATACACATATATATAAATATATATTGATATATATTAAACGAACGAATAGGTTGCGGGTGTGTGGTCATCATTTGACGTTGTAGATCATTATTAACTCATCGTAGCCGAGCCAAGGTGAGTTCGTAGCCCCTTTCTTTACATGACTTTGGGGTGAAAAGTGTACAACGTGTACTTTGGTTCGTTTGATCGTATTGTGTTCGTTTATTGAAGTAATCAAGGCTATATGATAGTTTGGCTATTTTAATCATGATTATAAAGTTATATGATAGTTTGACTATTTAATCAAGGTTTTATGTTCGTTTAATTGTTGAATCAAGGTTGTATGATTGTTATATGTTCGTATCAAGGTTATGAGGTTCATTAAATGATCCAATCAAGGTTTCAAGGTTTTGTGATCGTTTATCGATCCAAATTATGAGATCATTTAATGACCCAATCAAGGTTTCAAGGTTATATGTTCGTATCAAGGTTATGTGATCGTTATGATGTTAATCAAGGTTAAGCAGTTGTTATCCTGACACTTGTTTCTTATAGTCAAAACCTACGAACTCACCAACTTTATGTTGACTCTTTTTAGTACACTTTTCAGGTAATCAAGTGAATCAAAGACGTGATGGATGATTGCATTGCATGTGTTAGGATTGAGCTTGGACTTTTGTGGATCCGTGATTCATTGTTCCCGTTTATGGGTTATGCCTAGGATCGTTAGCCATCATTTGATCTATTTTTTTTGTAAACTATTGATGGTGTTGTGCTCCTTGTGCATTTATTGATCCAATACTTGTATTTTGAATTGAATTGTGAATGGAAATGTCCAATCCTTATTGCATATAGTGTTGTCTCTACTTAATTTCCATGTCGTGCTGAGTTTTCTTCTAATGCCCCATATTTCCGCCTTGTTGGGGTGTTACAAAAGTTTAATAGCAACAATGCTAATGCAGTGGCTAAATCTAATAGTTCTGGTGCTTTGTCTTCTGTTAGTACCAGTTCTACTTCTGCTCCCACTCTTACTTCTGATCAAATATGCAAGCTTCTAAGTTTACTTGACAGTCAAGGTTCTTCAGGAGTGTCTGCCAATATGGCAGGTATGTTAGAATTATAAAATGGTGTTAAATTGTAAATTAGTTATTGTGGAAGGGGTTTTAGTGTTAAGTAGATGAAATGTATAAATACCCCTTCCTTAATCATTATGTAATAAGCCTTAATCATAATTCCATACTTACATCTCTCTAACTTACTTTCTCTCTCTAAACTCTATCATCTTCAACCTCCCTCCACACACACTACTTTCATACACCAAACCCTAAATCCTCCATTACTCAATTAAGCTCAAGTTTCTTTATATCATTTGGTATCAGAGCAAAATCGGTTCACCCGAGCGATCCGTAATCACGTTTAGTGACTGATTTTGCGATTTATTTCGTAATTTGAGCTTAATTTCAATCTGAAAATTTCTGTTTTTGCGATTTCAAGGCTGAAATGTGATTCTGATCATTAATTAATAGTGGATTAGTGTTTGATTTGTGTAACCAAGTGGTCAATTTCGATTTTGAGATCAAAATATCATTGTTTTGTGTAGTTAATTTGAGCTCGGCAAATACAACTTTCAGAAAAGAAAAGTCAATTTCTATGTTCTGCTACAGTAACTTCACGTGATAGATTCCACTTTCAACAGTATATGTCAATTTTTAGTGTACTTTCTGTTAAAGTTTACATTTTTTTTATTAATTAAAAAAAAAATAGAAAAGCAGAAAAACAAAAACAAAAATCATCAAAATTTTCATCAACTTCTCTCTTCGATTGTGTCTTCGTTTTTCATCGATTGAATCTGAAAATCACGAGGTTTTGTTCGCGGTGAAATTCTGGTCATAATCGTCTTTTCAATTTTTCAATCGGTTGACTTTCAGTGTCGGTTACGTTTTCCGGCGACTGTGTGATTTTTCCGGCGAGCTCGAAAACAGTGTTTATTGGCGACTGTGCGGAATGTGTTTCTGACTGTTTTGGTGAAAGTTTCGTGTTCTGAATCGAAGTATTTTGGAAGAAATCAGACTTTTAAGTTTTCCGGCGAGGTGGTTACCTTTTCCAGCCGCCGTGGTAACTGTTCACCATTATTTCTGAAAAACCTCATTTGCAGAAGTCACGAGTTAGCCATTTGCCGAAGTCGTGAATCAACCATTTGCAGAGATCATCGATTCTACCATTTTCATATCTCAACTCGTGTTTACCGAGCTCGGCAAACACGACATCCAAATCTTTGCCTTCTGCAAACTCGACCAGCACCAATACCCGCATTTGCCGACTTGACCGATCAACCCCTTTGCCAAATCAACCAAAATTTTCTTAAATCAACCAATTGCCGAGCTCACTGCTCGGCAAACCATACAACTCAAAGACTTGGCCAAAATTTCTCATTTCAAGCATTTGCAGAGCTTAATTCTCTGCAAATCGTCTTTTTCAAACACTTAACATTTTTTCACCAAAATTTTCCTATTTCAACTATTTGCAGAGCTCTGAGCTCGGCAAATAGTACAATCAAGAATTCATCAAATTTTCTTATTTCAACTATTTGCAGAGCTCTGAGCTCGGCAAATAGTACAATCAAGAATTCATCAAAATTTTCCTATTTCAACTATTTGCATAGCTCTGAGCTCGGCAAATAGTACAAATAAGACTTAGCAAAATTTTTCTTATTTCAACCATTTGCAGAGCAATAAGCTCGGCAAACAGTACAAATAGACCAAAATTTCAAAAAATTATTTTCCAACTTTACCAAATCGATTTTCATCCTTTTTCCCATCTTTGGTGTGAAATTTGAAGAAATTTGTTTTTGAAAACCCCTTTTGCCGAGGTATTTGCTCGGCAAATAGCACTTTCATTCTACAAAGCTTGAATATTGGCTGCTCATTGGCTGTGTGTTGCTTGAGTCTTTCGTGTTTTGTTACATCCATAGTGGTCAGTGGTCTTTCTTGTTTCATAAGAGTAACAATTTTAAGTAAAGTTGAATTAATTCTTGAGAAAGAAAGTGAGATTGTTCGGGGAGAGTGAAAGAAAGACAGAAAGAAATTGTTCTTGTGTTAGAAATAAAGTGTACCAGAGAGAGATAAACGGAAATATTTTTTTTAGTGTGGTGAATATTTGCTTTGAAAATGCAATGTTCTCAATAGAGAGTGGGACACACATGCTCCATAAATAACGTGTTGCAGTAAAAGTGGTTCACGTGTGTTGTTTAATTCATTCTTTTGTCACGCGTGTCCTTTAAGGCGATGTGAGCTGTCAAAAGTTTTGTTGATTCAAAATTGAGATTCCTTCATGTGTTTGTTTTTAAGTGTGGTTACATAAAATTTGCTTTATCAGAAGTTGTCGTGTAACTGTATTTGATATTTGAATTTTTTTCTTTTTCTCTTTTCGATATCTTGAACGAATTTTAACTGGCAGGTAAACTGTTTTAACAATTCACGTGGTGTTTCAACTTTCAACTAATTGGTCATTGGGCGTATATTTGATATTATAGGATTTGTTGGGCTTAAGGTTCATTTAGGATTTCATTTTGGTGTCTTTAAATTTGGGCTAATTTTTCTGTTGGACTAGTTGGTTTGATCATTTGTTTTTGGGCTTGTCAGTTTTTTAATTGGGCTGAATTTTATTTTGTCCTTGGTTGTTCTTTTAGTTGGGCTATCAACAAGTTTTGATTCAAAATGGCTCTTAAAATTACGGACGAGTTTGTTGCGATGGTAGTAGATTTTTTAATGGGTGAAGAGCCAAGTTGGGAAGAAATACGTCGTCATGATAATCACACTTGTTGGTGTATCAAGTCGTCTCGATGTGCAGTGGTTGTTTTTGAAGAAAACAAAGTCGATGTGAATATTTTTAAAACACTTGTGAGAGAACACCAGAGGTTTCAACTTGAAATTGACCAACTCAAATCTGAGAATAAAGAGCTCAAATCTGCTAATAATTCCCAGTTTGTCTGTCATGGAAAGTCTTAAATCTGAAATTGACCGAGTCAAATCTGAGAACAAAGAGCTCAAATCTTCTAATACTCTCAATTTGTCTACTATGGAAAGTTTTCAACTTGAAATTGACCAACTCAAATCCGAGAATAAAGAGCTCAAATCTGCAAATGATCTCATTTTGTCCAACATGGAAAGTCTTCAAAAAGAAAATGATCATTTGCAATCAAAGATTTTCAAATTAACAAATGAGTTGGACAATTCTTCCAAAGAGCTCAATAAAATTGTTTTGGACAATCAATCAAAAGAACTTGTTTTGCAACAAAAGATTTCTGAACTTACTCATGAGTTGCAAAATAAGTCCACCATTTTTGTGAGCAAAGAGCGAAAATTTTTCAAAATTTTTGAACAACTTCGAATTGATGTGAGCACTGTTGAAAAAGAAAGAACGAATCTTTGTGCTCAAATCAAGTGTCTTGAAGACAAATGTTTGCAATTTCAATCAAACGAAGCATTTTTGACAAAAAGAATCTCCGATCTTGAGATTGAATTGCAAACAAAGCCAAAAGTTGTTTGTTGTCAAACAAAACCAAAAGTTGATGTTCCAAAGAGGATTTACACGGGTAAATCTTCAAAACCTTTTGAAAGAAAGGTCTCTCAGTTTACTAATTACTCTTTGCAAAAGGGTAAGAAGTACACTAAGAAACCAAATTTTAATGGAACAACTACTTTTGTCTCTTTTCTATCCTTCGAGGATAATTCTGAACATCTTTCTCATGCACAATCTCAGTTGACTAAATCAAAATGGAAACCGATTTCAAAAGATAAGTCAGTTGAGTCAAAATCATTCAAATATTCTTTTTCTAAACTTTTTGATCTTGCACCAAAACCTGTGAAAACGGTTGTGCAAAAAGTGAATGATTTTGTTCCAAAAAATCATTTTTCAAATCAATCTCCCAAGATTGGAAGCTTTTCAAAGAAATTAAATGATTTTTCACCGTTGCTTCCACGAAAAATCTTTTCAACTAAAACACCGGGTTTTAGTTCTCCGTGGAATGCAACTTCTATTCATCAAATCGATGAGACTTACATTTGGTCTTTTAACAAGTCAAAAACCATTGGACCCAATCTCAAATGGGTTCCAAAAGTGATTTCCAAGTGATTTGATGAATAGGTGGCTTATACACACTTCAGTGTATAACCCGTTCTAAAACCGTGTTTATAATTTCATTCCTTTTAGAAAATCCAAAAAGATTTTCATTTTCTTATTTTTAAAAATCCAAAAAGATTTTCTCTTTTCATCATTTTTACTTTGTCTTTTAGTTACTCACAAAGTATTAGGATGAGATGCAAGGCATCAAACGCCTTTGTGTACTGCCTTTGTAGTCTCATTTTTAATGTTTGTGAGCAACTTTCAAACTCTTTACTCACCCTTTATATGCAAAAACGTTGTTTATATCATGCATATATTTAGGGGGAGTTTGTTTATAAAACCAAAACTTCCAAGTGTTCAAATGCTTTTATCATTTTTAAAACACTTTGGAAGATTTTCAAACCATTTTCGATCATCTTTATTGAAGTTCGGTGTTAGATTTGCACATAAGAGTTTAGGCCACTCATAAATACTCCATGATCTTGTCATCGCCGATGAGATCTAACCCCGGAGTTAAATTCTCTATTCTAGATTGTGAGGGTATATGAGTGATGATGTTTGTGCAAATAGGACATGAGGGAGTAGTCGAAAAGTGAGAGGTTAAGGTGAAATGATGATGTGAGAAAGGGCTAAAAGAAATGAAAGCCCTCCCCAAAATTCTCAAAAAGCCGGGTCAACACGTTTCTATCGGATTTCATTTGTTGATTTCTCGATATTGAAGAAGACTTCATGGACCCAGTGAAGCAATGCACATCTTTTCCTAACCACTCAAGTATTTCTTAACAAATGCTTGTTTTATTCTCACGAAGATTTTCACATTTCTATCGACTCTTCATTTGGAAGACGTTGATATTGAAAAAGGGCGACACTCTGCTCCGGTCCCCGACTTCATTTGATCACTTATTGAGTCTAGAGCGTTCTTGATATCTTATTCTTTGACTAGGACACATTGAGTCATTATATGTCTTTGTGACATCGCATATCTTTGTGATATTGCCGGAACATTCGTAGTGATATCATATGTTTGATATTCCACGATGATCGAATGGAAATCCTACCAATGCTAACATCTTTTCCAACGTTGAACGTAGGTCTCACATTTTCATTTTATGAATTTGTTGAGTTAACGAGAAGTCTATGTGACCTAGGATTTATTTTCCCAAAAGTCTTTGAGGATAGTAAGACATGGTTATCGAACGCCTTTGTGACATTGACCATGAATTACATTCTTTAAAGCAATCTATCAGTTGAAAAGCCATAGACCGAACCATTTAGAGATAAGCTTTGTGCATTTCTCGATGATAATGGGAAGTCCAAAAAATAGTAATCGTATTTTTAGGCCACACCATTAATCCTTTTGATTTTTGGTTGTGTCACCGGATCATTTTTATCCGGATTTCATTTCTCTTCACACAAACACAAAGAACACAAACACCATATTAAAATCTTTTCCCAACAATGCAACCTCACATTCTAGTTCACCAATAGGATCATTGGGAATTGGGAATTGGGTTGGGTTAATTTGATTGCTTGTTGTTTGTTGTCATCTACCGTTTATGCTATCAATCATTGTTGTATGATGAACACGTTTCACATATTCATCATAAGGGGGAGAAATTGATAAAATGATTGATAGATAGAGTTCAAGGTTTTAGGTAGAATTTGATTGATTGAGGATAATCGTTTTGTTTGGTTGTTCAAAGGATTATTAGTTTAGGTGAAGGGAGTGAATAATTATCGTGATAAGTTGAAAGTTCTAAGATTGTTTCAAGAAAGTTGAAAGATTGATTCGAGATCGAGAATATTCAAGATGATTTTAGTTTTGGAAAGTACATGAGAATAACGGAAAGATTTGTTGAGAAATATGACCATTGTGTGATGATTAGAAGAGTTTGAGATTGAATGGAGATTGTTCTTTTATTGATACTTGTGATAGCTAAGTTTGTTTAATGTCTTGATAAGATTCATAGTTTGAAATGATTGTTCATTTGAGGGGGAGCAAGAGTGAACTCATGAATTGCTTAATTGTTAGATGCTTCGAAATGATTGTTTGTTTGAGGGGGAGCAAGAAAGTTGAAGATATTTCGTTTAGTTGATAAGTTGCTCCAAGATAGATGTTTGTTTGAGGGGGAGCAAAATTGTTTGATCAAAGACAAGTTAGATCAAGATGTGAGTCACTCGATAGCTACTGATCGCTCTCGAGATCGTCTATTGTTATGTCGTGAGTGCGGAATCCTCACGAGATAACTAGTTTGATTAGTTATCGAATATATTGCTAATTATCTCAATATAATCAGCCTTAAGTAATCTATCTTCGTTTTCTATAGCATATAAACGAACTTAGTCGCCTTTGGTGTGTGTAATATCAACTGGAATTCTCACTTTAGGGTTTCCAATCGTTTATATATGTTCACGATCGATATTGGGCTTGCTGGGCTTTGTTCTTACGAACTTAGCAGTCCAGCCCATAAAACGAAGATTATCTTCGTTAGTTCCTAACGAAGATTATCTTCGTTAGTACTAAATACCATCAACATCTATGCTTAGTTATTTTCCAAGTACTTATGTACAAGAAACCTAACATATATTATGTTTGTACTTGTATGATATACATAACAAACATCATATATAAACATATAAATAACACCAAAACATGTAATCAATCATTACTAAAACACGAAGTTCATAATCTATCAATTACATATAAATGAATAAGACATAAAACAACATAATGTCTTAATCTAAAAGACTAATCAAATCTAAGTTGATGTTGTCACATCAACATGCATCAACAAAGAATTCAAGGATAAAATGCTCCATGATAATTGTTGATTCAGAGACAAGTTAGACCAAGAATTGAAGTTTTAAAGTCAAATCAATTTTCCACATTTCAAAACCAAGCTTCTGCAATGCCAAGAGAATTTAAAGAAAACCAAGCTTCCGCAAAGCCAAAAGAATTCAAAGTTAAATCAAGCTTCCGCAATACCAAAAGAATTCAAGGAATTCAAAGTCAAAACCAAGCTTCCGCATGCTATTCAAAGATTCAAGTTACTTCTCCAAGCAACATCAAGTTGAAATCAACACTCAAAAGTTCAAGTTGTGAAAGCTCAAAAGCTATAAAGATTTCAAAGATGCTTTCAAAGTATTCAAAGTTGCAAGAGAAGATCAAGTTTTAGAAAGTCATCGTCAAGAATATATGTTTGTTGAGAAGATTCAAAGTCAAGGTTGATACAAGACGTTGAAGACAATGAGAAAGCTTCAAAGTCCAATCAACATTGAAGATTTTCAACAAATGGGCTCATCATGTTTATTTAAAGACCGAAGACGATGCAACATTTACAATTCAACACCAAGGGGGAGATTGTTAGAATTATAAAATGGTGTTAAATTGTAAATTAGTTATTGTGGAAGGGGTTTTAGTGTTAAGTAGATGAAATGTATAAATACCCCTTCCTTAATCATTATGTAATAAGCCTTAATCATAATTCCATACTTACATCTCTCTAACTTACTTTCTCTCTCTAAACTCTATCATCTTCAACCTCCCTCCACACACACTACTTTCATACACCAAACCCTAAATCCTCCATTGTTACTCAATCAAGCTCAAGTTTCTTTATATCAACAGGTATTCCTATGTGCAGTAATACTTGGTTTAATTTTAATGCTTTTATGTTTAATGCTTTCATTAAATGGATTATGGATAGTGGTGCTAATCAACACATGACTATGAGTGCTAAAAATCTTACAAATGTTGTTGATGTATCTGATTTAAATCTTAAAATTGGTCATCCTAATGGTACTTGTGCTACTGTTAGACAAATTGGTAATCTTCATCTTAAAAATGGTGCAATTTTGTTTGATGTTTTGGTTGTTCCTGAGTATTCTGTTAATCTAATGTATGTGCATAAGTTATGTAGAGGCAACAATCTGTATGTTGGTTTTGATCCTCATAAATGTTATATTCAGGACTTACCTCAAAAGAATCTTCTGGGGACTGGTAGTGAGCAGGGTGGTTTGTATGTGTATGATGATACTGCTATGTGCTCTTCTGTGGTGTGTAATTCTGCATGTCTTCCTTGTGAATCTAAATTGTTATGGCACCAAAGACTTGGTCATCCTGCTGACCAAGCTCTTTCTATGTTTAAAAATAAATTGAATTATGGTTCTGGCATCATTGGTCCTTGTGAAGTTTGTCATAAGGCTAAACAAAGCAGGGAATCATTTCCATTAAGTGAACATAAGTCTAAGAAACTTGGTGATCTTATTCATTTAGATGTGTGGTGTCCTTATAAGGTGTCAAGTAAAGAAGGTTTTAAATATTTTCTTACAGTTGTAGATGATTTTACAAGAGCAGTTTGGACTTTTATGATGAAATCTAAAATAGAAGTTTTTGAAAATGTAAAATCTTTTATAACTTTATTAAAAACTCAGTTTGATGTTCAAGTTAAGATAATTAGAAGTGATAATGGTACAGAATTTGTTAACAATCAAATGTCTAATATGTTCACTTCTTTGGGAATTGTTCATCAAACTTCTTGTTCTTACACTCCTCAACAAAATGGAGTGGTTGAAAGGAAACATAGACACCTTCTTAATGTTGCTAGGTCTCTTATGTTTCAGGGGGAATTCCTTTGTATTTGTGGAGTGATTGTGTGCTTACTGCAACTTATCTTATTAATAGAACTCCTTCCTCTATTTTAAAGGGCAAAACTCCTTATGAATTAGTGTTTAAATCTGAACTTTCTTTAAAACATCTTAAAGTCTTTGGTTGTTTGTGTTTTGCTACCAAGTTAAATAATTCTGACAAGTTTGATACTAGAGCTGAAAAATGTGTTTTAATTGGATATTCTAATACTAAAAAAGGATACAAACTTTTTAGTCTTGAGTCTAAATCTGTTATATTTTCTAGAGATGTTAAATTTCATGAAAATATTTTCCCTTTTACTATGAAAACTGATGGTTTTAATTCTGCATACAAAGATTTAAATACTTTAAACTTTTTTGATCAATTTGATACATCTAATTCATTTAAAGAGGATGTCCTTCCCTATGATGAAGAGGAAGACAAACAGCCTGAATTTGTTATTGGCAGTAGACCCCTGAATTCCTCTGGCAGATCTCCAAGGGAGGCTGCTTCTGGTGTTCCTTTATCTGGCAGTCCTGTAGGATTACCAATAAATGAGGCTTCATCCTCTAGTAGTTCTCCAAGATCTACTAGGAGTTCTGGAGGGTCAGCAACTTTGACAGAAAATGATTGTGATAATAATTCTGAGGGAAATGTTGGACATTATATAAATTCCGATGGTTTAAGAAGGTCTAATAGAAATACTAGTCTTCCTTATAGATTAAAAGATTTTGAACTTGATGGAAAGGTTAAATATGGTCTTAATAGAGTAGTTAATTATGCAAATTTGAGTTCTGGATTGTATGCTTTTGTGTCAAATCTGAATAAAACCGTTGAACCTAGAAATTATTATGAGGCTGCCACTAATCATAATTGGATTGAGGCTATGAATCTTGAGATGGAGGCTTTAAATAGAAATGGTACTTGGGTTGTTACTGATTTACCTCCTGGTAGAAAACCAATAGGTTATAAATGGATTTATAAAATAAAGTATAAGTCTTCTGGTGAAATTGAAAGGTATAAGGCTAGACTTGTTGCTAAAGGTTATAGTCAAAAGAGTGGAATTGATTTTGATGAAACATTTTCTCCTGTTATAAAAATGGTTACTATTAGAACACTTTTAACTGTTGCAGTAACTAATAAATGGCCTTTATTTCAACTTGATGTGAATAATGCTTTTCTTATATGGTGATCTTTATGAAGAAGTATATATGGATCTTCCTCAAGGTTACTTTGATAAATCTGATAAAAGAGTGTGTAGACTTGTTAAATCATTATATGGTTTAAAACAAGCACCAAGGCAATGGAATGCTAAGTTATGCAGTGCTTTAACTGAGTATGGTTTTACTCAAAGCAAATGTGATTATTCTTTGTTTGTTAAATCTCATAAAGACAGTTTTGTTGCATTACTTGTTTATGTGGATAACATTGTGGTAAAATTGACAAGGTAAAAGAATTTTATAGTTCAAAATTTAAAATAAAAGATCTTGGTAAACTTAAATATTTTTTAGGAATTGAAGTTTTAGAAACAAGTGAAGGTTTATGTCTTAATCAAAGGAAGTATTGTCTTGAGTTACTTAATGATTTTGGTTTACTAGGTTGTAAACCTATAAACACTCCTTTAGAATTTAATCTGACAATGAAACCTTTTGATTCCAAGTCTAAACCTGTAACACCCCAAATTTTGTAGTATTATTATATTACATAAACGTAAAATATATATATTTAAACGAATAAATTACGAGTTAATTAAAAAGCCGTATAAATCAAATGTCGGACCTAGTATTTTAATAGAAGTATGATTAGATGATCGAGACCCGAAGAGTTAAGTAGCAATTGTAGAGGACTAAAGTTGAAAAGAAAAATAAAAAGAGGGGTTTAAAGTAAACATTGGAAATTAATTCCAAGTATTAAATAACATTAAAATGATCTTATGATCATTCTTAAAGAAAAAGAAAGAGTAAGTCGGCATAAGAGCACCGACGGAGGCAGCGGGAAGGAAAGACGAAGGAGAAGAAAGGGGAAAGCGGGTTTCGGGCCAAATTAAATAAGTCAAATCATTCCTAATCATTATTATGGGTTTGATTATCATCTTTTAGGTATTATTTTCTAGTTTTCTAGTTTGATTAATAGTTATATAAAAATATTTTAGGTTAAGAAAGGGTGACTGTTTGGGTCCATATTAATTTCTTAGTATTCGGACTCAGCTAAGAAGCATATGTTAAAATTTGGTAAGATTTGGAGATAGTTTTTGTATCACGTTATGTGACATAAAAGTTTATGTAAAGTTATGATTTTGTAAGATAATGATGAAATAATGATAAGGAATTGAAAATAATTGGCTTGGGAAGGATTGGGCAAAGAAAAATTAGAAAAGACGATATGTCTCAATATTGATGATTTATATGGATTTGGTTAATAGGTAACCAAGGATTTCGAGGAATACAAATCTATGTTGTAGCAGGACTACAGGTGAGTATATAGAACTTAAACTGGCAGGTGATCATATGAAATCAGATTACATGCGAGTAAGAGATTTCATATGATTACACGGTTGAATATTGCCGTATTTGTAATATTATTTTAATTGTTACATACATGTGTTGTTTGCTGTTATGATATATTTTTGAGAACCGAGCAGTTAAACGGGTGTAGTACGTTGGCAGTGATATGATATGGCAGATGTTAATATGTAGTTATGTGTAATTATCTGATGATTCGTTTATATGTTAGTTATGATAATAGATAAGACGTGGCAGTGAAAACTTGCAGTTAATGATAAGAGTATGCCACACATTGCGATGATTTAGTCATTAGCAATGAAAGTGTCATTATTAAATGATATATGATGGTTAAATATTTAAGCATTAATTGTTACCAGTTGTATGACTTATTTGGGGTCTAGGAATTTAGTTGAATAATAGCCATTATTATCAAGTCGCGGTTGATAATTATGCGGTTGGCAATATTCTAATTGTTGATGTTTCATGCGTAGATATGATTACGGTATTGAATCAATTGATGTATTAGTTGGAATGTTAATTAGATCAGAAATGTGTTAGTTAAGATGGTCATTAGATTAACAATGTGCGAGCTGAATAGTTTATGATGGGAGCGTTTATTTAATATAATTATTTGCGTTGTGATCATTATGTGAGTTGTGTAACGTGCTTGGTGTATATGATGGTACGAGTGTTTATTTGATGTAATTATCTGCGTTGTGATCATAATGTGAGTTGTGTGATGTGCTAGGTAGTAGGTATATATATGATGGTACGAGTGTTTATTTGATGTAATTGTTTATGCGGTGATCATTATGTCAGTTGTGTGATGTAAATTTGAGATCACAAGTTTAATGTGCGGACTATATGAATACATGCAAGTTGATGTTGTATCATTAGAGGACATCACTTTATCTGTTTGTGCATATAGTTGTATAATGTACCTCACTATAGTATATGAGCAGTATAATATGTTTTTAGAATGATATGATGTCCATATTTTGTTTAGCAGACATATAGGATTATATGGAGGTTGGCTATATACGTGTAGTCTGGTCCATATAATTGAGCAGTTGGCAGATTGTACTTGCAGTCTATATTATGAGCAGTATAATATTTCAGAATGATATGATGTCCATATTATGTTTAGCAGACATATAGGATTATATGGAGATTGGCTATATACGTGTAGTCTGGTCCATGGCAGATTGTACTTGCAGTCTATATCATGCAGTATCATATATACATAGTTTATATAATGCAGAACATTTATGTGTTTACTTTCTATATATTCACTAAGCGATGTGCTTATTGCTTTAATTATAATGATGTAGGTGCTTATGTATTTATCGTTAATGATGAGCAATTGAATAGGACGAGCACAGGAAAGTCATAGCCGTGGATGAGCACTTGTCGAAGGTTTATGCAAGTGTAACACCCGTTCGTAAAAATATGGATTTCCAAAAATTTCGCCTAACGGCGTTAAATCATGCGGAAACGATTTAGGAAAATACTCAACTAAGAAAAACAGTTGAGAAAACATTGGTGGTGTTACTAATAGCATCAAATCTGTAATAAAAGAAATCCATAGA
>CM067170.1:45436172-45459727 GCA_034093135.1 Erigeron breviscapus | reverse complement strand
TTTTCTGTCAATCTTGCAGCCTGCAAAGTTAGAATCTGAATAGCCAATTAGATCAAATCCTGAGTCTTTGTGATACCAAAGACCCAGATTGGGACTACCTTTAAGGTATCTAAAGATTCTTTTCACAGCCTTAAGATGAGATTCCTTAGGACTGGCTTGATATCTTGCACAAAGACATGTAGCAAACATAATATCTGGTCTACTAGCAGTCAAGTAAAGTAATGATCCTATCATACCCCTATAAGCTGTGATGTCAACAGATTTCCCATTTTTATCTTCATCCAGCTTATCACCAGTTCCATAGGAGTTTTCATAGGTGAGCAATCAGTAAAACCAAATTTGTTTAAGAGATCTTTAACATACTTTCCTTGGTTTATGAAAATTCCATTTTTAGTCTGTTTAACTGTAAACCCAGAAAATAGTTTAGTTCTCCCATCATGCTCATTTCATACTTTTTAGACATTAATTCAGAAAACTTTTTGCAAAGTCTTTCACTGCTAGACCCAAATATTATATCATCTACATAGATTTGTACAAGCATAATATCACCATTATACTTTCTCACAAACAAAGTCTTGTCAACATTACCTCTTTTGAATTTATTAGCCAATAAGAATTTAGACAAAGTATCATACCATGCCCTTGGAGCTTGCTTCAACCCATAAAGAGCCTTGTCAAGCTTGAACACATGGTCAGGAAACTTTGAATTTTCAAAACCTGGAGGCTGTTCAACATAGACTTCTTCTTCCAGCTTTCCATTAAGAAATGCACTCTTCACATCCATTTGATAAAACTTGAAACCCTTGTGAGCAGAGAAGGCCAAGAACATTCTGATTGCCTCTAATCTTGCCACTGGTGCAAAGGTATCATCATAATCAATTCCATCCTCTTGTCTGTAAGCTACCAATCTAGCTTTGTTTCTGGTCACAACTCCCCTTTCATCCATTTTGTTTCTGTAGACCCACTTGGTTCCAATCACAGTCTTGTGATAAGGTCTTGGAACAAGTTCCCAAACCTTGTTTCTTTCAAACTGTGTTAGCTCATCTTGCATTGCATTAACCCAAGAGGGATCTTCCAGAGCTTCATCAACCTCAGTTGGTTCCATCTTGCTTACAAAATTGACAAACATGCAGAAGTTGCCTGTTGCCTTTCTTCTTGTTTTCACACCAGAGAGTGGATCACCAATTATTTGGTTGATTGGATGACTCTTTGTCCATCTAGTAACTGGGACAATGGACTGATTCAATTAGATGGTTCAGCATGATCAGCTTGAGGAAGAGGCTGATCAGCTTGGACAGGAATGGAGGAGTCTGAACCAGTTGGAGAGTCATTTAATGGATTCTGAACAATAACTTCAGAGGAGTAGGATCAGCTTGTGCATCTTCAAAGATTGGAACTTCTTCTTCTTCAATGAGTTGCCCCCCCTGAGTTTGAGCATTATTAGCTCCAACTGGAGGATTAGTTGGAGGCTCATTCTCAGGTACAGCCAGTTCTTCAAAATTGAAGTCTTCATCTTCAGGATGAGAGCAGTCTGGCTTAGAACAACCTTCATCAATGCTTACATTTACAGAGTTCTCAATTATTTTAGTTCTCTTGTTGTACACTCTGTAGGCCTTCATCATTGTTGCATATCCAAGTAGGATACCTTCATCTGATTTCTCGTCAAACTTTCCAAGGTGGTCTTTCTGATTTAGAATATAGCAAGGACTTCCAAACATTCTTAGGAAACCAATCTCAGGTTTTCTCCCCCTAAGAAGTTCATATGCAGTCTTCTGGTGTCTTTTTTACAATGAGGGATCTGTTCTGGGTAAAGCAAGCTGTGTGTACTGCTTCAGCCCAGAAATGAGACTTAACATTGTTTTGAGCCATCATGGATCTGGCAGCTTCAATGAGAGTTCTGTTTCTTCTTTCTGCAACACCATTTTGTTGAGGAGTTCTGGCAGCTGAGTAGACTTGTGAGATTCCCTTTTCACTGCAGAATGAATTAAGAGTGATATTCTTAAATTCAGTACCATTATCACTTCTTAATTGCCTAACAGGCCTTTTGTAGAGAATCTCAGCTTGCTTGATGAAATGTATAATGCTGTCAGCAGCTTCACTCTTGTGTCTTAGAAAGAAAACCCAGGTGTATCTTGAATACTCATCAACAATTACCAAGGAGTACCTCATTCCAGTGAATGCGGGAGTAATGATTGGTCCAAATAAGTCCATATGAAGCAGATCCAAACAATTATCAATGGTTGAGCATGTTTTAGACTTAAAGGTAGCTTTATGTTGCTTGCCTTTCTCACAAGCTCCACACAGCTTGTCCTTCTCATAATTGATCACTGGAAGCCCAGACACCAACTCTTTCTTACACAGCTTGTTGATATCTTTGAAATTCATATGAGACAGCCTTTTATGCCACAACCAATTCAGCTCATCTTGAGACTTTGACATGAAGCATACTTCTCTTGTGACAGTTGGATTTCTCATGTCAAAAGAATACAAAGACTCATCCCTCTTTGCAATCAGAACCACATTGCCTTCTAAATCAAGAACAATCCCCTTATCAGACCTGAATCTCACCTCATAACCAGCATCACACAACTGACTCACACTGATCAGATTGTGCTTCAAACCATTAACATATGAGACTCTTCTGAAAGTAAGAGGACCATTTGAAAGAACACCAAAACCTTCAGTCTTTCCTTGTGAATCATCTCCAAAAGTAACATTAGGACCAGCGCGAATCCTAAAGCTACATAGCAGGGACTTACATCCGGCCATATGCTTGGAACAACCACTGTCCAAGTGCCAGGTATTATCGTCGTGACCGCCCTTAGGTGGAGCAGTCTGACTGGTGGATGCCTGCTGAGCTGACTCTGATTGCTGTTGTATTCTTGCCAGATCTTCAGCAAATCTTTGAGTAGCTTCTTTAGCCATGAAATACTTGGCATCCTTGTACAGCTCATCATCAGATGATGTGGCACTTTCAGCCCAGTCTTTGGCTACCAGACTCTTCTCATTTCTGTTCATCTTCTCAGTCAACTCAGCTACTTGTGCTTTCAAGGCTTTGTACTTAGTCTTGAGCTTAGAGTATTTTTCACCTCTTCCACCTTTGGCTGGCACAGCTTGAGCAGTTTCTTTGGATCTACAATCTCCAGCCATATGTCCAGTCTTGCCACACTTGTAACAAATGACTTTGTACATATCAAATGGCTTCTTGGTCTGATCAGCTTGGCCACCTCTTCCTTTTCCTTTAAACTTGTTAAAGGATCTCCTTCTGATCCTTTCAGCTAACATAGCAACCTCATTTGCTAGTTCATCACCATCAGATTCATCACACTCAGATTCAGCACAAACAGAGTTAGGATTAGACATCACAGGAATATCATCATTAACATAAGGAATGATCTCATTACTAATTGAACTAGGGTGTTCAGTCATGGAAGCAACAAGTGCAGCAGCAGGCTGACTATAAGAATCACCCATAACAATTAGTTTTTCAGCCTCTGAACATTCTTGGTTATGAAGCAAACCAAAAAGTCCAGGGAGATCAAGATCATGATACACAGAACTTAATTTAACAGATGAAATATAATTGTTCCATTTGGGTGGTAATGAATCAATAAATTTGCTCTTTAAAACCTCATTTTTCTTATTAATGCCAACAGCAGCTAAATCATTTACCAAAGCATTAAAGCGGGTATGAGTGTCAGTTAAGGATTCATTTCTCAAGGAGAAAAATCTCTCATACCTCCTGGTCAATGTAGTAATTGTGGATTCCATGGAGGTAGAGCAACCCTCAAACATAACAGTCAATGTACCCCACATTTTCTTTGATGTTGAACACATTTTAATTGAATGGTAAAGGTCTTTGGGCACAGCTTGGACAATGAAATTTCTAGCCTTCACATCCAAGTTTGCCAACCTCCTATCCTCATCCCCCAATCTGCCTTGTCCTTAACTATAGATTTGACTGTGGCAGGAATGGTTGGTTTACCTTCCCTGACCACAGCTTCTACCACAATGGTTTGTGTAGGAACATAAGGACCATCCGTAAGGATGTCAGGCATATTGTTATCGATGGATTCAAGGAACAAAGACATTCTACCTTTCCACCCACTGAAATCATCTTTGTCAAACATGGGTAGTCGGGTTGAAGAACCATTATCAATATAAGATGACATTGCTTTACTATAAATGAAAATATGCAAGGATCAAGTCAAGTTAATTCTCAACCACCGCTCTGATACCAATTGAAACGTCCCACGGTGTATCAATATACCAAAGTATATTGAACACATAACAGTTGTAGAGGGGGGGTGAATACAACTTTCCACAATCTTTACAAACTTTTAAACACAAAACGTTTTAAGATTCAGACAAGGAATATTAAGCAAGTAAGTAAAGTGCAGGAATCATTAAAACAGTAAAGCATTAAAACATTCTTGAACACAGATTGTTATTTTCAAATGTAATCTGTTATTTGTATAATTTGAGCTTTAGTGTGTGTTTTAGTGTGTGTCAATGGCGGTTTTAGAGAGAGAAAGTAGAGAGAGAGTAGAGAGAGAGTCAGGGAAAGTTTGGATAGTATTATGGGTGAAAAGGTTACAATGATTAATGAAGGGGTATTTATACCTATCATCTAATTAACACTAATACCCCTTATATAACTAGAAATATTACAATTTAACACCATTTTATATTTCTAACAATCTCCCCCTTGGTGTTGAATTGTAAATGTTGCATCGTCTTCGGTCTTTAAATAAACATGATGAGCCCATTTGTTGAAAATCTTCAATGTTGGTTGGACTTTGAAGCTTTCTCATTGTCTTCAACGTCTTGTATCAACCTTGACTTTGAATCTTCTCAACAAACAAATATTCTTGACGATGACTTTCTACAACTTGATCTTCTCTTGCAACTTAGAATACTTTGGAAGCATCTTTGAAATCTTTGTAGCTTTTGAGCTTTCACAACTTGAACTTTTGAATGTTGATTTCAACTTGATGTTGCTTTGAGAAGTAACTTGAATCTTTAAGTAGCATGCGGAAGCTTGGTTTTGACTTTGAATTCCTTGAATTCTTTTGGTATTGCGGAAGCTTGATTTAACTTTGAATTCTTTTCGCTTTGCGGAAGCTTGGTTTTGACTTTGAAATCTCTTGGCATTTCAGAAGCTTGGTTTTGGAATGCGGAAATTTGATTTTGTCTTTAAAACTTCAATTCTTGATCGAACTTGTCTTTGAATCAACACTTATCTTGGAGCACTTGATTCTTTGATCAATTAACATTTGCTCCCCCTCAAACAAACAACTATCTCGGAGCAAATTATTCAATAACAAATCTTTAATCTCTTGCTCCCCCTTGAACAAACAATCATTTCGGAGCATATTTAACAAATCATGAGTTTACTCTTGCTCCCCCTCAAATTAACAATCTCTTCAAACTATGAATCTTCTCAAGACATTAAACAAACTTAGCTATCACAAGTATCAACAAACGAACAATCTCCATTCAATCTTAAACTCTTCTAATCATCAAACAATGGTCATTTTTATCAATAAATCTTTCAATTATCGACCATTTACTTCATCTTGAATATACTCGATCTCGAATCAATCCTTTAACTTTCTCAAAACAATCTCTCAACTTAGCACGATAATTATTCACTCTCTTCACCTAAACTAACGATCCTTTGAACATCCAAACACAATGAATTATCCTCAATCAATATCTATCAATCAAATTCTACCTAAAACCTTAAACTCTATCTATCAATCATATAATCATTTCTCCCCCTTATGATGAAAATGTGAAACGGTTTCATCATACAATAATGATTGATAGCATAAACGGTAGATACCAACAAACAACAAGCAAGCAAAGTAACCCAACCCAATTCCCAATTCCCAATGAACCTATTGGTGAACTAGAATGTGAGGTTGCGTTGTTGGAAAAAGATTTTTATAAGGTGTTTGTGTTCTTTGTGTTTGTGCGAAGAGAAATGAAATCCGGATAAAAATGATCCGTTCTCACAACCAGAGATCGAAAGGATTAATGGTGTGGCCTAAAAATACGATTACTATTTTTAGGACTTCCCATTATCATCGAGAAATGCACAAAGATTATCTCTAAATGGTTCGGTCTATGGCTTTTCAACCGATAGATTGCTTTAAAGAATGTAATTCATGGTCAGTGTCACAAAGGCGTTCAATAACCATGTCTTACTATCCTCAAAGACTTTTGGGAAAATAAATCCGAGGTCACATAGACTTCTCGTTTACTCAACAATTTCATTAAATGAAAATGTGAGACCTACGGTCAACGTTGGAAAAGATGTTAGCATTGGTAGGATTTCCATTCGATCATCGTGGAATATCAAAAATATGATATCACTACAAATGTTCCGACAATATCACAAAGATATGCAATGTCACAAAGACATATAAAGACTCATTGTGTCCTATTCAAATGAAAGATATTTCAAGTACGCTCTAGACTCAATAGTGATCAAATGAAGTCGGGGACTGGAGCAGAGTGTCTCCCTTTTTCAATATCAACATCTTCCAAATGAAGAGTCGATAGAAATGTGAAAATCTCCGTGAGAATAAAACAAGCCTTTGTTAAGAAACACTTGAGTGGTTAGGTAAAGATGTGCATTGCTTCACTGGGTCCATGAAGTCTTCTTCAATATCGAGAAATCAACAAATGAAATCCGATAGAAACGTGTTGACCCGGCTTTTTGATAATTTTGGGGAGGGCTTTTATTTCTTTTAGCCCTTTCTCACATCATTTCACCGTAACCTCTCACTTTTCGACTACTCCCTCATGTCCTATTTGCACAAACATCATCACGCTCAAGGACCCTCACAATCTAAAATTGAGAATTTAACTCCGGGGTTAGATCCCATCGGCGATGACAAGATCATGGAGTTTTTATGAGTGGCCTAAACTCTCATGTGCAAATCTAACACCGAACTTCTTTGAATTTGATCAAAAATGGTTTGAAAATCATCCAAAGTGTTTGAAAATGACAAAACAATTTTGAACACTTGGAAGTTTTGGTTTTATAAACAAACTCCCCCTAAGTATATGCATGATATAAACAAAGTTTTAGCATATAAAGGGTGAGTAAAAGGTTTGAAAGTTGCTCACAAACATTAAAAATGAGACAACAAAGGCAGTACACAAAGGCGTTCGATGCCTTGCATCGCATCCTAATACTTTGTGAGTAACTAAAAGACAAAGTATATAAACAAAATGATTAAAAGAGAAAATCTTTTTGGATTTTTTCAAAAATAAGAAACTGAAAATCTTTTTAGATTTTTCGAACAATAAGAAAAAGAAAATCTTTTTGGAATTTTCTAAAAATGATGAAATTACAAAAACGGTTTTAGAACGGGTTATACACTGATGTGTGTGATGTGTGAAATCTAGTTTAAAAATTTATAACAAGGTCTACCGTTAACTGACTACAACACACTTACGGGCAGTGTACCCGTTCGTATGTAATATAGGTAACTGGCAAGACCAGGATCGAACACAAGGACTGACTGTTGTACTAAAAGTTGTGAAAACTGTGAAACAAGTACAAGTTTGGTTTGTGACCGAGTTGTCACTTCGCGTATCAGGAAACTAAGAAATTAACAAGTAAAGTAAAATACTCAACCGGTGTCACTCGAGAGTATACGAAAAGATTTTTGTTGTAATCAAATGATTAAAAAGCCATCTATGTCGAATCCGCTACACAAGAAGTCTAGGTTGCATATGGTTAAGCTCAAAATTCTTTATATGTTGGTGATAATAATCGTGACAAGACAAAACACATTCGGCGTGCACTCCGTTTGTAAAATCGACTCAATCACCTAATCAACTCAATTTCTTGCAACAAGTGGTACCACCATCCTTATTACAATTCCTTGAACTAACTAGTTTGTTTGATTATTTAAATAACAATTTCATCTTTGTGAAAGAAACGTGGTACCACCATCCGTTAAATCCACTTACCAAAGTAATTTCTATTAATTTGTATCCTTTACTATCATACCATGACCTAGCAAGAGTTGCTCATAGACAAACAACTAAGATAATACTTGCATTCAACTAGTACCACTATCGAAAAACACAAATATCACCAAGGACACAAGATTAAGTAGAAGAAATCACTTCAATAAGATCTTGACAAAATGTTAAGTAAAACCAACTTGAATTCAAAATATTATGCAACCATGACTAATTGTTTCACTTCATCTTCATAGATGTAAGGAGGTTTAGCTACTCATAATGAAAAAGAACAAAGATTCAATTAAATAAGAGAACATAATGTACCAAATATTTAGGAGAATTCCAAATCGAAGTTACAACCGAGCCACAATAAGTAACTATAGCCAAAATTGGTCTTCAAATCTTCAAATGATATTTGGGAAGTAAAAACCCTTGGAAATCCTTCAAAAACTGCTAGAGAGAAAAAGTGGAGGCTGGAGTGTCCAAGATATCTTTAGGGTTGAGTGGGTGTTTGTATTTATACCCAGGAGAGAGAAAATCCGTCAGACCAGCAATTTCTCGCGCCACGATTTATTCCCTCGCGCCGCGAGTTTTGTTGAGAGCTCGCGCCGCGAGATATTATACTCGCGCCGCGAGTTTACTGGTGAGCTCGCGTCGCGAGTTTACTGGTGAGCTCGCGTCGCGATACCCTCTGGTCGCGCCGCGAGTTCCTCCTGGTTTCAGTATTTTAACTTTGTTTTCGACCAGTCTTCATCCGTTAGTGCCTTTGGACCATTTCTAAGTCGTTTTCTACCATTTGTGAGTGAAATACCTGCTTTAGACCTGAAATCACTAGCAAATACCATAAAGCACCACAAAATATGTATAAACGGCTATCAACCGTGCCTAAAATATCCAAATAAGATGTGGGAAATATGTATATATTGAGACACATCAGTGTGCATAAGCCACTTTTCATCAAATCATTTGGAAATCACTTTTGAACCCATTTGAGATTGGGTCCAATGGTTTTTGAATTCTTGAATGACCAAATGTAAGTCTCATCGATTTGATGAATGGATGTTGCATTCCACGGAGAACTAAAACCCGGTGTTTTAGTTGAAAAGATTTTTCGTGGAAGCAACGGTGAAAAATCATTTGATTTCTTTGAAAAGCTTCCAATCTTGGTAGATTGATTTGAGAAATGATTTTTCGAAACAAAATCATTCACTTTTTGCACAACTGCTTTCACAGGTTTTGGTGCAAGATCAAAAAGTTCCGAAAAAGAATATTTGAATGATTTTGACTCAACTGACTTATCTTTTGAAATCGGTTTCCATTTAGATTTAGTCAATTGAGATTTTGCTTGAGAAATATGTTCAGAATTATCCTCGAATGATAGAAAAGAGACAAAAGTAGTAGTTCCATCAAAATTTGGTTTCTTAGTGTACTTCTTACCCTTTTGCAAGGAGTAATTAGTAAACTGAGAGACTTTTCTTTCAAAAGGTTTTGAAAATTTACCCGTGTAAACCTTCTTTGGAACATCAGGATCAGTCTGAATAGAAGTTTCAACAGTCTCAACCTTATCACAATCAGTCTGCATAGAAGAATTCACAAACATAGGACAATTAGTTTGAGTACAAACATCAATCATGACTTTGGGAAGGTCAGACTTCACAGATTTGGTTTGTGTTTGCAATTCAATCTCAAGGTCAGAGATTTTCTTTGTCAAAGATGTTTCGTGTGACTGAAATTGCAAACACTTGTCTTCAAGACACTTGATTTTAGCACAAAAAGTGGATCTTTCTTTTTCAAGTGTGGTCTCAAAAATGGTGGACTTGTTTCGCAACTCATGGTTTAGCTCAGAAATCTTTTGTTGCCAAACAAGTTCGTTTGATTGGTTGTCCAAAACAATTTTATTGAGCTCTTTGGAAGAATTGTTCAACTCATTTGTTAATTTGAAAATCTTTGATTGCAGCTGATCATTTTCTTTTTGAATGCTTTCCATATTGGACAAAATAAGATCATTTGCAGATTTGAGCTTTTTATTCTCGGATTTGAGCTCTTTGATTTCAGATTTGAGTTGGTCTATTCGAGATTCTAGACTTTCCATTAACAGTTTTTGCATTTGCCTGGTCATCTCTTCGAGTTCATCATAATCGAACTCTTCGGTTGACATTTTGACTAACGACTTGATGACAATCTAATGAAAGACAACCCAAGACAAGAATCTAAAAATTTAGACCAATACACGTTGACAAACCAAAAAAAATACTAAAAATGATTTAGCCCAACAATGAAAACATGTAAGTCCAACAAACAATTTCTGCCCAAATGAACTATAAGTTTCGGCCCAACAAAAATTTAGTTCAAAAGATATTTAAAACTAATAAAAATGACTAGCCCAATTAACGAAAAATGTAAGCCCAATACACACCTTGTACTAAAATTTGACCCAAAACTCTTTTAAGTCTTGAAAAAATTTGAATTTTCTGAATTGTGAAGGATGCCGAGCTTAGATCTCGGCAGATGAAGGAAAAAAAATTTTTGAAAATTTCAAAACTTTGCACCAGGAAAGAATGTTGATCAAAAATGATTTTGAACCAACTTTCACAAAATATGTTGATTTGCCGAGCATAGATCTCGGCAAATGGCACTTTCACTTAGTCACAAATATGAGAATCCTGAACCAAGCTTCAACTCCTACTAGATGCCGAGCTTAGATCTCGACAAATAGCACAAATTTCAAATTGATCTCCAACACTTAGACGAATTCAGCTGAACACCGTGTTTGCCGAGATAATATCTCTGCAAACGATATACACCAGATCAACAACCAAAATTCTCAAAACCACGTGTTTGCCGAGCTTAGATCTCTGCAAATGGAACAACTTGTCCAACACTTAGAAAATTTTTCTTGAAATAATGATTTGCCGAGCTTATATCTCTGCAAATCGCACTATTCATCCAACACTTAGAAAGATTTTCTTGAAATGATGATTTGCCGAGCTTATATCTCTGCAAATCGCACTATTCGTCCAACACTTAATCAACGACCTCTGCAAACACGAGAATACACTAAATGACAAAATAGTCGGTTTCCAGTTGTCTTCTTCGTTCAGCCAAACACTCAAACGCCGAGCTCACAAAAAATCTTCAAATTCTCACTCATTTTTGCGAATTAAAACTTGAAAATTGTATCAAAATGTTCAGAAATTGATCGCGAACAAATCCTCAAACAAAATTATAACAAATTTCCACTCAAATCAAATCCCTACGAAACCTCTGTTTGTCGAGCTCGCACAAAACATGATCAAAAGTTGAAATTGAGGTCTGAAATTGATACTGAATGATGATTTACTATCAACGAATCGATCGGTGAACAAAATTCTAACCAAAACACACTCAAATTGCAGAAATAACTCGAACAGTTATCTCGGCAATTGACAGTTTCAGAAAAACTCAAAATTACCAAAATTAAGCACAAAAACAACTTGATTCAAGCTTGTAGATCGTTCAGATATGCTGATTGTGCTCTGATACCAATTGTTATTTGTATAATTTGAGCTTTAGTGTGTGTTTTAGTGTGTGTCAATGGCGGTTTTAGAGAGAGAAAGTAGAGAGAGAGTAGAGAGAGAGTCAGGGAAAGTTTGGATAGTATTATGGGTGAAAAGGTTACATATTCACTTAATGAAGGGGTATTTATACCTATCATCTAATTAACACTAATACCCCTTATATAACTAGAAATATTACAATTTAACACCATTTTATATTTCTAACATAATCCTTTATTAAGAAATAATCTATACAAAGAATTACAGGGTTGTTGCGGAATAAAGATAGCCTATAGATATCTAAACAACCCTATGAAATGACAAACAACAATCAATTAGTTTCAGCTCAAGAGAATCAGCCCAAGCTGATCTCGTACAGACTAAGTTGTGTGTAAGAGCAGAGAAACTTGTGTAAAGAATGATTCTCAGGAAAATGCCACCCATATGCAATCCATGAATGAGGCTTTAATAGGCACAAACGCTCCTTTATTAGGTGTCCGTTGCAGCTACGTGTTCTTCAATCAGTGGTTGATGAAGGAATAATCAATCGTGCCTTTCATGGTACTTGTGGTCCCCCACGTACTGACGCACATTCTTTCATCTACCAATAGGAGTATGGACACGCATATGTAAACAACCACCAACCTGGATACTAGGAATATTCCTAGTCACGTCATTTGTCCTTATCTTCAATCCAGGTTGTTATCTTCACTTGATTGTCAGACACAGATTGGGCCATTTGTCAAGGCACCAATCTGCCTAAGTGTTTCCAAGCTGACTGCTAATCCCAAGCTGTCTTCCACTAACATCTTGGTCTTCTATCTTCAATCCTCCTCTTCGACTTGGACTGAATGCTAATACATTGTTGATGCAGCTTGAATAACACTTGCTTCCATAAGATATTACAATTACAAGTATGAAGCGTGATCTGGGTCAGAGACAGATCGTAAGCTGTGTCAGCTTAGTCTGACCCAGATCAGAGTACAAGAACCAAAAGATTACTAAGTGTTTATAGGTCAGATTTGTCATCATTAAATTTATAATTAACATTGGGACTCAACAGTTTGCATTTGCTTAAATTTTGTTTGACATCTATATATTAAACTACTTGCTGATTATCAAATAAAAAAAGGTACTTGCTGATTAACAAAAGCCTGATTAAATAATCTAACGTACTCCGGGGTTTTGTTTAAATCACGTGTACTGTTAGTTTTGGAGCAATGAAAAACTAAAGATTAAAGAATTTTTAATGATTTTAGTGATAAAAACATTATATGATGTAAGCCAAATCCATTGAACTAATACTAGATTATTTTGGAGATGAAATTAAAGACTCGAGTTTAGGCGTGTTCGGTTTAGTTCTGGGATTTCAGGGACATTTCTTCATCACGTGTCAAAACCCGACCCAACCCGGCTTGAACCGACCCAACTCGTAACCCGACAGTGCAAGCAAAATCGGACCCAGGTCGGGTCGAGTGGGCTTGGGGCGGGTCTCGGGTTTTTGGGTTATATGCTCATCCCTAACCTCTAGCATCAATTCGAGTAAAAGTTATGTGTTTAGGTGATCTTTGGTATAAAGGAATTGTAGAGAATAAAAAATATAATTAAGAATAAAAATAGTGAAAAAAGAAAAAAAATATTTGAAAAAAAATAAATTCAGTTTACAAACTAAAAATGAAGATATCTCAAATTTTAATAAATATTTAATAAATGAGTTGACATCATAGATTAGTTTTAATTTTTCCTTTTCTTGATTATCTTTTTATATGTTATTGGTCTATATAGTTTGTAATGATTTGCTTGTAAATAAATGATGCATTGCTCTAATATATATTACATATTAAAACAAAACTTAAAAATCAATGAATTCTTAATAATTTCGGTGATAAAAAGCACTATACGTATAATGTAAGCAACAAAATGCCCAATCCATGGAACTAATCCGAGATTTTTAGAAATGAAATTAAAGACTCGGGTTTAGGCGAGTTCGGTTTAGTTATCGGATTTCAGGGACATTTCTTCATCACGTGTCAAAACCCGACCCAACCCGGCTTGAACCGACCCAACTCGTAACCCGACAGTGCAGCAAAATCGGACCCAGGCCGGGTCGAGTGGGCTTGGGGCGGGTCTCGGGTTTTTGGGTTATATGCTCATCCCTAACCTCTAGCATCAATTCGAGTAAAAGTTATGTGTTTAGGTGATCTTTGGTATAAAGGAATTGTAGAGAATAAAAAATATAATTAAGAATAAAAATAGTGAAAAAAGAAAATAAATATTTGAAAAAAAATAAATTCAGTTTACAAACTAAAAATGAAGATATCTCAAATTTTAATAAATATTTAATAAATGAGTTGACATCATAGATTAGTTTTAATTTTCTTTTCTTGATTATCTTTTTATATGTTATTGGTCTATATAGTTTGTAATGATTTGCTTGTAAATAAATGATGCATTGCTCTAATATATATTACATATTAAAACAAAACTTAAAAATCAATGAATTCTTAATAATTTCGGTGATAAAAAGCACTATACGTATAATGTAAGCAACAAAATGCCCAATCCATGGAACTAATCCGAGATTTTTAGAAATGAAATTAAAGACTCGAGTTTAGGCGTGTTCGGTTTAGTTCTCGGATTTCAGGGACATTTCTTCATCACGTGTCAAAACCCGACCCAACCCGGCTTGAACCGACCCAACTCGTAACCCGAAAGTGCAACAAAATCGGACACAGGGCGGGTCGAGTGGGCTTGGGGCGGGTCTCGGGTTTTTGGGTTATATGCTCATCCCTAACCTCTAGCATCAATTCGAGTAAAAGTTATGTGTTTAGGTGATCTTTGGTATAAAGGAATTGTAGAGAATAAAAAATATAATTAAGAATAAAAATAGTGAAAAAAGAAAATAAATATTTGAAAAAAATATAATTAGAATAAAAAATATAATTAAGAATAAAAATAGTGAAAAAAAAAAAAATATTTGAAAAAAAATAAATTCAGTTTACAAACTAAAAATGAAGATATCTCAAATTTTAATAAATATTTAATAAATGAGTTGACATCATAGATTAGTTTTAATTTTCTTTTTCTTGATTATCTTATAATATGTTATTGGTCTATGTGAGGTTGTAATGATTTGCTTGTAAATAAATGATGCATTGCTCTAATATATATTACATATTAAAACAAAACTTAAAAATCAATGAATTCTTAATAATTTCGGTGATAAAAAGCACTATACGTATAATGTAAGCAACAAAATGCCCAATCCATGGAACTAATCCGAGATTTTTAGAAATGAAATTAAAGACTATCACACGGTTACTCGTGAGTTGCATTATATTCCAATGTTCCCACAATTTCAGGGTTGAAGAACGTATAACTACACTGTAACTCATCTAAACAACACCTTTAACAATGAGTGTGGCGCACTCCTAAACAACACCTCTTCTCGGCATCCTTGAGTGCGGCACACCCATTTATGAGGTGCGGCGCACCATCTGCAAATGTTCACTAAAGCCTTCATTTTTGCTTCCAAGTCTCAACTGAGCCATCCGTAAGCACACTTTAGGCCTCCAAATGTCGTTTTCTTCAGTAATATGCCATAACACTTGCTAATATCCTGAGAACACTAACAAATACCATAAACGCAGCAAATATACGAAAACGACTCCAAAAACACTCAAAAATCAACTAATTATGACGTGGGAAAATGATATAAAATAAGGCATATCATGTACCTATACTTTAAAAAAATATATGACATACCTTAAATTACATATTCTGATTGACTTTGTAACTAACTCCTAGTTGGCTTCATATTTTTTAACACCGTACGTCATGAATTGTAGTAGACATATACTAATACTTAATTGCCATTTGATTATATTTGAATAAGAATTAATAAGAAATATCATTCTATTGTCATTATTGTAGGCCATTTAGAAAAAATATATAAAATATGTTTGCATTTGCTTAAATTTTGTTTGACATCTATATATTAAACTACTTGCTGATTATCAAATAAAAAAAGGTACTTGCTGATTAACAAAAGCCTGATTAAATAATCTAACGTACTCCGGGGTTTTGTTTAAATCACGTGTACTGTTAGTTTTGGAGCAATGAAAAACTAAAGATTAAAGAATTTTTAATGATTTTAGTGATAAAAACATTATATGATGTAAGCCAAATCCATTGAACTAATACTAGATTATTTTGGAGATGAAATTAAAGACTAACATATTGTTATTCGTGAGTTACATTATATTTATATGTTCCCACAATTTGACGGTTGATTGTGTAACATCCGTAAATTTTGACCCATTGACTTTATGTGTAATATGACTAACAATATAAGTTAATGAAGTATTTGAGTCGTTTTATGAATTAAATGACTATGTGTTATATTCGGGTCGAAAATATGTTTTGATCGGTGTTTAATTGTGTAACGATTGTAATTTGGCTTGAGAAGAGAAACGGGTCGGCCCGTGGGTAGTCCATGACCCACCAGCCACCAATGACCCATTTCCCTCCTTATCTCCTTCTCCCCCTTTCATTTCTTATCTTTCTCTCTTCCTCTCTTTCTCTCAAGTAAAAGGCAAGACCAAAATCCATTTAAATCCTTCACCCCTCTAGCATCGATTGGTGTTTTGAAACTGTTATAACGCTAGAATCATCGCCATCCATACCACATTATCGTCATATTGAAGAATCAAAAGCCAAGTTCTTGCATTTTATCCATTTTGACCTAATTTGGGTTCTAGCTCAAGGAGAAGTTTGTGTAAGTCTAATTCAACTCTTTTACTTTCATTTATGCTTTTTTATATGTTTCTAGTCGTTTTGATGTGATTTCAAGTCTTTAAAATGGTAAAATGGAAATTAGGGTTTAATTTAGGGTTTGAATGATTTGTGAGGGATTATGATGTTTTGGTCGAATTTGTGGGTTGGGTTATGTGTATTTATGGTTAATGATGTTTGGTTATACTTCAAAATGGGTTACAAGTCTTTACAAATCGTTTTGGTATGGTTTGGGTCGAAATTGGGGGTTTTGGGTTCTTAATTTTCTGCCTTGCTGCTGCTGGTTGTTTTGCTGCCCAGTATGGGGCGTAACTTACGGCCCTATGGGCGTAGGTTATGCTAGTTCCATTCTGGCTGGGCGTAAGTTACGGCCCTTCGGGGCGTAGCTTACGCTGAAGTTTTACCTTACGCCCAAAAACCCACTGTTTACTCCACTCCAGACGCCAAAACCTTCATTTCTAGAGGACCGTAGGTTACGCCCAGTTTGACCGTAACTTACGCCAGTTGTTTTCTGACCACCGTACCTTACGCCCTTGTTGACCGTAACTTACGCCCTTTGAAATTCTGAATTTTCCTTGTTTGACCTAATTTGACTTTCTGGACCATTTTACGCGCCGAGTCTTAATCTAATTCACTTCTTATCTTATATAACATTGATTAAGAGTCTTAGAAGTCATGTAACGTCGAGAAACACTTTGAAAACCTAATTAGGGTTTTGCCGAATACTTGATAAACTTTGTTTGTGTACTTATGAATGTTGATGTGAATGTATGATCGATATTTAGGTGTTGGACGCGAGGAGAACATTGTACTTCCATAACTCGACTTTATATCGAATTAACTTTTCTTAAGACATCGAGGTGAGTTTCGTATCTCCCTACTCGCTTGAGATTCGGGCTGAAAAGTGTAAGACTGGTGTGTTTACTTACATTGTTTATTGATTTGTTGATTGGTGTGATTGTTGGTTTGATGTGATGGTTCATTTCGTTTGCTTGACTTGGTTTATGTTTTGATTAAGTATTTCATTTATATTAGGATAGACGTACATACGTGGAAGTCGGTTGTCCCTTCATTAGGTCTTTAGATGTGGTGGGAAGGCTGCGGATGACCCTATATATAAGCATCTGGGATTCGAAGAATGGATAACCCTCTTAAGTGTATGTACGTATAGTTGGATTGGAATTGTGTCTATCGGTTCATTGATTTACGAATATTGATTGTCGGCTCATGTCCATAGTACTTCTTGTTGTTGGTTCATGTTCATTGTACATTGGTTGTTGGTTCGTGATGATGCATTTACGATTAATTGTAAGCATTGCATACGTACGTTCATATCCCTCGATTGAGGACTCAAACATCCTAGTGTATAGATGTATACACTTAAGCTGTGAGATGTTGGTGACATGCCATCCGAGTATATAGACATATATACCTCGATGATTTTGAGATGCCGCCTTGTTCATGGTGATGACAGGCGAGTATCGTTGCATAGGTGACTGAGTTCACGCATAAGATAGGCATGTTGGCTTAATTATGCATTACGGTACTTTTATTGATATCATTATCACTGTGCATACTATTTGCACGCATTCGTACTTGTGAAATCTCGTTGTTGGACGTTGTTGTGTTACTTAGAGGCTCACTGTAAGTCATGTCTAGCCTCTATTCGTACTTTACGATTATTGTCTATGGTTCCTTGTGGACCATTACTACGAACTCACCAACCTTGTGTTGACTATGCTTAGTACACTTTTCAGGTAATCAGGTTCTCCCCGGACGTGGAGTTTAGTTACTTGCTTGCTGTTAACCCGGGCTTTGGACTTTATGAATCAAGGATTTATCGACCTTCTCTTTTGCATTATGCTTAGGATCGATTTGCCTTCATCTGGATGTTATTTTGTATCTTTGATGGTTATTTGCTCCTTATGTATTTGGTACTTGTTTCGTATTGTAATGGATTCACTGAATCCTTAATTGCATTTAGTTCTTGTTCTATTGTAATTCCACCTTGCGCTATATGATTTCCGTGATATTTTGAGCCTCGGCTTGGGGTGTTACAGAATGGTGGCCCATGCGTGGTCGTAGAGAATTAGGCGGTTTGACCTAGACTACAGCTTAAGTTAAAACTTTTCATATAGCATGCATGGTTAGGAAATTCGTGTGCAATGTGAATTATGTGAATCCCCGTGTGAGTTCGTAGTTAAGACCACTTGTGTGATAGCTTGAATTCAATGTGATGAATGTAAATTGTGGTTAATATGGTTTGTTATTGCTAATTGTTGGAACTAATTTGATGATTTAGGGCAAAATGAAGTGATGCCATTAACTTAGTATAATATTGTGGCAACCCTAAAAGAACCCGATCAACTCTTTTATGGTTACCCGACATTATAGCAAGTTCATGACATCGTGGATTGCGCACGTGTGGCTTAAAGTATAATAAGGAACCGATATGCTTAATGGAAGTTGATTAGGTGGAGGGTTAGCCATTGGTACACCCTGTATACATACCCGGTCAATAACTAAAGAGCATATCGAATTCGGATTATACTTTGAATCATTCATGTTGGTTAATTGATTGCGTGATGTTTTGAGCATGATTACTTGAATAAATAATGAACGATTGTAATGAAATTGACATGATGGCATGCTAAGTAACAATTTCATAGGGTTCTAGCACTCTTGCCTTAGCTTAATGATATGAAATGAGTATGTGGTATCGGTATGAGAGCATTGACTATTTGTGTGACTAACATGTGAGCATTTGAGACTAACTCTCGGGTCAACGTGTCACTTGTTTTATAGAAATGGTAAGACCAAGGAGAGTCGGAACAAACTATAGGGCTGAAGAGGAAGAACCTCAACCGGAAGCTCAACCGGAGGTACAAGGAGGTAGAGGTCGTGGTAGGGGCCGTGGTAGAGGCCAAGGAAGGGGTCGTGGTGAAGTTCCGGAACCAAATATGGCTGAGGTGATCGCTCAAACGATCGCCAATATCATGCCAACCATTATTGCTCAAGTCACGGCAAATCTTGGGCAAAACAATGGGCCTCAAAACAATGAAGCCCCAGAAAATGTAAATAACGAAAATGCTCAACCTCATGCCGTAGAAAATGAAGAAGAGGGACCAGTGGGAGTTAATATCGGGATGCCCATGAATAATCAATATGGTGGATACCGTCAAGGGTGTATATTCAAAGATTTTAAAAGTTGTGGGGCACCGGAGTTTGATGGAAGAGGTGGTCCCACAGAATGTCTAAGGTGGTTTGAGGCGATCGAGGCGGTGATTGAAAGAAGTCATTGCACCTATGATGACCGGATTTCTTATGCATCCGGTATGTTCAGACATGACGCCTTGAGTTGGTGGAACCAAGAAATAACGTTGGGACGGACTTATAACTTGGAGTGGATCGACTTCAAGAACAAAGTGAAAGCAAAGTTTTGTCCTCCCTACGAACTACAAAACTTAACCATTGAGTTTGCTAATCTCAATATGGAGGGAGCCGATTACAAGGGCTATGTTAGGCGATTCCAAGAGTTGTCTACCCTCATTCCTCACTTGGTGGGTACCGAGCCTCAGGCCATCCAGAAGTTTGTATTGGGCTTGAATCCTCAAGTCCGATCATATGTAAACTCTAACATGCCTATTTCTTTGGCCGATGCGGTTAACCAAGCCGGGAGTGTGACCGAAGATTTGTTGAGAAGCGGTGTTTTAAGCAAATCCTCAACAAACAAAAGGAAAGAGGTAGCGGAGTCTAGTGGGGTGAAGAAAGTGGGAAGGTTTGACCCCAAGAATGCTAATAGGGGTAGGGTGATGGCGGCGGTGGAACCGGCTAAGAAGGCTTATTCTGGACCCCATCCTTTCTGTGGGAGATGCAACAGGCATCATCCCGCAAATGTCAGATGTGGAGCATGCTATAACTGTAACCAAGTTGGACACGAATCCAAGAATTGTAGAGCTCCTAGAACGGGCCCAATGAATGTGGCACCTGTTCGGGCCGTCCCTCCTCAAGGTAACCAACGAAGAGGTGAATGTTTTGAATGTGGTAGTCGAGACCACTACCGTAATACTTGTCCTCGATGGGTGGGACAACAAGTGCAAGTAGCCGTCCACCCCAACCAACTGCAAATGGTCGGGCCTAACCAAAACCGGGGACAACAAGGCCACCAAGTGCAACCACGCGGCCGAGCCTTTGCGGCCAATGCAAACGAAGCCCGCAATGATCCTAACGTAGTAGCAGGTACTTTTCTCCTTAATGGTCACTATGCAACCGTTCTATTTGATTCCGGGGCCGATTATAGCCTCGTGTCCTCTAACTTTGTTCCTTTGATTGATGTGAAACCTTGTGCTTTAAATTATGTGCTTGACATTGAAATGGTAAACGGGTCACTAACTAAAATTAGTCAAATACTTCGCGATTGTGTCTTGACTTTAGAAGACGTCGAATTCTTCATCGACCTTATGCCTTTTGATATTGGGAGCTTTGATGTCATAGTGGGTATGGATTGGTTAGCGGCGGTAAATGCGACGATTGATTGTGGTGAGAGAGTTGTTAAGATACCTTTGACTAATGGTAGAATTCTTAGGGTTCAAGGCGAAATCTCCGATTCCTCTAATCCTAAAGTCTTTAGTGCTACCATCACAAAGGTAGAATTGAAGACCGTCCCTATTGTTTGTGATTTTCCCGATGTTTTTCCAGATGACTTACCGGGATTACCTCCAACTCGTGAACTTGATTTTCGTATTAATCTCATTCCCGAAGCCGCACCCGTAGCAAAAGCTCCGTATAGACTAGCCTTGACCGAAATGCAAGAATTACAAACTCAACTCAAGGAACTCCAAGAGAAGGGTTTCATTCGCCCTAGTCAATCTCCTTGGGGTGCTCCTGTTCTATTCGTCAAAAAGAAAGATGGATCCTTCAGAATGTGTATTGATTACCGGGAATTAAACAAGCTCACTGTGAAGAACCGATATCCTCTCCCAAGAATTGATGACTTATTTGATCAACTTCAAGGTGCTAAGCACTTCTCTAAAATCGATCTTCGCTCGGGTTATCATCAACTCCGGGTACATGAAGATGACATCCCCAAAACGGCTTTTCGCACAAGGTATGGTCATTTTGAATTCACCGTGATGCCTTTTGGGTTGACTAATGCACCGGCGGTGTTCATGGACTTGATGAACCGGGTGTGTCAACCATACTTAGACAAGTCTGTCATTGTGTTCATTGATGACATACTTGTATACTCGAAGACAAAGGAGGAGCATGTTGTGCACTTGCGTGAAGTGCTTGAGTTACTAAGAAAAGAGAAGTTGTATGCCAAATTCTCCAAGTGTGAGTTTTGGTTGGAAGAGGTCCACTTTCTTGGTCACGTAGTGAGCAAGGATGGTATTCATGTGGACCCAAGCAAGATTGAAGCAGTCAAGAATTGGAGAAGACCCGAAACGCCATCCGAAATCCGTCAATTCCTTGGATTGGCGGGTTACTATAGAAGATTCATTGAAAACTTCTCCCGTATTGCACAACCACTCACCCTCTTGACTCAAAAAGATAGAAACTTTGAATGGGGCGAAAGACAAGAAAACGCCTTCCAAACTCTTAAAGATATGTTATGTGACGCCCCTATATTAACGCTACCGGATGGGATCGAAGATTTTGTTGTTTATTGTGATGCTTCGGGGCAAGGGTTGGGTTGTGTTCTTATGCAAAGGGGTAAGGTCATTGCTTATGCCTCTCGTCAATTGAAGGTGCATGAGAAGAACTACCCGACACATGATTTGGAATTGGGAGCGGTTGTGTTTGCTTTGAAGTGTTGGAGGCATTATCTCTATGGCACCAAATGTGTGATTTATACCAATCACAAAAGTCTCCAACACATCTTCAACCAAAGTGAATTGAATATGAGGCAAAGGCGTTGGTTAGAACTATTTAGTGATTATGATTGTGACATCCGTTATCACCCGGGCAAGGCAAATGTAGTAGCCGATGCCTTGAGCCGAAAGGAGAGAGTGAAACCAAGACGGGCTAGAGCTATGAGCCTCACGGTGGGGCCAAATATTCGTGACCAGATTATTGAAGCCCAAATTCAAGCCACCCTACCAGAAAACTTTGGAGATGAGAACCTAGATGGCATGGAACAACAATTCGACCGAAAGAGTGATAATGGGCTATACATGGTTGAAAGACTTTGGGTTCCTATTTTCGGTGACCTAAGAACACTTATTATGAATGAAGCTCACCAATCGCCTTATTCGGTCCATCCCAGGTTGGATAAGATGTATTTTGACTTGAAAAACTTGTATTGGTGGCCGGGCATGAAGCGTGATGTGGCTAGGTATGTGAGTGAGTGTCTTACTTGCTTACAAGTCAAAGCCGATCACAAGAAGCCACCCGGATTGTTGGTGCAACCAGTGATGCCCGAATGGAAGTGGGAACATATTTCAATGGACTTCATTACTAAACTACCGAAGACGAGAAGCGGTCGTGACACGATTTGGGTGATAGTAGATCGGTTAACGAAGTCGGCTCACTTTTTAGCCATTCGTGAAACCGATAAATTTGACACTTTGGCTCGTTTGTACATCAAGGAAGTAATATCTAAACATGGAGTGCCGATTTCTATCATCTCGGATAGAGATGCCCGTTTCAAATCGAACTTTTGGGAAGCCTTTCAAAAGGCAATGGGTACTCGACTCGACATGAGCACGACATTTCATCCTCAAACGGATGGGCAAACCGAGAGAACCATTCAAACACTTGAAGACATGTTGAGGGCTTGTGCAATTGATTTTGGTGGAAGTTGGGAAGACCATTTGCCGCTAGTTGAGTTTTCATACAACAATAGTTATCATGCTACCATTCAAATGGCGCCCTTTAGAGCATTATATGGTAGGATATGTCGTTCTCCTCTAGCTTGGGCAGAAATTGGAGAGAGTCAACTTATCGGGCCAGAAATTGTGGTTGAAACTACTAAGGTAATATCTCAAATTAAGGAGAAGTTGCAATTGGCCCGTGAACGTCAAAAGAAGTATGCCGATGTGAGGCGGAGAGACCGTTGGAGTTTGAAATTGGTGATTATGTACTTTTGAAAGTGTCACCTTGGAAAGGTGTTGTACGTTTTGTGAAGCGGGGAAAACTTGCGCCAAGGTATATTGGTCCCTTCAAGATTCTTGAACGGGTTGGAAAGGTTGCCTACCGATTAGAATTACCACAAGAGCTTAGCGGTGTGCATGATGT
>CM067170.1:45406925-45435172 GCA_034093135.1 Erigeron breviscapus | reverse complement strand
TGGACATACAGAAGACTTCCAACATTTTATTTTTGAATTCAGTTCCGTTATCACTCCTAATTCTCTTAACACGCACTCCATAAATATTTTCAGTTTCGACAAAGAAATTTATCAAAATCTGTGGAGTTTCATCTTTCGTTTGAAGAAAGAATACCCATGAGAATCTCGAGTAATCATCAGTAACCACCAAACAATAGTACATCCCACCTATACTTCTTACATTCACAGAACCAAACAAGTCCATGTGAAGTAATTCAAATGGGTTGGCAATAGAATTTTCAATCTTTGGTTTATGTGAAGACTTCTGCTGCTTACCTTTCAGACAAGGTACACATTTATCTTTCATCTCAAACCTTTTCAATGGAACACTTTCAACCAAACCATGTTTGCCAATATCATTCATCTTTCGGAAATGAATATGTCCCATTCTTCTATGCCATAACAAAGATTCAGATTCATTTGCTTTTGTTAATAAGCAAATTGGCTCCTTTGAATCATCAACACCTAACATAAGGCCATAGATGTCTTTCTTCCTAGGAGCTTTCAATAAGATCCAGTCTTCAGGAATAACATACCCCGGTTTCAAAATAAGTGCTTCCTTCTCAGTAAAATGGACATGATTCCCCCGTCACAAATCTGAGAAACACTCATGAGATTATGAGATAGTTGTTCCACATAATTGACTTTCTCCAATGTAATTTTCCCATTGACAACATCACCTTGGCCTGAGATATTGCCGCCCTTGGGACCAGCAAAACTAACATAAGAACCATTAATATCTCCATAGTTGGACAACAATTCTTGTCCCCTGTCATGTGCCGAGAGCATCCACTGTCAACATACCAAAGACTGATAGGCTTCCTTGGTTCTCCCTGCACAATGAACACAAATTAATGTTAATTTATGAGGGGTACCCAAACCTTTTGAGGTTTAGGTTTGCCGAATTCATCTCTCAAAATTAATTCGGTCCAATATCCATCACTCTCAGTTGGAGCCTTGGATGTAGATGGTGTCATCGATTTTCTTTTAGATGGCGAAATGAAACGAGCCTTAGGAGGAGAATTCTTAGGTGAATGTGGACCAAACCTAGGAGTAGCTTCTAATCGATCATAGAACTTGGAAGCATTTCCATTTCTACGAGGAGGTGATCGATTCTGTTGAACTTGCTTATTCCTAGGTGAATTACTCCTATGAGGTGTATGAGATCGACTCGACTTCCACCTTCATGAATACAATTTGTATCATTTTGTGAATGTCCCTGTCGTTTGGGGGTCTTAGATCGATCTTCTCTAGGTGAGATACTCCTAGATTGAGGTGATAAATTCCTCAACTTTTGAGATTGTTTTCTATGTTTATTGGAACTATTAGAACTACCATAAGATATAGATCTAAGAAATTTGACATAATTCTGTGCATTTATATCATTTGGATGCCGCTTAGCGTAGTCCTCATAATATTCTCTTTTATATGCACTCATAAACTGGCTAGAGCTAACTTGATCAACTAATCTACCTTTCCCATTAATCTTATGAGTTCCAAATGTGTCCTTAGACTTGACTGAAGATTCTTTTTTAGGATCATTGGAAGTCTTAAGTGGACACTTACTAGCTATATGCCCCTTATCATGACAAGTATAACATAATTTATCCTGTTTTCTTTTAGGGTGATCATATGCTATTTCAGGGACTGGTATTCCATAAGCCTTCATTTCAGCAATTGCATCTAGTGTTTGAATTGCTTCTTTCATGGTCTTTACAGGCTTTCGTGGAGCAAAATGTCTATTCTTATATGGAATTTGTTCTTCTAACCATTCTTCTTTATTTTCTACACACCAAACTTTATCAATTTTAGATTTAGGTTGAATCCTAGTTATAGATACTTCTCTGTCAAAGAATATTGTATCACAGTCTTTCAGAGTATAGTATACAACTTCATCAGGATCAAAATCTAATTCAGTCTCTATCTCTTTTTGGTGATCTTTTTGTAGAAATAAATCAGAATCTTTAGACAATTTACTTTCCTTCTTAAGAATATCATTTTGAGTGTTTATGTTAGCTACAATTTCACTTAGATTAGACACCTCAAGTTTCATTTCAGACACCATTTTGCAAACATTGACAATTGAAAGCAGAGAACATGATACCTTCTGATCTGCAGCCTTGCAGTCTGCCATGTATGCAAAAAATCTTCAGTTGTCATACCTTCAAGTATCACAAATTCTTTCATCTGATCTTCAATGCTCGTCTCGGCAACATCATCAACTGGTTTAGATGACTCAGTATTTCCTTCAGTAGCTTTAACAGCTGTCATAGGTTCACTCTCAGATCTCACTATCTCAGCAACCTTTTTCATATTCTGCTTAACTATCTCAGATGCTCTCTCTTCACTAGTGTATATAGCATAATCAATTGTTTCAGCAACTTCGTTTGCAACATGCACATAGTCATCATAAATCTTAACTAAAAATGCATGATTTGAAGTATCTTCAGATTGTGTATCCCACTGATAAGTACCATCTGGATTTTGAACAACAACAGCCTTGGACTCCAGAAGCTGAGGAAAACCTTGCTGTTGAGGAGTAGCAGGAAAAGTAATCATTGCTTGAGTTTTCTAGTAATTGGGTGGAGTAATACCGCCTTGATTGTAGTTTTGTCTACCAGCAACGGTATTATCAGTCCTCTTGGACGTTGACACTCTCTTGCAAAGTGACCAAATCCATCGCAATTATAACATTTCACCTTGGATTTGTCAAAACCTTTTGTGCCATTACCCAAAAATCTTCCAGTTCTCTGAGAAAATCTTTTGACTTTAATAGTTAACATTGCAAGCTGCCATTGTAGATCCATTTCTTCTAAATTATCAGGATCTATCTGATTGTAATCATCATCAATCAATGCAGGATCAGTAACCTTTCCACCAATATAAGCTTCATGAGCCGAACAGAAGGCTGAGTAGAGATTCATTCTTTCCCCTGCAGAGCTTATACTCATTGGCATGGAATGATATGACTGAGTATTGCTCTTAACATTAGTTGTGGAATTGTCATAAGCAACATAACCTGCAATTCCATCTGCATCAACTATTGGTGTAGCATCAACACCACTTAGAAATGCATTGGATCCTGAGCTAGTACTTGCCAAATGAACTGAAGAAGCATGATATAAAGATGGATCTTGAGTAAAATCCGCATGAGTATCCTTGATTCTTCTCTTCATTTCTCTATTCTTAAGTTTGGAGACTACTGTTTCAAAATCCCATGAACTGTATTCCTTGTCATCTTGAAGGTGATGAACATATTCAGTCCATATTTTTGGTAGTGAATCCAAAAACTTATCTACTAACTCAGTCTGAGGATAGACAACCTCAAAATACGATAACTCAGTTGTCAGATGACTGAATCGAGCAATTATCTCATCAAGAGATTCTCCTTTCAGTCCATTAAAGGTCTCATACTGACGTTTAAGAAGTTTAATACGATTTCTCTTCAAAGTAGCATCGCCCTCACAGTACTTTCCTAGAGCGTCCCACAAATCCTTTGAAGTAGTGTACTTTTTGAACAAATGTACACTTTCTTGTGGTAAGGCCATAGTAAGAGTTGAAAGAGCCTTTCCTTCCACTACGTATTTCTTCTTTTCATCATCTGGCATATCAGTATAAGTATATCTACCAATTACGCCATTTTCCCCATAAGTTGGCCAATCAAAACCTTGAGTTATCACCACTCACATATCAATATCATTCAGACGAACATAATCTTCAAATCGTCTTTTCCACATCCAATAATTCTCCATACGGAAAAGCTTTGGAGGTGTGTTTCCACGACCAACCTCATGATCGTGCATGATAAGTTGATTGATAAGTGTGGCATTAGGAGAGTTTCCGGTAGCAGGTACAGTAGACATTTTTAAGTTTCGTAAAACGAAAATTAACAAACAAAAAAAAAGTTACTGTAGCAATTCAGTTCGTGCAGACGTGGCATGAAGTACTTCACACAAAACCACAGAGTTCGTGCAGACGTGGCACGAAGTCACACAAAGAGCATGTGACACGAAGTGACGCACGAAGGACACTTGTCACGAATCTAAACACGAAGATCACCTCGTGCTGACGTAAGCACGAGGTCGCGCGAAGACGATAACGAATTTGATAAAAAAAAACGAAATTCGAATTGATTTTTCAATCAATAGCTAATCACACGATCTTACACCTTCTGGTAATCAACCTTAGGGCTCTGATACCACTTGTAAGTCCCTACCGTTGAATGGATCGTAAATAAGATGTGATTCGTTATGTCAAGAGTGCGGAATCCTCTTGAGATAACTAGATTGCTACTGCCTTTCGTTAATTAATCAGTAATTAATCAACCTAAGGTCACACACGAAGTGCTAGTTCGTGTAGGAGGTCACACGAGCAACAATTCGACTTCTAAGTTCTTCATTCGTTGCTAATCGCGTAAATTAGCATGTATTTATACTAATAGGGTTTGTGTTCGTGTGGGCTTGGGCCTTAATTGAAGTCCATAAGCCTAATTAATCAAATACCAATCGGTCTCGTGCTGACGTCAGCACGAGGGTAATCCTTCATGCTGATGACGTCAGCACGAGGTTCGTCCCTTTGGTCCTTTGTTTTACTTGTACATAACGTTCAGCCATCGTTTAAGTGTTCTACGACACTTATAAACCTTGGCTCTACATTCTTGTACCTGCAAAACAATTATATAACACACAAACATAACAATAACCATAACTTGATCTTATATTGAAGTTCAAACGTAATCATTAAACACAAACGTAAGTCCTAATGACTTATTATTTAAACGATTACACAGATATTCCTAAGAACAAAAACGTTAATCAAATCTACGTTGCTACTGTCACACAAATCTGCATCTACATATTATACCTGCATCACCAAGCCCCACATCAAATTGGTTGAAAACATCCATATTGAAACCCAATTCTATTTTGTCCTTTACCTTGGTGAATACCCGAGAAAACATTAAAGTAAATTCTTTAAAGATATTGTTTTCCATGCATATATGAGTCCATTTGGTTCCAGTCAAGCCACAAGCAATCCATTCTGTGTGAGATGGTGCCAACTTGAAAACAACATCAACAACTCCCGCCTGAATAGGTCCAATCACTTTCACTTTTTTTTCAGGTATCAATGTTGGTGGTGTTTTTTTGCTTTGATCCCGTCTAACAGGCACATTTAAGATTGACAGAAATCTGGGGTTCATCGGCTGTTACATTACAAATAAAAAAGATACAATTAACTTGATATAAAACTTATAGAAAAAAAAAAAAAAAAAAAAAAAAAAAAAAAAAAAAAAAAAAAAAAAAAAAAAAAAAAAAAAAAAAAAAAAAAAAAAAAAAAAAAAAAAAAAAAAAAAAAAAAAAAAAAAAAAAAAAAAAAAAAAAAAAAAAAAAAAAAAAAAAAAAAAAAAAAAAAAAAAAAAAAAAAAAAAAAAAAAAAAAAAAAAAAAAAAAAAAAAAAAAAAAAAAAAAAAAAAAAAAAAAAAAAAAAAAAAAAAAAAAAAAAAAAAAAAAAAAAAAAAAAAAAAAAAAAAAAAAAAAAAAAAAAAAAAAAAAAAAAAAAAAAAAAAAAAAAAAAAAAAAAAAAAAAAAAAAAAAAAAAAAAAAAAAAAAAAAAAAAAAAAAAAAAAAAAAAAAAAAAAAAAAAAAAAAAAAAAAAAAAAAAAAAAAAAAAAAAAAAAAAAAAAAAAAAAAAAAAAAAAAAAAAAAAAAAAAAAAAAAAAAAAAAAAAAAAAAAAAAAAAAAAAAAAAAAAAAAAAAAAAAAAAAAAAAAAAAAAAAAAAAAAAAAAAAAAAAAAAAAAAAAAAAAAAAAAAAAAAAAAAAAAAAAAAAAAAAAAAAAAAAAAAAAAAAAAAAAAAAAAAAAAAAAAAAAAAAAAAAAAAAAAAAAAAAAAAAAAAAAAAAAAAAAAAAAAAAAAAAAAAAAAAAAAAAAAAAAAAAAAAAAAAAAAAAAAAAAAAAAAAAAAAAAAAAAAAAAAAAAAAAAAAAAAAAAAAAAAAAAAAAAAAAAAAAAAAAAAAAAAAAAAAAAAAAAAAAAAAAAAAAAAAAAAAAAAAAAAAAAAAAAAAAAAAAAAAAAAAAAAAAAAAAAAAAAAAAAAAAAAAAAAAAAAAAAAAAAAAAAAAAAAAAAAAAAAAAAAAAAAAAAAAAAAAAAAAAAAAAAAAAAAAAAAAAAAAAAAAAAAAAAAAAAAAAAAAAAAAAAAAAAAAAAAAAAAAAAAAAAAAAAAAAAAAAAAAAAAAAAAAAAAAAAAAAAAAAAAAAAAAAAAAAAAAAAAAAAAAAAAAAAAAAAAAAAAAAAAAAAAAAAAAAAAAAAAAAAAAAAAAAAAAAAAAAAAAAAAAAAAAAAAAAAAAAAAAAAAAAAAAAAAAAAAAAAAAAAAAAAAAAAAAAAAAAAAAAAAAAAAAAAAAAAAAAAAAAAAAAAAAAAAAAAAAAAAAAAAAAAAAAAAAAAAAAAAAAAAAAAAAAAAAAAAAAAAAAAAAAAAAAAAAAAAAAAAAAAAAAAAAAAAAAAAAAAAAAAAAAAAAAAAAAAAAAAAAAAAAAAAAAAAAAAAAAAAAAAAAAAAAAAAAAAAAAAAAAAAAAAAAAAAAAAAAAAAAAAAAAAAAAAAAAAAAAAAAAAAAAAAAAAAAAAAAAAAAAAAAAAAAAAAAAAAAAAAAAAAAAAAAAAAAAAAAAAAAAAAAAAAAAAAAAAAAAAAAAAAAAAAAAAAAAAAAAAAAAAAAAAAAAAAAAAAAAAAAAAAAAAAAAAAAAAAAAAAAAAAAAAAAAAAAAAAAAAAAAAAAAAAAAAAAAAAAAAAAAAAAAAAAAAAAAAAAAAAAAAAAAAAAAAAAAAAAAAAAAAAAAAAAAAAAAAAAAAAAAAAAAAAAAAAAAAAAAAAAAAAAAAAAAAAAAAAAAAAAAAAAAAAAAAAAAAAAAAAAAAAAAAAAAAAAAAAAAAAAAAAAAAAAAAAAAAAAAAAAAAAAAAAAAAAAAAAAAAAAAAAAAAAAAAAAAAAAAAAAAAAAAAAAAAAAAAAAAAAAAAAAAAAAAAAAAAAAAAAAAAAAAAAAAAAAAAAAAAAAAAAAAAAAAAAAAAAAAAAAAAAAAAAAAAAAAAAAAAAAAAAAAAAAAAAAAAAAAAAAAAAAAAAAAAAAAAAAAAAAACAATAATTGATGGTCCCAATAACATGATGACAGTAACAAATATAAAAAAAAAAAACATGAATGGTCCCAATGTCCAAATAAGGAAAAAACCCTAATAAATTATATAATCTAAAGTAACAATAAAAAAATTATATTAACAGATCATCATAAAAATACCACAAATATTATAATAAAAAAGATACCTAATTTATGAAAAATATCCATGAATTCCTAAACACTAATTCAAAATCATATTACTCAATAATCTAAAACATATCCATCAAATGCTAATTAGGAAATACGACTAAATAAAATTTATATTACCTTACGAACCATTGATTCAGTCGAGTACTTCTAAGAAACAGTAAAAGAAAAATGATCGCTTATTTGAAGTGTGTGTTTCAGAAAGTAAAAAAAAATGATCGGTAGGTGAAGTGGAATACATACAGTCATACACTGATATGTTTTAGATTTTTATATATACATACGAATTATACACACACAGGTCTGGGCCAAAGTATTTTATTAGGTGTAATATATTGGGCCCTTTTTTATATATTTTTGGGCCAGGACGATATTGTATATGAAGTGTATAGGAAGTGTTTAGGTGTAATAAAACAAGTTTTACATAATCAGTTTTATTAAGAAACTTAGTAAATAAGAACTTATTTTTTTTACAGCTTATAATTCTGTCAAATTACTTGACCATATGTTAATTTTGTAAAATGACAATGTAGTGTCCTTAGCATGTATGAGAAAGATAAACAATTTAAATACAAACAAAATAGGTGTCGGATACAAAATTATAAGCTGTGTTTTTATGTCAACAAATAAAGGAAGATAACTTGGGGTATAACTACACATATAAAAAAAAAACAATCACCATAAGATTAAGCAATTGTCAAAATTCCGTTAAAGCATATCAACCATGGTTCTCCTGATACAACTTCTAAATTTCCGAGTGTCATTTTTATCACCTAATCGAAAATAAATACAAAAGTTTATATCAAAAGGCCCGCGTTTTACGCGGGATCTAAATCTAGTATGTAATATATATTAGAGCAATGCATCATTTATTTACAAGCAAATCATTACAACCTCACATAGACCAATAACATATTATAAGATAATCAAGAAAAAGAAAATTAAAACTAATCTATGATGTCAACTCATTTATTAAATATTTATTAAAATTTGAGATATCTTCATTTTTAGTTTGTAAACTAAATTTATTTTTTTTCAAATATTTTTTTCTTTTTTCACTATTTTTATTCTTAATTATATTTTTATTCTCTACAATTCCTTTATACCAAAGATCACCTAAACACATAACTTTTACTCGAATTGATGCTAGAGGTTAGGGATGAGCATATAACCCAAAAACCCGAGACCCGCCCCAAGCCCACTCGACCCGCCACCCGAGCCGAACCAACCTGCTCTGATAAGGTAACGGGTCGGGTCACGGTTCGATTTTTTTGGACTGTTGGGTTTTGGGTTTGCACAGGCGGGGCCGGATCAGGCCGAGTTTTGACCCATGGTCATGCCTACTACAACCATCCTTTCTTTTCATTAAGTATTTATAGTTTTATCTTGTTTTTTATTTTTTTATTTGAAACATGAGATTACCCATACACCGGTCATGTTTTATGATACCATTGTTAACTGCCGACACTTTCGATCCTATTGTACATATTGAATACTAAATAGATGAAAACTCTTTGACCAATATATATACCGTTTTAGTATCCAAAACACACAACAGTTTAAGTATACGTTCCTCAATCAACCTTCAAATTGTGGGAACATATAAATATAATGTAACTCACGAATAACTATATGATAGTCTTTAATTTCATCTCCAAAATAATCTAGTATTAGTTCAATGGATTTGGCTTACATCATATAATGTTTTTCACTAAAATCATTAAAAATTCTTCAATCTTTAGTTTTTCATTGCTCCAAAACTAACAGTGCACGTGATTTAAACAAAACCCCGGAGTACGTTAGATTATTTAATCAGGCTTTTGTTAATCAGCAAGTACCTTTTTTTATTTGATAATCAGCAAGTAGTTTAATATATAGATGTCAAACAAAATTTAAGCAAATGCAAACATATTTTATATATTTTTTCTAAATGGCCTACAATAATGACAATAGAATGATATTTCTTATTAATTGTTATTCAAATATAATCAAATGGCAATTAAGTATTAGTGTATGTCGACTACAATTCATGACGCACGGTGTTAAAAAATATGAAGCCAACTAGGAGTTAGTTACAAAGTCAATCCGAATATGTAATTTAAGGTATGTAATATATTTTTTTAACGTATAGGTACATGATATGCCTTATTTTATACCATTTTCTCACGTCATAATTAGTTGATTTTTGAGTCTTTTGGAGTTGGTTTCGTATACATTTGGTGCGTTTATGGTATTTGTTAATGTTCTCAGGATATTAGCAAGTATTATGGCATATTACTAAAGAAAACGACATTTGAAGGCCTAAAGTGTGCTTACGGATGGCTCAGTTGAGACTTGGAAGCAAAAATGAAGGCTTTAGTGAACATTTCCAGATGGTGCGCCGTACCTCATAAATGGGTGTGCCGCACTCAAGGATGCCGAGAAGAGGTGTTGTTTAGGAGTGCGCCACACTCATTGTTAAAGGTGCTGTTTAGATGAGTTACAGTGTAGTTATACGTTCTTCAACCTTGAAATTGTTGGAACATTGGAATATAATGCAACTCACAAGTAACCATGTGATAGTCTTTAATTTCATTTCTAAAAATCTCGGATTAGTTCCATGGATTGGGCATTTTGTTGCTTACATTATACGTATAGTGCTTTTTATCACCGAAATTATTAAGAATTCATTGATTTTTAAGTTTTGTTTTAATATGTAATATATATTAGAGCAATGCATCATTTATTTACAAGCAAATCATTACAACCTCACATAGACCAATAACATATTATAAGATAATCAAGAAAAAGAAAATTAAAACTAATCTATGATGTCAACTCATTTATTAAATATTTATTAAAATTTGAGATATCTTCATTTTTAGTTTGTAAACTGAATTTATTTTTTTTCAAATATTTATTTTCTTTTTTCACTATTTTTATTCTTAATTATATTTTTTATTCTCTACAATTCCTTTATACCAAAGATCACCTAAACACATAACTTTTACTCGAATTGATGCTAGAGGTTAGGGATGAGCATATAACCCAAAAACCCGAGACCCGCCCCAAGCCCACCCGACTGATCGTTATCGTTGGACCGATCAAAAATATAAACTATATACCTATAACTAGTATGGGTAAGTCGAGTATCATTTCCACAGGAAATCAAAGGAAAGTGCTAAACAAGTTACAAAAGTTGATTAAACTAGACATAAAAGTAAACCGATTGATTAATTGATTTTGATTAAAACTACAATTGATTATGAACTTAATAACTTAAACAATAATAATAAAGAGGACCATTCTCATGTTTCAAATTATGTTTTCAAAAGTATAACCTAACTTATATTCATTAGAAATCACATAGACATGATTCGTTATAAGCTTGGATTGAATGAATGTTAAGAACTAATTGATTAGGTTGTGATGATTCACGATAACGAAAACCGGGGAATTGACACAACTAAATTATCTATTCATTAACTAGATTACAAGTTCATAAAAGATTCTTCCAATAATAATTGATTAACAAAAACTTGAAATCAAAAGATAGATGGAATTCATTCAAAGTTATAAACTAGTAATCATTCAAACAATCCAAACAACATTAGATGCTAAACACAATTAAGAATTAAACATCTAATCCAACTTGAACATAAGAAAGGTTGAATACAATTGTCTTACATAATTGTTCACATGAGAATGATCAAAAGAGAATTAGCCTAAAATCTTCATCATTGATTCTTCAATTAAGGCTTGAATCTCCATGGAATTATGATTTGATGATAAAATTGGGGTGTTTAGAGACTTTGGAACTGCTTCAGGTGTGTGAAAGATGTGAAAGATAACCTCCAAAATCGTGTTTTAATAAGATATAAACTGAAAATAATTAAAACCCAAAAATTCGGATTTTCCTTCAGGTGGGGGCGTAAGGTACGGCCAAACTAGGCGTAACCTACGCCTGTTGATTTTTGCCCAGCGTAAGGTACGGTCCCTATGGGCGTAACCTACGCCTGTTGTAATTTTCCAGATTTCCAGTTTTGATCTTCTTGACTTGATTCTCGACTTTGCTTGACTCGTTTATGATCCAATTAGTTCCAAATTGTCACCAATGACCTGAAACACTTAAACAAACATAAAGACGCCCTACTCGTCTATTAACAAGCACAAAGTGATCCAATTTTATCCATTAAAACCATGTCCTTTAGGCGTTTATCACATTCCCCAACTTAACTCTTTTTCGTCCCGAAAAAGGCATTCATCATGTGACAAGTTAACTTACAATCCTATAATACTTCCTATCACCAAAGAAACACCATATAAGAGTTATATCAATTATACATACTTGTAAAACTCAACCTTCAAGCAATCTTCAAAGTACACTTGGGCGAAACTAAGTAATGCAAACCAAATCACATAACACAACCAACTCATGAGACTTACAACTATCAAAAGATTTACGACTAGCAAATAGAAATATATAAATGTGCAATTAAACCTAATAAACCTCAAGTTTGCCACAATACATGCATCACACTCTCACAATTTGCACTCCCCTCGGTTCATATTTTGAGTGAATTAGCAAAAGATGTGGTAATATATGTATATGAAGCTCTCAACCCATTATTGCACACTAAAAGTCATAGGCTAGTACACAAATCGAACCAAGACCTCATAACACCAAATTATCACTTCGGTATTCATACAAGATTGATGGAAATATGGAATGAAACACGGTAATGATTCTCATTTGGGTGATTTACTAGAATGATTTTGGAACATTTCATTTTGGTTCTTTTTGATCAACTTACATGGATAATTGAATTGATTTTCATTTATGACCATATACTTTGACTTTTTCAACCGGATATTGCAATTTTTGACTTTGACTTTGTTCTTTCTTTCAATTCATCATCATAAACAACACAACTTTGAACAACTACACAAGTTTCATGAGGAGGTGAGGTGAAATATGGAGTGAATTATATGATTGTTTTATGATTTTAAGCACATAATCCGGGTTAGAGATCTCGACACGGTAAGTGCACTAGTTCTAACCTAATATACAATAATGCGTTCACACAATATAGTAATCACGAGAAATCATGCTACGCTAACAATTGGCATATTACCCTTATTTGCACATTTCTATGTTTTTACTTGCTAGCAACTCTATCAAGACGCTCATAAGTCAACCATGTCATGCAATCTAATCTACACTACCTAGCCCCACTTACATGTACAAATCCAATCACAAGAAAATCTCATTTTACAAACATGTATAGCCAATATAACTCGAATATTTTGCCCCTAAGGGTCAATTTCATATTACAAGAAAGTAAATCAACATCTAAACTAGAAACATAAATGAAATTAACAAGAAAATTGAAATCTACCTACGAAATTAAAAATGCAAAAACACAAAATAAACACATAGTCACATAATCACACAATAAGAACAGAAAGATAAATAGAAGGTACCAATCACTGCCGTGGACCTTGCGGTCCAAAGATCGACTCCATTAAGCCCCGATATAGAGATTGGGCCTCAAATGGATCAGAGGCTGCTGGTGGTGGATCACCCGATGTATCCTCAACTCGACCAACACAAGAATGTCTCGAGAACCACTCAGAATCGTGACTCTGAGGATAATATGGATGGGAGGTAGGAACATACGGCTGCCTGTAATCATATGAAGGAGGAGTCTCCACATAGTCAATTCCCGCAATGTGGTCCTGGTGATGGCGTACTCGCTCTGAGTACTCAAACTGCCTCCTCACATTCTGCTCATGAGCATATGCCATACCTAACTCATAACTCCTCCGCTGCACACCCTGCTGAGCAGTCATATCCCACATATTCCTCTCATAGGATGTCCACTGATTATAATCGCTAGGCTGCTCATAACCAAAACTCGGCCCAGTACCTCCTATCCCAGCACCTAACAAACCATCTCTCCTTCCTTCAACACCCCCTCTAGCTGCACTAGACTCGCCCTCTGATTAGCACCCATTTGTTCTAACTGTGCTATCGCCTCCTCCCTAGTAACCCCAGCCTTAGGAGCTATCAAATACCCATTGTTTTCAGATCCTTAAGGAGTTTAAACTGTGGATGATCCTGAAACTCCCACTCATTCCCTTTCAACAACCTCTTCATGGAATAAGGAGTATTACTCAAATACTGCAAATTGGTCTCCTTTGGGACTACCTTGTGAATTTGGAGAAGGCGGGCGATGAGTTTCGGGTGAGGAATGACAAGTTTGTTTCTTTTGTTTCTTGCCTCCCAAATGTTAGACATTACAATTTGTCTAAATGATAAGGCTAGGTTTCCCGTGACCAAGGCATATAACACAATAACATCATGGTGCCTAACCATGCTCATGTCACTAGTTCGGGGGCACACATTCCAACTCAAAATTGACATAATTAACCGGGGTAATGGCTTCAACAAAGCACGCTCCATCCTAAAGGTTGTACTCAAATTGTCTCGTGTAACATCAAAAACCTCAACAAGCATATCAAGCCAATTATTAGGTGTTTCTACCCCCGTTAAATACTTCTCATCCACATAATCAAAAACCCTCCCCGAAGTAGCACCCGTGTCAAATTTGGCTATCTTATCTAAGGTAGCAAAAGACATTGTTACCTTTTTCCCATTAACCGTGCCTACTAACTTAGAAGTCACCGGGGGGTTATTACCGGGAGTCAATTCTAGAGTACCCAACCAATTAATGATACCATCTAAATAAATCTCAGCATTATCACCATTATTCCAAATCAACACTTGTTTCCATCCCATTTTTTCAAATGCTTCAACCATCCCAAACCCCCTGAATTCTGACAAGACAAGTGTTCTTTCACCCAACAATTGATCCATCAAATTCTTGGCCTCAACCATCTTTTCTTTAAACAAAATCAATTGTCATTCATCGGGTAAAGTATGTAAAGGTATACCTTGTCTCTATTCGGGTTTTTCGACTTCAACCTCCATCTCTTCACTTGTCTGTGGTGAGTTTTCTTCTTCTTCCGATTCATCTTGAACCATTGGCCTTTTCTTCTTGTTTGGTTGTTGACTTGATGAAGTATCACCTTTCTTGTTTAGACTCTTTATAAATTTTCCTGCTGCTTTCTTCATCTTATCAACAAAAGTTAATCTTGAAAAATAGGCTGAAATTGGACAAACAATTATAGGGGTTTTGTAGCCCTTGAAAAGTTATGCAATTTAGCCTCAAGAATTATTAAAATTAGTGGAGAATTGAGGGAGATATGGTTGATTGAAGGTTAGGGTTTTGTAAGGAATTATTGGAGAAGAAGGACTTGTGAGAGGGAGAGTCGACAGAGATGACAAAGAAATAAGCGAAATCAGATTCTTGTGGTTGTAATTAAAAGATTTTTGATTTTTGGATTTTATTAAAATAATAAAAAAAAATTCGATCCTGGACCCCACCGTAACTTACGCTCCTGTTGACCGTAACTTACGCCTCCTGTTATTCAATTGTCCGTAATGTACGCCAAGACTAACCGTAAGGTACGCTCGGCCAAAATCCTACCCTGCCTTACTTTGACTGGCGTAACTTACGCTACCTTTAACCGTAACCTACGCCAGCTTAAATTCACCAGGCGTAACCTACGCCGCATGTGACCGTACCTTACGCCTATCTAGAATTGGTATTTTTTGGCGTCTGGTGGGCCGTAAACAGAAGAAAATGGGCGTAAGCTCTAATTTGGACTTTCCAGGGGACCGTAACCTACGCCCTTTGGGCCGTAGCTTACGCCGACTCGTTTTTTTTTTTTTTTTACTACAGCCAACTTGATTTCAAAACTTGCAATTACATTGAAATTAAACTCCCTTCCCCAACTTAAAGGTACACCATAAATTAGAGATAAGTTAACCGGCTCGAAAAATTGCAAAAACGTTTCCTTTTTCACCCAAACCGACCTTCCCCAACTTAATTCACAAGCCTAGGTGCTGAAAATTATCCAACTTGTGTGATTATGCATCAAAACACTAAAACAACTAAATAAAAGTGCATGAAAGTAAACATACCGAAAACGAAGCTAGAAAACAACAAACAACGGGTTGCCTCCCGTTTAGCGCTAGGTTTATTGTCCTCAGCCCGACATTACCTCAATTTGATTCATGCAACCTCATAGGATGGTGGACTTGATATGAAGTTCACCATTTCAGTTGTAGCTCCATTGATGTCGCTTGCATCCAAATAAGGCTTCAAACGGTGTCCATTGACCATTTGCTTCACTCCATCCTTCAGATTTTCAATCTCAATTTCTCCAAACTTTCCAACTCTTGTAATAACATATGGACCCATCCACTTGCTTTTGAGTTTTTCGGGAAAGAATTTGAGTCTTGAATTATAAAGCCACACTTTTTGGCCAACTTCAAACACCTTTTTCTTCAACTTAGCATCATGAACCACTTTCATCTTGTCCTTGTAGGTCGATGCACATTCATATGCCTCATTTCTCAACTCTTCCAACTCACATAGCTGCAATTTTATCTCTTTACCTGCATTCTCAAAATCCATATTAACGGCCTTAACGGCCCACAATGCCCTATGTGCCAATTCTATTGGAAGATGACAACCCTTTCCATAAACCAACCGGTAAGGAGTAGTGCCAATAGGTGTTTTTAAGCGAAATAAAGTCAATATGAAGTCCAGGGACTAATTTTGCCAAAGTTGAAAAGTTAAAAACGGGTTTGGCATGGGATTAGCCTAATCTAGGTTAATTTTGCAGCCATTAATCATAATTAAAACAAATACAAAAGTTCCTTCAATTCCTTAATTGATTTCTTTAGCAAATCTTCAAGTTTTTGGTCAATAAATTGAGTGTTTTATATTGGAAATCAATCGACCATCATTTGCTACAGGTAATCAATGATTCGTTGGCTATATTTCAGATCTAAAGATGTTTTTATTTGAATCAAATCTGATTTTAAAAGAAGTTTTGAAAGAATTAGGGTTTATTATGTGTTTTGGTCAATTGATGTTCATAATGGTGTTAAACGAGTTTATAATCGATCTTTATGATCAAGAGATGTTCAATTATGTCAAAACATGTTTTGGGTGAAGCCTAAGTCGATCGATTTCTGGAAAAATGAAGAACATAGTCGTTTTTGAATTCTGGACGAAGATAGGTCTAAATTCGTTTTCTGATGACTAAATTCGTTTTCTGGAAATCTAAGTTCGTTTGAAAAACGAAGTTTAACTTCGTTCAAGCTATTTTCGTTTAAAAGAAGACTAATTTCGTTTGTTAACTCCGTTGGCTAAATTCGTTTTGGAAACGAAGATTAAGTTCGTTTGTTATCAGAAAGCAGTTAAGTTCGTAAGAACAAAACTAAGTTCGTTTGAAGCTAAATTCGTTCGATTCAAAACTAATTTCATTTGCAAGTCCATTTAAGGTCCCAAATGACTTATATTTTATATATTAATGTACGATAGGTGTCGGGGATTACTATTAAGCACTGTTAGCTTTTGTTGCGCGCACATTCTACTACCAGGTAAGATACACTACTTTTGTCACGCTGAGGGTGCAACAAAAAAATGGTTTCATAAACTATAACCTCCATAACGGTAATGTATAACCTATATTGTGGTTGGGTTGATATGGGAGGTATTCGGGGATTAAAGATGACAAGGCCTATGCCTAAAATGCTTCCCCGTAAATACGTTTATGATATGATATGTGATGATCTGTTCAACGATATGATATGTTATGATGAATGGTGGTTAATGATATGATGTAATGATGATATGTGCATGTATATGTGGCTTGTTCATCTAGAACACTAGACCTTTTAGGTTGCCATGACACGTGCACGTTTTAAGGGCCCTAACGTGAAAAGATGATAGATGTGGATTAGTTTAGGATTAATGTGGAAACCTAAACTAAACGTGGTAAATGCTCGAGCTAATTAGACGTTAAGAGTTATGCATAACCCGTGCCTGGCGGTGGTAATAGGTACGTATAAACCGTGCTCGTATGTGGGAGAGTACGTCGTGCTCGCATGTGGGAGAGTACGTAGTGCCCGTATGTGGGAGAGTACGTAGTGCCCGTATGTGGGAGGGTACGTTAAAATAGGTACGTATAAATCATGCTCGCATGTGGGAGAGTACGTAGTGCCCGTATGTGGGAGGGTACGTTAAAATGGTTGCTCGGGTGGCTCCTTGCAACAAGTCATATGTGGCGAGTAGTTCGGGTGGCCTGATGACCCACCTAATATCGTGAACATAACGTGCTACTCATGGATCGACATTGTCTTTCCTTAACGGTAACTTCGGTTACAACTTAACGGTGACCTAGTCACAACTTAATGAGATGAGATGAAATGACGAAATTGATTAGGCACACTTAGGGTCATGGACTCTATGCTTATATGTGATAAGGATACTTATGTGGTGATATAAATGCCTAAATCAAATGACGTAATGTTTTAAAGTGACGTGTTTAATGGATGAAATGTTTTGCTTAAACCTGGTGTTATCTTACTTAGCTTTTTAGCTAACACTTGTTTCTTCTTATGTGTTGACACCCCTCAGGTTAAGCAGTGAGATGTCGTGTGAAGCTTTGGCGAGAGATGGGTAGATGATCAGGATGGCTTTAGTTTACCCAATAACTTCGCATAGACTTAATGTTAATGATTTCCTTTATGGAACTATTGTAATGACTATGTTATGGTTGCTTTATGTTGGGCAATCTTATGGATTTCTTTTATTACTGATTTGATGCTATAGTAACACCACTTATGTTTCTCAACTGTTTTCATTGGTTGAGGTTTTTAATAAACTGTTTCCGCTTTATTGACGCCGTTAGGCGAAAATTTTGGAAATCCATATTTTTACAAAACGGGTGTTACAAGTTGGTATCAGAGAAGTAGTTTAAGTGAACCAAGGCCTATTGACCATAGGATTTAGACTTAAACTTAAGATGTGCATGCTAGGTACTCGTAGGATGCCTTAGCTAGTGATGACATGTGATGTAGTATGGGTTGGGATGAGTGCGAGTGTGATAGGGCTTACGAGATGTTTACGTTACGATGATATGTTTTAGCCTTATCCCAACGAGCTTTTTGTTTTATTTTGCGCTTATCGACTCCACCATTTTATTGAAGGAAAATGGTTAACACTCGCAACCGCAACATCCAACGCGACGGAACTACTGCTAGCGTTACTCCACCTGTCCATCCGGGTGCAGGTGCTTCTAATGCTGCTAATGCTGCTGCTAATGCTAATGTGAATCGTGTGAACCCCCGCCGTGTTAATCAACCAGGCTCATTGGGTCCGATGCCTCCACCACCTGGCAATCCTCCGAGAGTTAACGATGTAGTGGTGGATCAGATTCCCATCAGGCGGAGATGTATAATCTTGTGCTAACTCTTCAGGCCCAGTTGGCCCAAACGCAAGAAACAGTTGAATCAGGCGTTGGCAGCTAACGCAGAAGGAACTGGTAACAGTCACTCTGTGCCTTCTCACCACACTGAGCCACCGGTCGATGATGTGGTTATCCCCCATGCTAATGTTAATGTGGTTCCTCCTAATGATGTTCACGCCCCTCGATTCAAGTTTGAAAGTTTCCAGAAGTATGGAGCTCAGAAATTCTATGGAACACTTAATGCAGTAGGTTGCATGGAATGGCTTGATGATACTGAGATGGTTTTTGAAGCTTGTGATTGTCCCGAGGATAAGAAAGTGTTGTGTGCTAGTAGGATGTTGAAAGAAGGTGCTCGGGACTGGTAGAAGAGCATTACCATTTCGATGACTCCAGCTATGGTATCTGCTATTACGTGGGCTAACTTCAGACAGAAATTTATTGAAGAGTATATTGGAGTTCATGAGCAGCGCAAAATGGAAAAAGAGTTTCGTGCCTTGACGACTGAAGTGGGTAAAATCAATGATTATGCTCGTTCCTTCATGGAGAAGATGAAGTTCGTGGGTCATTTATTCCGAACTGATGCAGATCAAGTTGCTTGCTATGTTGATGGTTGCCTCCGAGTTATCGAGGTATATGCAGGCAGCATAAGACTCTAACTGAAGCTATCAAAGAGTCTAAGAAGCTTGATGATGATTTTGCTGCGGATAAGAAAGTGGAAAAGAAGGAGGATGAGAAGAAGTCTGGCAATAAGAGGAGGTTTGGTGGGTCAAATCGTTTTGGTAAGAAGTTCAAGGGATCTTCGTCCTCCGACAAGGGAAAGACAGACAAGGATGGAAAATGGTGTTCTAGCTGCAAGGCTTTTCATTCTGGTCAGTGTTCTGCTAAGACCCGCAGGTGCAATAGGTGTGGAGCACAGGGTCATACTTTTGATGAATGCACTGATAAAGCAAGATGTTATAAATGTGGAGATTCAAAGCACCGTATTGCCGATTGTCCCCAAATGAAGAAAGATGGGGGAAAGAAGACGGAAGCCCCCAAAGCCAAAGCCCGTGCTTATCAGATGACGGCTGAAGAGGCCAAAGATGACGACCAGGTAGTTACTGCTACCCTTATTGTTAACTCAAAACCCGCTAATGTGTTATTTGATTCTGGTGCGAACAAATCTTTTGTGTCTACTCTGTTTGCTCCTAAGTTAGACATGACTACTAGTCCTTTACGGTGCCCTATAGAAGTAGAAGTGGCTAATGGTGCAACGTCTATTATTCGGGAAGGTTACTCTGATTGTCCTTTAGAAATAGAGGGTCGTTTGTTTACTGCTAACTTGTTACCGGCTACCATTCCTAGTTTTGATGTTATACTTGGTATGGACTGGATGTCTAAAAATGATGCTGTCGTCTTATGTGCAAAGAAAATAGTTCGTATCGCTACTCCTGACGGAAAAGGTGTTTGTGTCTATGGTGACAAGAAGCCGGAAATGTTAAGGTGATCTCGATGATGAAAGCACTTCGTTGTATACGGCAAACTAAGTCACATTTTCTAGCTTATGTCATCGATTCTCGTATCGCGAAGCCTACAGTCTCTGATGTCGAAGTGTTTCCGAGTTTCCTGATGTTTTCCCTGAAGATCTTCCAGGTCTTCCTCCTGATCGTGAGGTTGAATTTTCTATTGATCTCATTCCTAGTGCTACTCCTGTAGCCAAAGCTCCCTATCGATTAGCTCCGACGGAGATGAAGGAGCTGATGACCCAAATTCAGGAACTTTTAGATAAAGGTTTCATTCGTCCGAGTTCCTCTCCATGGGGTGCTCCTATCCTTTTTGTAAAGAAGAAAGACGGATCCATGCGTATGTGTATCGATTATCGCGAGCTGAATAAAAGAACAGTGAAGAATAAGTATCCACTCCCTCGCATTGATGATTTGTTCGATCAACTTCAAGGTGCTTCCTGTTTTTCAAAGATTGACTTACGGTCTGGCTATCATCAATTAAAGGTTGAAGAAGAAAGTGTAGCCAAAACAGCGTTCCGAACTCGTTATGGTCATTACGAGTTCCTTGTCATGCCATTTGGTTTGACAAATGCTCCAGCGAAGTTTATGGATTTGATGAACCGTGTCTGTCGGCCATTTTTGGATCATTTCGTTATCGTTTTCATCGACGACATCCTTGTGTATTCAAAGTCGGAAGAGGAACATAGAGAGCATTTGAGAGCTGTCCTTCAAGTCCTCAGAGAGAAAAAGCTATATGCTAAGTCTCCAAGTGCGAGTTCTGGCTAAAGGAAGTTCATTTCCTCGGCCATGTCATCTCCTCTGATGGTATAAAAGTAGATCCTTCGAAGATAGAAGCGGTGTCGAAGTGGGAGCAGCCTAAGTCTCCTACGGAAATTAAGAGTTTTCTTGGTTTGGCTGGCTATTATCGACGTTTTATTCAGGATTTCTCGCGCATTGCCAAGCCAATGACTGAATTAACGAAGAAAGGTGTGAAGTTTGTATGGACCGATGCTCAAGAAAAAGCCTTCACGACGTTGAAAAAGAAGTTGTGTGAAGCTCCAGTCTTAGCTTTACCCGAAGGAACCGATGATTTAGTTGTCTATAGTGACGCATCCATCACAGGGTTAGGGTGTGTACTGATGCAACGAGACAAAGTTATCGCTTACGCCTCTCGACAGCTGAAGCCACATGAGCGGAATTATCCTACTCATGATCTTGAGCTGGCTGCTGTTGTTTTTGCTCTGAAATTGTGGCGACATTATCTGTATGGTACAAAGTGTACCCTATACACGGATCATAAGAGCTTACAGTACGTGTTTACTCAGAAGGATATGAATGTTAGACAACGACGGTGGATGGAGTTATTAAAGGATTATGATTGTGAGATTAAATATCACCCAGGCAAAGCTAATGTGGTTGCTGATGCCTTGAGCCGCAAAGGATATGCGAAGAGTAGGTTATGTGCAATGATTACGAAGGTTGAGTCGAACTTAATGGAACCTATTCGATTAGCTCAAGTTGAAGCGTTGAAGGAGGAGAATGTGAAAGAGGAGTCTATTGGGAAAAAGAAGAAAAATAGACTTGAAATGGAAGAAAATAGTCGCGGTCTTCGAACTTACAAAGGTAGAATATGGGTTCCTCTATATGGAGGCAATCGTGAGTTAGTGATGGACGAAGCTCACAAATCTAGGTATTCTGTACACCCTGGTGCCACAAAGATGCATGCAGATTTGAAGCCTATTTATTGGTGGCCCAGTATTAAGAACGATGTAATGATGTACTTACAGAAATGTTTGACGTGTGCGAAGGTGAAAGCTGAACATCAAAAGCCTTACGGGAAGTTTCAGCAACTCGAGATCCCTGAGTGGAAATGGGATCGTATTACGATGGATTTTATAACCAAGCTTCCAAGGACGCCTCGTGGTCACGATATGATATGGGTTATTGTCGATCAATTAACGAAGAGTGCCCATTTCCTCCCAGTTCGTGAAAATGCTCCTATGGAAAATTTCGCTACATTGTATATTAAAGAAGTGGTTACTAAACATGGTGTTCCGATATCGATTGTGTCCGATCGTGATGCTCGATTCGTTTCCAACTTTTGGAAGAGTTTTCAACGGGAATTTGGTACTTAAGTTCGTCTGAGCACAGCCTATCACCCGCAGACTGATGGGCAAAGTGAAAGGACTATTCAAACGCTCGAAGATATGCTCAGAGCTTGTGTGATGGATTATGGTGGTTCGTGGGATAAACACCTACCTCTTGTCGAGTTTGCGTATAACAATAGTTATCATGCAAGTATAGGAATGCCACCTTATGAGATGTTATATGGTAGAAAGTGTCGAACTCCTAGTTGTTGGTTGGAGCCCGGGGAAAAGCAATTTGCTGGACCTGAAGTAGTACAAATTACGGCCGATAAAGTTAATGTTGCAAAGAAAGCCCTGCGTATTGCTCGCGAAAGGCAAAAGTCATATGCCGATAAGAAAAGGAGGCCGTTTGATTTTAAAGAAGGTGAAATGGTTTTACTCAAGGTGTCGCCTTGGAAAGGTGTATTACGATTTGGCAAACGAGGAAAGCTAAGCCCTAGGTTCATTTTGCAGCCATTAATCATAATTAAAAAAAATACAAAAGTTCCTTCAATTCCTTAATTGATTTCTTTAGCAAATCTTCAAGTTTTTGGTCAATAAATTGAGTGTTTTATATTGGAAATCAATCGGCCATCATTTGCTACAGGTAATCAATGATTCGTTGGCTATATTTCAGATCTAAAGATGTTTCTATTTGAATCAAATCTGATTTTAAAAGAAGTTTTGAAAGAATTAGGGTTTATTATGTGTTTTGGTCAATTGATGTTCATAATGGTGTTAAACGAGTTTATAATCGATCTTTATGATCAAGAGATGTTCAATTATGTCAAAAACATGTTTTGGGAACAGCCTAAGTCGATCGATTTCTGGAAAAATGAAGAACATAGTCGTTTTTGAATTCTGGACGAAGATAGGTCTAAATTCGTTTTCTGATGACTAAATTCGTTTTCTGGAAATCTAAGTTCGTTTGAAAAACGAAGTTTAACTTCGTTCAAGCTATTTTCGTTTAAAAGAAGACTAATTTCGTTTGTTAAATCCGTTGGCTAAATTCGTTTTGGAAACGAAGATTAAGTTCGTTTGTTATCAGAAAGCAGTTAAGTTCGTAAGAACAAAACTAAGTTCGTTTGAAGCTAAATTCGTTCGATTCAAAACTAATTTCGTTTGCAAGTCCATTTAAGGTCCCAAATGACTTATATTTTATATATTAATGTACGATAGGTGTCGGGGATTACTATTAAGCACTGTTAGCTTTGTTTGCGCGCACATACTACTACGAGGTAAGATACACTACTTTTGTCACGCTGAGGGTGCAACAAAAAAATGGTTTCATAAACTATAACCTCCATAACGGTAATGTATAACCTATATTGTGGTTGGGTTGATATGGGAGGTATTCGGGGATTAAAGATGACGATGCCTATGCCTAAAATGCTTCCCCGTAAATACGTTTATGATATGATATGTGATGATCTGTTTCAACGATATGATATGTTATGATGAATGGTGGTTAATGATATGATGTAATGATGATATGTGCATGTATGTGTGGCTTGTTCATCTAGAACACTAGACCTTTTTAGGTTGCCATGACACGTGCACGTTTTAGGGGCCCTAACGTGAAAAGATGATAGATGTGGATTAGTTTAGGATTAATGTGGAAACCTAAACTAAACGTGGTAAATGCTCGAGCTAATTAGACGTAAGAGTTATGCATAACCCGTGTCTGGCTGTGGTAATAGGTACGTATAAACCGTGCTCGTATGTGGGAGAGTACGTATCGTGCTCGCATGTGGGAGAGTACGTAGTGCCCGTATGTGGGAGGGTACTAGGTACGTATAAATCGTGCTCGCATGTGGGAGAGTACGTAGTGCCCGTATGTGGGAGGGTACGTTAAAATGGTTGCTCGGGTGGCTCCTTGCAACAAGTCATATGTGGCGAGTAGTTCGGGTGGCCTGATGACCCACCTAATGTCGTGAACATAACGTGCTACTCATGGATCGACATTGTCTTTCCTTAACGGTAACTTCGGCTACAACTTAACGGTGACCTAGTCACAACTTAATGAGATGAGATGAAATGACGAAATTGATTAGGCACACTTAGGGTCATGGACTCTATGCTTATATGTTATAGATACGTTATGTGGTGATATAAATGCCTAAATCAAATGACGTAATGTTTTAAAGTGACGTGTTTATGGATGAAATGTTTTGCTTAAACCTGGTGTTATCTTACTTAGCTTTATAGCTAACACTTGTTTCTTCTTATGTGTTGACACCCCTCAGGTTAAGCAGTGAGATGTCGTGTGAAGCTTTGGCGAGAGATGGGTAGATGATCAAGATGGCTTTAGTTTACCCAATAACTTCGCATAGACGTAATGTTAATGATTTCCTTTATGGAACTATTGTAATGACTATGTTATGGTTGCTTTATGTTGGGCAATCTTATGGATTTCTTTTATTACTGATTTGATGCTATTAGTAACACCACTTATGTTTCTCAACTGTTTTCATTGGTTGAGGTTTTTAATAAACTGTTTCCGCTTTATTGACGCCGTTAGGCGAAATTTTTGGAAATCCATATTTTTACGAAATGTGTTGAATTTCAATCTCAATTTCTCCAAACTTTCCAACTCTTGTAATAACATATGGACCCATCCACTTGCTTTTGAGTTTTTCGGGAAAGAATTTGAGTCTTGAATTATAAAGCCACACTTTTTGGCCAACTTCAAACACCTTTTTCTTCAACTTAGCATCATGAACCACTTTCATCTTGTCCTTGTAGGTCGATGCACATTCATATGCCTCATTTCTCAACTCTTCCAACTCACATAGCTGCAATTTTCTCTCTTTACCTGCATTCTCAAAATCCATGTTAACGGCCTTAACGGCCCACAATGCTCTATGTGCAATCTCGATTGGAAGATGACAACCCTTCCCATAAACCAACCGGTAAGGAGTAGTGCCAATAGGCGTCTTAAAAGCGGTACGGTAAGCCCATAAAGCATCATTGAGTTTGGTTGACCAATCTTTTCTATCGGGTCTTACCGTCTTTTGCAAAATTTCTTTAATTTGCCTATTGGACACTTCTACTTGCCCACTTGTTTGTGGGTGATATGGGGTGGCAATCCGGTGGTTTATGCCATACCGTTTGAGAAGTTTGCCAAACTGAAAATTTTTGAAATGAGATCCCCCATCGCTTATGATCACACGAGGGATTCCAAATCTTGAGAAAATGTTACTTTGGACAAACTTGCACACAACGGTATGGTCATTGGTCCTAGTGGCAATGGCTTCTACCCATTTTGAAACATAATCTACGGCCACTAGAATGTAATAATTACCAAAGGAATTAGGGAAGGGACCCATAAAGTCAATTCCCCAAACATCAAAAATATTAACAACTAAAATGGGTTGCATGGGCATTTCATTCCTCTTGGTAATACTACCTAGTTGTTGACATCTCACACATTTCTTAACAAATTCAGCGGCATCTTTAAAGATACTAGGCCAAAACAAACCATAATTTAAAACTTTGTAACATGTCTTTTGACCGCTGAAATGACCTCCACATGCAAATGAATGTGCATGAGTCAACACATCTTGAATCTTCTCTTCCGGAACACATCTTCTCACCAATTGATCCGGGCCAACTTTGAACAAGTCCGACTCATCCCAAATGTATTGCTTTGCTTGTGCCAAGAATTGTTGTTTCTTACTCTTAGCCCAATGTTCCGGTATCTTACCTGCGGACAAAAAGTTAACAATATTTGCATACCAAGGGACAACAAAAACGGTTAGTAAATGTTCATCCGGAAACGTCTCATTAATCTCCTTGGTTGAATCATCATCCATAGCTTGAATTCTTGACAAGTGGTCCGCCACCACGTTCTCACTTCCTTTCTTGTCTCGGATTTTCAAGTCAAACTCTTGTAATAGCAACACCCATCGAATTAGCCTTGGCTTTGCATCCTTCTTTTCCATTAAATGCTTGACCGCGCTATGATCTGTGTACATTATAACCTTGCTACCACAAATATAAGAACGAAACTTGTCAAGTGCATAAACAACCGCAAGCAATTCCTTTTCGGTGGTGGTATAATTCATTTGGGCATCCGATAAAGTTTATCTTGCGTAATAAATCACAACGGGTTTCTTGTCTACCCGTTGTCCCAAAACAGCCCCAATTGCAAAGTCACTTGCATCACACATGATTTCAAATGGCATGGACCAATTAGGTGATTGCAAAATGGGGGCTTCAACCAACTTTTCTTTCAAGGTTTCAAAAGCTTTCAAACACTCATTATCAAACACAAAAGGTACATCTTTCAACAACAAATTGCACAATGGTTTGGTAATGACACTAAATCATTTTATGAACCTTCTATAAAATCCGGCTGTCCAAGAAAAGAACGGACACCCTTGACATTGGTTGGAGGGGGTAAAGTAGAAATGACTTTGATTTTGGCCCGATCAACTTCCATGCCTTTACTTGAAATCACATGACCCAAAACCGTCCCCTCTTGAACCATGAAGTGGCTCTTTTCCCAACTTAAAACCAAATTTGTCTCAACACATCTTTTCAAAACCTTAGTTAACTCATTGAGACAATTATCAAAAGTTTGGCCAAAAATGGAAAAATCATCCATAAAGATTTCTAGGGAATCACCGACCATATCCGAGAAGATACTCATCATGCACCTTTGAAAGGTGGCGGGAGCATTACATAACCCGAATGGCATTCGCCTAAAGGCAAAAGTCCCATATGGGCATGTAATTGTGGTCTTGTGTTGGTCATCGGGATGGATAGCAATTTGATTATAACCCGAATAACCATCTAGAAAACAATAAAACTTCTGACCTGCAAGCTTTTTCGATGATTTGATCAATGAATGGCAATGGGAAATGATCCTTTGAAGTAGCGGTGTTCAACTTCCGATAGTCAATGCATACCCTCCACCCGGTGATGGGTCGGGTAGCAATTTGCTCACCACTATCTCCTTTCACCACTTGAATTCCAGCTTTCTTAGGTACCGTTTGTGTTGGACTTACCCATGTACTATCCGAAATTGGGTAAATAATTCCAGCATCCAACCACTTTAGCACCTCTTTCTTCACCACTTCACGCATATGAGGATTCAACCTTCTTTGAGCATCACGTGAAGGTTTAGCTTCAGCATCGGTGATGATTTTGTGCATCACAATTGATGGACTAATGCCTTTTAAATCGGAAATTGTCCATCCAATGGCCGCCTTATACTCCTTGAGCACCTTTAGTAATGCTCTTTCTTGCATTTCTTCCAAATTTGATGCAATGATCACCGGCAAAGTTTTCTCATCTCCCAAAAATGCATACTTCAAATGTGATGGGAGTTCTTTCAATTCCACTTGTGGTGGACTTTCAATGGATGGCTTAAGATGGGTATCAATATGATCCGGTAGACTTTCCACTAAATGAGTCCATGGTGGTCTACCTTCTTGAATGGCCATGATCTCCCAATCCTTCTCTTCCTTATTCAATGTTTCACTATGCTCTAAAATCAACCTGTCAACCAAAGCACAATTCTCCCATGTGTCTTCCTCATTTTCATGAGGAATGCACTCATCAATGACGTCCGCCATAAAGCATTCGTCACTAACTACGGGGTTAGGAACACTAGCAAAAACATTTAATCTTATCTTACGGTTGCCAAAAGTCATTTCAACCGTACCCCTTCTACAATCAATTAATGCATTAGCGGTGGCCAAAAGGGTCTACCCATGATGACATTGGGCTGCCTAACATTACCGCTTGGTGCAAAATCAAGTACCAAAAAGTCTACGGGGTAATAAAAGTCCTCCACTTTAACAATGACATCTTGGACAATTCCTCTTGGAAGTTTTAGTGACAAATCAGCCATCACCAAGGTGGTGTCGACTTTTTCTAAGGGTCCAAAGTCATATTGGTCATATA
>CM067170.1:45369678-45395584 GCA_034093135.1 Erigeron breviscapus | reverse complement strand
AAACAACACACACCAACTGAACACAAAAAAAACAAAACAAAAAACACAAAAACAACCCCCCACCACCACTCACAACAAACACACCACCACCCCACACTACCCACCAGACCCCCCCCACTACCCACATCCACCCCCCAACCACTCGGCTATGATCGATTGATCGTAACGACAATATTAACTTCTATCAAATATTCGATTTGATTGACTATTTCATTTGGTATGAAACCAAACACGCAATTTGAGCAAGACATGTTAAATACAAATAAGTATACTTTGGATGACTTTTAAACCAGTAGCTTATTTTTTGGCTAATCTTTATGTTTTGTCCATTGCATCACAAAAGGTAAGTTACATAACACAAATCGACTCATTTTTGCATAAGATGATTATAAAAGAAAAGGGTGCATTGTGGATCATTACAAAGATCGACAGATCTCTGATAACTTAGCTCGATAGCAAACACATTATTTGAGTTGCAAAATAACACCCTCGATTCACTGAGCTCGTTAAGTGTAGAATTTTATTTTTAGTCATTACCTTTTTCCTAATTTAAAGGATCCTTTTCTTGAATAACAAGGATTCCTTCTTGTATAAATAGTGACCCAGTGGCTTAATAAAATTAATTCATTCGATCAATATACTTTCTATATGGTATCAGAGCATTAGTGATCCAAAACCCTAACAGCCCATTATGGGTGACGAAAAGAAAACCGAAAAGGGGGAAGGGAGCTTTTCCGATCCCAAACCCATTGACCCGAGTTCTCCATATTATGTTCATGCTTCTGATTTCCCAAAGCAGATGCATGTGAATGAATGTCTTACAGATAACAATTATAATGATTGGTCTCAAGAGATGGAGAATTTTTTGTTCGCCAAAAACAAGATGGGTTTCATTGATGGTTCGATCAAGAAACCAGGAAAGACAGAAGCCAACTACATGGCATGGATGTGATGCGATGCTATGATCAAGGGTTGGCTTACTACAGCGATGGATAAAACCATCAGAAGCAGTGTCAAGTATGCCAATACTGGATCCGAGATCTGGACTGATCTCAAGGAAAGATTTTCCAAAGAAAGTGCACCTCGTGCATATGAGTTAAAATAGACACTCACCATCACTAGACAGGATGGATCTTCTGTTTCTGCCTATTATACGAAATTAAGGTCTTTATGGGATGAGATTGGGAAGGTTATGCCGATACCACTTTGCACATGTGGTGACTGTTCCTGTGAGATTGGAAAGAAGATGAGCGAGTTTATTGAGAAAGAACGTATGTACCAGTTTCTCATGGGTCTTGATGCAGATTTCTCGACTTTAAGAACCCAAATCCTATCAATGAAAGAAACCCCCACTTTAGGGGAAGCATATCGTTTGGCTTCTGAAGACGAACAACAAAGAAACATAACTTCAACGAGAAAGCCACATGTTGAAACAGCGGCATTTCAAGCTATTACCCAAAACCGAAACTATAATCAAAGACAGAAAAAGGAAGTGCGTAATACAAACTCTGAAGATTCAGAACCGTGTTCATATTGCCATAAGAATGGTCACGACCGAGAAGGATGTTTCGAGAGAATAGGGTATCCAGAATGGTGGCCGGGTAAGAAAAAGAGGGAGAAAAGCATGCCAAAAGCTGGTTTTGTGGGTTCTGAAACAGGTACAGTGGGAGGACTAACCGAGGAACAGTATCAATCGCTTCTCAAGCACTTCACCAGAGAGCCTTCCAAAGGTGATAATGTCCCTAAAGCTAACATGGCAGGTAAGGTTTTGAAAGACAGTGATTGGATTATAGATTCTGGTTGTACTGAATACATTGTTCATGACTTACGTTCACTCGAAAATTTAACACAAGGGATTAATGAAGCTCCCGTTGTCATCCCTAATGGTGACAGCTTCCCAGTTCGTGGGAAGGGGAGCTGTCTCCTACAGAATGGCTCTAGAATAAAAGGAGTCTTATTTATTCCCGATTTTACATGCAATTTACTTTCAGTTGGACGGCTGGCCAGAGACTTACATTGTACCGTGGTTTTCTTTCCGGAATTCTGTTATTTGCAGGACTTACAATCGAGGAAGTTGATTGGTGTGGGGAAATACGTGAACGGTCTATATCGGATGGGCATGGTGATGGAAGAAAGAAAGGCTATGACAACAAAGGTGGACGCAGAGACATGGCATAAACGCCTAGGGCATGGCTCGCTTGAAAAGTTGTGCAAAATTGGTTCTTTGGACAGTATCTCTTTTAATTCTAAGGATTTTAGTTGTCATATTTGTAATAAAGCTAAGCTCACTCGCTCTCCTTTTCCTAAGAGCTCCATTAAGAGTAAAAGTTGTTTTGATTTAATACATTGTGACATTTGGGGGAAATATCGAAAGCGTTCAACTTCTTTTGCAAGTTTTTTCTTAACTATTGTGGATGATTTTAGTAGAGCTGTGTGGATTTTTCTTTTAAAGCATAAGAGTGAGGCGAGTGATTGTTTGATATATTTTCAGAATATGGTGAAAACGCAATTTGGCAGGCATGTTAAGAGAATAAGATGTGATAACGGAGGTGAATTCACCTCAAACAAAATGATTGAATTCTATGCTCGGGAAGGCATATTACTAGAAACCACAGTTCCACACACTCCTCAGCAAAATGGAGTAGTGGAAAGAAAACATCGCCACCTGCTTGAAGTAGCTCGCGCTCTCATGTTTCAAGCTAATCTTCCAAAAAGGTTCTGGGGAGAATGTATTCTTGCTTCTGCTTACGTCATAAACCGTTTGCCATCAAAGGTGATTGGTGACAAAACCCCTTACGAGATTGTGTTCAATGAGACTCCCAACTATGATCATCTTAAAGTATTTGGGTGCCTAGTTTATTACAGGAGCACAGAAACAGGGGGAGACAAGTTCGAGCCGCGGGGGAGACCGGGTGTTTTCTTGGGCTACCCTCAGGGCACCAAAGGTTATAAGATATTTGATATAGAGCATGGCAATTTTGTCACTTCACGGGATGTAAAATTCATTGAGAATTTGTTTCCTTTTGCTAAAATCCAAGACAAAACCGCAAACACAAATTGTTTTAAGGCCTTGTTTTATGATAAAGATGATGTAGATATAAGCAATCCTATTGATGACTCTCCTGCATCTGAGTCAATAGTGGATCCGATTGTGGATGAACAAGCCGCCGTAGGTGAAACGGGTTTCTCTAATGAGCATGATCTGTTGGGTGATCCACATGTAAATCAAAACATGGATTTGCAAGAGGATCAACACGTGTCTATAGACGGTGGTCGGCTTCCTAGACCCACAAGAAACAAGACTCAGCCTCATTGGTTCACAGATTTCAATGTCAAACTACCACCATCCATCGACCACTCAGACCCCACACACGATCAATCTTCATCGACGGTACATCCTATTTCCAATTTTGTCTCATATAAGAACTTTTCCCCTGCTCATAAAGCATATTTGACGGCCATTACTTCTACAAATGAGCCAAGAACATTTCGCGAAGCTATGCAGGATAAAAATTGGCAAGAAGCAATGAAAAAGGAGATTGAAGCTCTTGAAAAAAATCAGACCTGGGTTCTTGCACCATTGCCCCCAGGTAAACGAACCATAGATTCTAAATGGATCTACAAAATAAAGTATAAACCGAATGGTGAAATTGAAAGGTACAAAGCTCGTCTTGTAGCTAAGGGATTCACACAAATGGAAGGTGTTGATTATCATGACACTTTTGCACCCGTTACTAAATTAGTCACTGTACGTACTCTCTTAGCTGTTGCTGTAAAAAGATATTCGCTTATTCATCAACTCGATGTCAACAATGCCTTTTTACATGGAGATTTGGAAGAAGAAATGTATATGAAAGTACCTCAAGGTTTCAGCGAAAAGAACGAAACTAGAGTTTGCCGTTTGAAGAAATCTCTTTATGGTCTCAAACAAGCTGCAAGAGGTTGGTATCAAAAATTTACTTCAGATATTCTGAACTTTGGTTTTTCACAGTCTAAGGCAGATCACTCTTTGTTTACTTTCAAAGAAGGAGATTTATTTGTTGCCATTCTTATTTATGTTGATGATGTAATTCTCACTGGCAACCATATCAACAAAATGGAAAAGACGAAAGAATATCTTCATCGTAGTTTTAGCATCAAAGATCTTGGTCCATTAAAATACTTCTTGGGGATTGAAGTAGCTAGGACTCCAGACGACTTAGTCTTGAGCCAACGCAAATATATATTGGACATTCTTGATGATGCTGGACTTATGGGATGTCGACCTAGCACCTTTCCTATGGAACAGAATCTAAAGATTGATCACTGTCTTGAAAGTCCCAAAACTGATGCACCTCAATACAGGCGGCTTATTGGAAGGCTTTTGTACCTTCAAGCTACTAGACCAGACATTGCTTACTCTGTCAACCTATTGAGCCAATTTGTTTCTGATCCTCGACAGGATCATATGGATGCTGCTCATCGCATTTTACGCTATCTAAAAGCTACACCTGGGCAAGGTGTTTTCTTCCCAAAGCACGGGAATTTAGAGTTGACTGCCTACTGTGATTCAGATTGGTTGGGTTGTCAAATCTCTAGACGTTCACGCACTGGTTATATTTTCTTATTAGGGGGTGCTCCTATTTCTTGGAAGACAAAGAAACAGTCGGTTGTCTCACGCTCTTCTGCTGAAGCTGAATATCGTGCAATGGCATCAACTGTCAGTGAAGCTTTATGGTTGAGATGGCTATTACAAGACTTACAAGTTTACATTTCTGCTGCTACTCCAATGTTTTGTGACAATCTGTCTGCTCGCCATATAGCTAACAACCCGGTTTTTCATGAACGTACAAAACACGTTGAGATGGATTGCTATTTTGTTCGTGAACGAGTGGAGTCTAAAGAAATAGTGCCTCTGCCTATTAATACAAAACAACAAATTGCAGATATATTAACCAAGCCATTGGGCGCACAACAATTGCAACTGCTTCTTGGCAAGCTGGGCATTCGTGATCTTCATGCTCCAACTTGAGGGGGAGTGTAGAATTTTATTTTTAGTCATTATCTTTTTTCCTAATTTAAAGGATCCTTTTCTTGAATAACAAGGATTCCTTCTTGTATAAATAGTGACCCAGTGGCTTAATAAAATTAATTCATTCGATCAATATACTTTCTATATTAAGCTTGTCCAAACAAGATATAAATCGCGACAAACATATTAAGTCGGCTGTAGTCCCAGTGAGTACTCTTTGATCATATACAAACTTTACATTATGAGATCAACTATTCTCTAAAAGTTGTGTGTAAGTTATACAATAATCATAAAGAAAAATAGCATAATAATGTATTTCAAATTTCCCAATTTTTATTAACCTTAATGAGCTCCAAAATGAAAAAGAATTAACAAAACTTGTTGGAGCAACATGATTTTTTTTCTTCAAGAACTTGTTGGAGCTATGATTGATGAAAAATTAAGTCTATTGTAAATCGAAGTTGTTGCACATTATTGGAAAGCTGCAAGTTAACGAAGAAGAGTTGTGGGATTTTTGACCACTACGATTAGAAACCGGCGACTATGGTATGGGTTGTTTTTTTTTCTCCCGAAGAGCTCGTTGGAGCAAAGGAAAAAGCGGTAAAGTAACGTTGCTGCGCATTATTGGAAGACAAGACTAGTGCGATTGTTTTGACCACAATATTCCTTCATTTGTATTACAATAATAAAGTATAAAAAGAGTATAATACAGAGAGTAATAATGATAATACTCATGCGAAATATTTAAAGGATGATATAATACAGAGAGTAATAATGATAATACTCATGCGAAATATTTAAAGGATGCAAATATTGTTTGCAATCTTAACATAATAAGATTAACGCACACACTTACTACTAATATGTATTGTAATTGTCATGATAAAATATACTACTAGTAGCTTTTGTCTTTTATAATGTTGGAAGGTGAGACGCTGACTTTTCTTCTAATTTCTCCCTTAATACTATTTTCTCCTCCTTTGGCCTGGTTTTATTGAATGCAGCTAGAAGTGGTTTGATGCATGCACGCAAATCTTTCAGCAAAGTGCTTGAATAGGGCTTCTTGTTCCATGCCAAAAGAAGAATATCACGAGCACGAATGCGAAAATGACCAACCACAAATTCCTCAAAGTTCTTGGGTGGTTTGTTTATGGTATACATCATTGTTTTCAGTGATTTAATAAAAAACAGTCTCATTGTATAGGAACGAAGCATATGCTTTGTCAGAAAAGTTTTTCATAGTTTCATGGCATGCTTATTCTTAATCTGTATATATGTGCGAGTATTATTGCCTGATACAACTTAATAATTCTTTTCCTTCAAGAGTTATATGATCCTGAATTTTGTTTCAACTTTTGTGGTCTATGAAGATTTTTTTCGACTGCTATGTGTTTTAAATAAATCTAAATGCTTGAACTATAGCATAACTTCTCCCGCTGCCCATTCTGGTTGCCGTACTATAGACTAGTTTGCGGTTGTGTATATTTAAGACTGTCATCTTGGATACTGAATAAAGGTGTTTACTAGCTATTGATTTTGATGCCCTTCAATATCAAAGGATGACTGGAAGGTAAAGCTTTGTAGCTACTTCTAAAGGCTATTAGAATGTACCCACCTGGACCAATCACCACCCAAATGGATTTTTGATTAAAAGCTGAGGCTGCGCAATTTGGATTATTAATTAATCATTGACGTTTGTGGATAGATCAATTGTTCAGGTGCCATGAAACGTTTTTGAACGGTACGGTTATCATGATGACATGTTCTAAATTATAAAAGTAACTACGATATTATTAGTTTTTATAATGGAAATGCGTTTATGCGGCTTTGAGGGTTGGGAAAAACCATGTAGTAAATTTTTGGTCATTTGAAGCCGAATAACAAAAGAATGCCTAGAAAGAGGGGTGTTTGCGCGATACATCACATGCTATAGAATGTTATAGGTTGCCAAAGAGCAAGGCAATGCTTATTCTTGCCAATGATTGCACATATAACAGACATTTTATCTTCAAAATCGATCATAAAATCACTTCTATCTATCGAATGGGGGATAACATCAATGGTCAACGGGTTCATGTATATATGCATATTGGAAATATGGGATCACTCAGGCTAGGGTAAGTAACAGCTACTGTATAACAAAAGTAATTAATCTTGAAGACAATAACAACATATTTATGTAGCTCAGTCATAAATTATGTGGATGACCTATATATGACTACAGCGTCACTAGCTAGTGTATCTCTTTATTGATTTGTTTTTTTGGGTATATATATGTATAATAGTTAAAGAATCCGGCCCCATTCAGACTTTCTAATTGTTTGGTATTGAAAATGATAGGGAAACCTTTAATAGAGTAGTCTCCTCAATTTTGACCCCTCTACTTTAAAAAAAATTCGATCAAGTCTTATGTATTTAATAAAGTCATTAAACCTAATTTTTGGAATGAATCGGATTATTATCTGCCTTTTGTGGTTATGTTTCTGGTTCTATGTTTACTATATACTTATGAACAAGGCAATGTAAGTTAAGTGTATCAAACACAAATTGTTGAGTGACTTATTTATTTATTTTATGAATAGTTTAGGCGTTTTTTTTTTATGATTTCTCAAGATGATAACTATTTCACTATGATTACAATTGATCACATTTTTTAATAATAATGTTCAGCTTATCACAACCTTAGTATTTTTTATTTTGATAAAGATATATTTAATTATATATCATAAGATGAGGCAAGTTGGTTGTAGATATCACAAAAGTAAATTTGCGACTATGGTTCAGTCTTTCGAAAACTCAGTAGCTTTTTTATATGTTCATTACAGCGTAGTCACATCATCTCCTATTAAACTAGCTAGTAATTATAACTCGTTTTGTACTCTTACGAAGTAAATTGAATGCACATAAATTCCACTTCAAGGACGTGTCATGTAACATCTATGGCTTGTACTTGTAGTATCCCTTTTAATCTCACGATTGATCTTTGCAGAGCTGTCAAATATGCTCTCACTTCACTGGAAACGGTGCATAAGCCTCACTTGCATGTTGAGCCAGACCTTGGGATACCACTTGACCTACTTGATCTCAGTGTCTACAAGTAATAGTTCATTACACTCTTGAGTTTTTTCAATTTAGAAGCAGCGGTCTATCAATGTAATCTAGTCAATTAACACCTAAAACTCTTCCCTTGCTGGATTAGTGCTCCAAAGGATGAAGTACTACATATTGCTCCTGAAGACGAGAGATTGTTGCAGGAGGATGTTACTTTGACCCCAGTTAAAAAAGATGGGTTAAAAAGAAAGGAGCGTCCCACGGATAAAGGGATGGCTTGGCTTGTCAAGACGCAATATATCTCTCCTCTTAGCACGGATGCAACAAGACAGGTGAACACAAAGCTTATGTTGTTTATACATTAGCTGAGGTGACAATCTGGATTCTGGACCCATTTATTTACAAATGGGTCAATTCAGGTGATGTCTGATCTATAACAGGCCGAATGGGTTGAAATTAGTCATATAAAATATTTTAAGATGCATAGAATACTTCAACTCACTTATGAAAGGAAGTTTAGATGACTTTTGTAATAACAATATAGTTTTAGGATCATATCTAACACATTACTTGTATGTAATTATATGTTTGTTTGGCTAAACAAGAAGTCATATTTCTTCAATGCAACATGCAGTCATTTGAAAAACAAGCGAAAGAACTACGGGAGAGGCGTGGAAATGCCCTACTGGACAACCTTAATAGTAGGTATATATCTGTATTCTGCTTCTCTCTTTATATGGATGAACTAGCAGGCTTATCTATCAAATGACATTTTTTGCCGCTTTGATCAGGGAAAGGAAAATCAAGGACATCAAGGCTTCATTCGAGGCTTGCAAGTCGCACCCAGTTCATTCAACTAACAAAAAATTGCAGCCTGTCGAAATTTTGCCATTATTTCCTGATTTTGAACGGTATTCGTCTATCTTTCTTCTATATATTACTCATCTTTACCCATGTTGTGTCCATTGCTATTCTGTTTCTTGTTTTTTCTTGAATGTATTTGGTAAAGTGCAAATATCCTTGAAAGTCTAAACTGATTGCATGGGTGTCAGTGTGGTCATTTGTTTTACAGAGTGCTAATGAACATGCAACCTTTTGTGACTTTAGAATAATAAATTAAGATTTTTTCTATGGGTGGATGAATTTGTAGCTTTAGTGAATATTTGTTTTGCGAGTTAACTTCCAACTGGGGCTAATACTAAGATCCCTGATTATAGTATCTATATTTAGACGCTCCAAACTCGACGCACTCAATTATGAATGGGTCAAGTTAGATGATGTTAACGTGTCAAACTCCCAGAAAGCTGCTTAATGTGGGAATGGGTCAAACTCACAGAAGCTGCCTAATGTAGATTCCTTTTTTATAGAACCATCTAAGTCATTTTTTATTAATAATAAAAATTTGTTATGGCTTAAGAAGCTCCTTGGGACCAAAGGTGTTTAACATGACCCATACTGGTTTACCCGTTTCGGTATGGTTACTCAACCTGACATTATTTTGTCATCTCTGTTTTATTTGCTTAGGGGAACGCTAGTATTTTTAAAAATATGATTGACATGCCATGAAGTTCAAATGCTACGAGCAGCTACAGGATAAATAAGCGTATTGAAGTGTTATTATAGGAGTCTGAGTTGTTTCCCTGCAGCTGGAGAAATTATTTCTATTATGTCAACAAGAAGCATTGTCTACTCTTCATTTGCTATTTTTGAATTTTGCAGGCTGGTTGATCAATTCGTTGTTGCAACCTTTGATGGTCCTCCCACTGTTGATTCAGAAAGCTACAACAAAATGGACAAAGCTGTTAGGGATGCCCATGAATCTCAGGTATGCTCTGCTTGAGCTCCATGTTATTAATTAATTTTGAAAACTCTATAATCTTAGGCGTATAAAGAGGTAGCTCAGGGTCTGCTTTCTTGGTTTTCAGACTCAGGGAACTGAAAGTTTAGGTAGTTGATTTTTTGATAGACTAAAACATATATGTTAATAGTAGAGGTTACAGTTTCACCCAATACCCATTGATACATGAATCCCTCATGTTGGTTTGTGCTTACTTTTAAACGGGTCAAATGGATGAATAAGTTTTTATTGGCTGCAAGGGGAATAGGTCAAACATGTTGAAGTTACCCAGGTGTCTATTTTAACGCATACATGGTTGTGTCAAGATGGGAATGTTTTATTGTGATAATAAAAGTTCTTATTTATCACAATTAAGGTATGAACTACTATTGCTAGTTTCAATAACTGTTCAAACAAAATCGACCCTTTACCCAGCCTGCTTGTTACGCTCATCTTGCCCCCTCTTGCTGATAGACGTGTCATACGAGGAGGCTAAAGAATGTTAAGGGCGCGTTTGGTTCACAGAATGATTTGGGAAGGAATGGAATCTGTCAAAGGAATTGGAATCTGAAGGAATGGAATTTGACGGAATGTTTTTGATTTTTTTAAGATTCAAGTGAGGGACGGAATGAAATTCCTTCCCCCATCCCCAAGGAATGGAGATTCCATCAAATGAGGGAATGTTTACATTCCAACGGAATGTGATTCCTCCATCTTTAACCAACCAAACACGCTAAGGAATGGAATTCAATTCCAATTCCATCAGATTCCATCAAATTCTGTGAACCAAACGCGACCTGTTATTTCGAGTAGTTATGATTCGGCTTAACCAAGGCTGGAATTTGGTTTATATAATTCGATACCCATCTAATGGACAATTGAGTATGTATTTCTTATATATCATTAGTTCATTACAAAACCAATGATATCATATAAATTACTTTTCTATATATCATATTTATCAAATAGTTTAACATAAAATCTTTTGTTAACTAATTTTTATATATATTTTGATGTAAGTTAGAAACAAGTTTAAACACAACATGGAAATGGTTATAGACAGTCTTAACATAATATTTTTTTAAAAATGTATATAACCGTAGTATATACCTAATCAATATATATATATATATAGGTGTTATACTCGTCCGATGGAACACTGACTTTAGGTATTAATTAAATAAATATACTTAACGTATATTATTATAAAAAAAATATAAGTTAAAATGGTAATAACTTAGAAATACTTTGTAAAGTATAACATCATTCGGTCGTTCATCAAAAATATGTAGCTACATACCAACATATAACATCATTTTCACTTTCTAATATTGGCAGCAACAACATGACGAAGAGAATTAGCATAACCAATATGACATTCTAGTAAATGTATGATTTTTTCAAAAACAAGTAGAGTGAATAAGGTTATTACAAAAACATTCTTTATAATCTTTCTACTCATAAGCATTCATTATACATACCATGAACTTCTAGAATGAAACAACATACCACATTCATTGTACATCAGCAGCTTCCTAAAATAAAATGATGTCATCAGCAGGTTTTTTGAAATTTTTATACATCATAAACAGTTTCATTCCCACCTCATAGAAAGAAGTCCTAATCTACAAAGAAGTGAGAGTAGAGAAATAATGACAAGCATGACAGAGAAGAAAATGGAACCCAAAAGAGCTCAAAATTAGACATAGAAAACTTCACTGAGACTTTACATCAAACACATAATTTAGGCATGTAAATTAAACTAACCAAGAAAGTTACTCTTCAAGTTTTCTATAAGTTTTTGTCATTAACTATTCACAAAGTAACTAACACTGAGATACAAAAAACAAAATGAACACCATTTTTGGAAACTTTTTGGCAAGCTTGCTATCCAAACCACCTGTAGTTTCATGTCATCTGCCTACCTTTTTCTTCCATGGGTTGTGATATTACATCAGTCTCAAACTCAGTAGCCTCAAGTCCTCAACTACATGAGTTGCTACTGAAATTATCGACAATGAAATCAATAAATCTTGCTTTTGCTGTTTCTATCGGTATTGTTATGCATCAAGGTCAAACTGAAAAGATGAATATGAGAATGCAATTATTCAAAATTGATACTACTCTGTGTTAAAAAAGATGATGTCTAACCTTACATCAAATACGATGCCACATCTTTTCTCCACAAACTTGATACTCGGCACAAGTGCCTTACCAATCACCTGTTATTTTTTAGATATGAAAACATATAGATTAGACAAATACACTAACTGATTGAAGCATTAACATGTTTACCAAATCTTTAAGAGGACCTGGATCTTCTTTGCAACAACTCTTTGTGATAAAGCCCTTGTTAGAGCGCGTAAACCCATTTGAACACTCCAAATATCTGATTCCACTTCCCGTATGTCCATCTACACTTCACAAAGCAGCCACAAATTGTATTATAAGAACTAATTATATATCAAACAAAAACAGAATAGCCATAAATTGTTCCAGTCCTACAATAATGTCCATATATGTTAAGGTCATAGAGGTTAAGCCCAATATCACATTGTAAAACCCTTCTATACCCAACCCATCCATTTTTCCTCCTGTAGATCACTCTTATTGCTTCATGTCTAGTAGTATTATCCATATTCGTCCCTTCTTGGATAATCACCTCTTGTATATCCTCCCGAATAGCAGGTTCTGCTTTTGTTAAAGTGGTTTCAACAATATCATTAAGACTGGTGTCATCATTTTGTGCATCAATCTGTGGTTCAAGAGCCTTCTCACCGACCGGTGATGCGTAATAGTTTATACATAAAAAGTAAGATAGATGATCAAATGCCAACTTCCTATTTCAGTTTGTACACCAGGTTAAGTATTTAACTAACTTGGCACGTCGTTACCTCAGTGCATCTGCCCTCTTAGAGTCCGGATCTGGATTAATGAAGTCAAATAGATCTGATACACTGCAAGAATGACGTCATATATATTGGTCCATAGATTGATATCATTGGATAGTTCATAATACCTAAGGTGCAGTTTAAAAAAAAAAACTAAGGTGACCTGATGCATCCGGTTTTGGAGTTTCGTTTCTTTCTGCTCTAAAGCTTTTTACTCAAAATTTTCTAGCCATACAACAACATCCTGTTTACAATGGGGATCCAAGTCACAATTATGAGAAAAAAGTTATAGCAAGAAACATCCAATGTGATTTCTATATTCAATGTTTTGCAGAACACATAGATATCAAGAGTATTGAAATTAACTGGTTATGTGGTAGGCTACCTGATCATGGTAGTTACAATTAAATGTAAAAGAAAGCTTAGTAATTACATAGATGTAACAATTAAATGTAAAAGAAATCAACAACCAAATATGGAAAAACAACACAGTTGCATGAAAAACATTCAAAGCTTAATACTAAATCAGGCCTGAATGTTAATACAATAACCGAAATCTGTAGAGTTGCATACAAACGATATCGATAATGTGAGCCCATATACACAATTTCTGTTAGTTGTCCGGCATATGAGAGTTCAAATCTTTTTCACTTCATAATTGGGATGTGTACACTTGTAATAACTCCTTGGATATAGAGATGACAAAATGTGGGAGGTATATAAAGGGTCTAAATATCTGATTAGACATATTAAAATTAATTTTCAGGGAAAAAAAACTTTAAAGATGTTACGCACACTAAGAACCTGTAAAATTTGACCCACTTGACACCCAGACCAAACTTGAGCTTCTCTGGATTGACCTGAGCTGGTTTAACTAACTTAGACACTCAAACGTGAATTTTTATTCATATTGGTTTGCCAAGCTTGGATTTACCCATATTGAATGATAACCTAGGTTGGAAGTTGATCTTAACATTGCTGTTGTTACTAAAACTAAAAGCGAAGCAATAAATCATGATAGTATGATACATACCTAAATATATCCTTCGAGCTAGCCTTAAAGCTACAGTAACAACATTAATCAGTATTTCTTCACGTAGATGTAGCAATCATTTTAAAATTCAGGAGACTAAACATGCATGGTGGACAAACAACACTACCTGCAAGACAACCTTTAATGCCCTGATGAAGAGGTTCCATCTATCGATGTTAATTTAGCAACTTAATTATGGCTAACTTAAAATGTTGATGTGCAGGCTCTCATGTTCAGGACCACTTCTGCTTACTTTGAATTATGCAAGGACTAAAGCTGTGAAGAACAAAGTCTTGGAAGCAGAAGGACTTAAGGTGACAAGAGAGAGAACAAGGAGGGCTATTAGTGAATCATCTCTGTCAATATATACAGAGCCTCAATCAGTCTTGGATCTCTAACATTCTCTCCCATCAATCAAATCATTACCGTTATTGTATTTGTTTCTCTTTCCGATGTAACCGTTGATGGCTTTGAGTTTGTTCATACTATTAAAACTATTTGGTATTTAAACCTATTATCCTTTAATCAAGTAACATGACTATTTCGGTATATTGTCTTCTTATTATTAATCTTCTAAAATTATTCTTAGATTTTATATAAAATTTGGTTATTTTAACATGGTATCAGAGCCATCGTTGGCTATTATCTCGTTTAAGATTTGGGTTTGATTCGATTGATTCTTATCTCTCTTTTTCTGGTGAATTTTTTTTTAGGGTTTATCTCGATTTGGGGCTTTTCCCTTTTTAGGGTTCATACTCAATCGATTGATTTATTATTCCGCAAATCTTTTTATTCTTGATTGAATATTGCTCTTTTTAGGGTTTTGTGTTCAATCAATTGATTTTCCATATTCTGGTTCTCCTCCTTCCTAATCATAGGTCGTGAGAGTGTTGAATCCTGGTACATCTTCTTTCTGCTCGTGTGTGGGACTCCCTTTCTCTAAGGGTCGCAGTCTTGCCATTTGAGTAGTTTTATTGGTTTCCATTAGCAGATCTGATCTTCTTAGATCCTATTATCTTCTTGAAACCTATATTATGTTGCCTTACATAAAGGAATACTTATATTCCTTGTTCTTGTCCCTTTATTGATATACAGAAATTACTGTTGGCGACCCCACTGTAAGTCTTCCAACCTACCTTGTCAGTAGCAAATTCCTTCACACTTGGAGTGCTCTGGGTGTGAAGTGTTTGGCCTATAGGCTTGGATCCCTACTTGTTATTTATCTGCTACTACTTGTTATCTATTTGCTATCTTTGTGTCTGTTATCTGTTTATCTCTAACTTTTCTTGGTAGAAGAGAGGGCCCTGTATAATACTTGTCTTGAACACTTCAGTGTTCCTGAATCTGGTCCCTTATCTTGTTGCTCTTTAGGCTTCTGTTCTGCTTGGTGTTGTTTGTTCTATTAAGTGGTTGTGTTTCTTTATCTGCTTGTTTTGAAATCATGGCTGATATTAATGATGATGTTGTTCTTGATGATTTTGATACTGGTAATCCATTTGGAACTATGATAAGTAAACTGGACTTTGGTGATGAACTGTATTTATATGCTAGTGACACTATTGGTACACCTTTAATCAGTTTTAAGCTTAAAGGGACTGAAAATTATAGGGTTTGGGCTTGTGCTATGGAACTTGCCCTTGAAACCAAGAATAAAATGGGCTTTGTCACTGGTACTTGTGTAAAACCTACTAATAATGAAGTTCTTGCTAAACAATGGGACAGGTGTAATTCAGTGGTTTTGTCATGGATTCTTAGTTCTGTCACTGAAGAATTATACTTGGGTCAAATTTTTTCAAAAAATGCCAAAAATGTTTGGGAAGAACTTAAGGAAACTTATGACAAGGTGGATGGATCCATTATCTTTAATCTGCATCATAAAATACACTCTCTGACTCAAAATGGATCTTCTCTTTCTGAATACTATCATAGACTAAACTCTTACTGGAAACAGTTTGATGCTCTTGTCAAGCTTCCTACCTGCACATGCAATGCAGCAAAGGAAATTCAAGAGCACCATCAGCTATTAAAACTTATGCAGTTTCTTATGGGACTTGACAATGTGTATTTACAAGTTAGAAGTAACATTCTTATGAAAGATCCTCTGCCCACTGTCAAGGCAGCCTTTGCTATTGTTTCTAGAGAGGAATCTCATAGAGCTGGCAACTCTAGTGACAATTCCTCAAAACCTCATAACAGTGCCTTTGTTGCAAAAACTTTTGATGGAAAAAGACCCTTTGGTAACAGAAACCTTAACAATTTTAACAACAAAAACAGTTTTGAAAGCGGGCTTTTTGATAACAATAGAAATTTTGAGAAAAAAGGATCAAGTAATAGAAACTTTGATACCCCTCAGTGTTCTGGTTGCCATAGGTATGGGCATACCTTGGAGAAATGTTTTGAAGTTGTTGGTTATCCTGCTGGATATGGCAGAAATTCTAATGCTAGAAAGAACAATAACCAGTCCTTTTATAGGAGTAATAATAATGCTGTTTTGAATGATCTGTCTAGTTCTTGTTCTCCATCCAGTTCCAATTCTGGAACTGACTCTAATACTACCATGACCCTCACCTCTGAACAATACACTAAGTTGATGAATCTGTTAAATGACATGTCTCCCACTAAAGGATTACAAGCCAATATGACAGGTACTTTCGTTAATTCTAATTGCTTCTTCAGTTCTCACTTTGAACAGTTTTTCTGTTTTAATACTGGTGTCAAAAATAAAATGTTTGAAAATGGGTGGATCACTGATTCTGGTGCTAACTCTCATATGACATGTAATGAAGGTTTTTTGTTTAATGTTCATGATATCTCTGGCTTGGGTCTTACTGTGGGTCATCCTAATGGCACTAAGGCTAGGATTTTAAAAATTGGTGATTTGAGATTAAATGAGAACATTGTTCTGTTTGGAGTCTTATATGTTCTAGAGTATTGTGTAAATCTTCTGTCTGTATATAGCTTAACTAGAGATAGTAAGGCCTTTGTTGGTTTTGACCAAAATAGTTGTGTTATACAGGACTTACAAACAAAGAAAGTGATTGGGAGTGGTAGACAAAATGGGGGCTTATATATTTTCCAAAATAAGTTTAAAGGTACTAATGTTGTTAGTAATCACATCAATTTTGAATGTCACCTTTCTACCCATGTTTGGCACAACAGACTTGGTCACCCATCTGATCATGTCTTGCATAATCTTAGAAGAAAGTTAAACCTTGATGAAAATATTGTCACTTCACCTTGTGAAGTTTGCCATAAGGCTAAGCAGACTAGAGATCCCTTTCCATTGAGTGAACACAAAACTTACTCATTAGGAGAGTTAGTTCATATTGACCTTTGGGGGCCCTATAAAGTGCAAACCAGAGAAGGATACAAATCATTTCTCACTATTGTTGATGATCACACCAGGGCAGTTTGGGTATACCTTTTGAAAAGTAAGGATGAAACCTATGATAACTTTGTTAATTTTCACAGCTTTCTTAAAACTCAATTTAAAAGAAACATTAAGGTTGTTAGAAGTGACAATGGAAGTGAGTTTATCAATCAAAAGATGAACTCTTTCATGAATCAACATGGGATAACTCATCAAACCTCTTGTACTTATAGTCCCCAGCAGAATGGTGTGGTTGAAAGGAAACATAGACACTTGCTCAATGTTGCAAGAGCTCTTATGTTTCAAGGGGGGTACCCTTTTATCTTTGGTCTGATTGTGTCCTAACTGCTACTTATTTAATCAACAGGTTACCATCCTTTGTGCTTTCTGGAAAATCTCCTTATGAATTAATTTATAAACATGAACCCAATCTCTCCCACCTTAGGGCATTTGGTTGTCTCTGTTTTGCCACTATCTTAAATAATCATGATAAGTTCTCTAGTAGGTCTGAAAAATGTGTGCTTATTGGTTACTCAAATGAAAAGAAAGGTTACAAGCTGTTTAGCTTGGATAATAAGACTATCTTGTTTTCAAGAGATGTCAAGTTTTATGAAAATGTCTTTCCTTTAAAAATGGTTAGTGATTCTCACAAACCAATGGATGATAATAATGTTAGTCCTTTACTTCCTCTGATTCTGTTTCTCTGAATAATCAAGATACAACCAATGCCCACAAACCCAATGATGAAGGGAGATCCAATAACAATGAAAGTGATGGCAGTGATGATGATCCCTCTGGTGGTACACAGTCTCCCATTAGAGATCAATCTGATTTCTTTGGTGGAACTGATGAAGCTGCTAGGGATCAATCATTGACTGCAACACTTCCAAATGATGAAAACAATTCTTCTGAGGGTAACACTAGTAATGACACTCAGTTAATTCAAAGGAATGACCTTGTTGATATCCCTGTTGAACCTAGGAGATCTTCTAGAATCCCTAGAACACCCAAACACCTTAATGACTTTGTTCTCAATACTAAAACCAAGCATAGTATTGCCAATTTTGTATGCTATTCTAAGTTAAACTCTGAAATTTCTTGTTTTGTGACCAATCTGAATAAACATCATGAACCTACCACTTATCATGAAGCCTGTCAAGACCCCTTGTGGGTTGAGGTTATGAACAAAGAAATTGCAGCCTTACATGAAAATGGAACTTGGGAAATTACTGATCTCCCACCTAATAGGGAACCCATTGGATGTAAGTGGGTGTACAAAATCAAGTACAAATCCACTGGTGAGATAGATAGATATAAGGCAAGGCTTGTTGCCAAAGGGTATTCTCAAAGAGTGGGAATAGACTTTGATGAAACCTTTTCACCAGTGGTGAAAATGGTTACCAGTAGATGTTTAATGACTGTTGCTGTGCATAATCAATGGCCTATCTTTCAACTTGATGTTAACAATGCTTTCTTGTATGGTGATCTTGATGAATGTGTTTACATGTTGCCCCCTCCTGGTTATCACTCTAGTTCTGACACTAGGGTTTGTAGACTGATTAAGTCCTTGTATGGGCTCAAACAAGCACCTAGGAAATGGAATGAGAAATTGACATGTGCTTTGACTGAATATGGGTTTGTCCAAAGCAAAAGTGATTACTCTTTATACACTAAAACTGCTGATAAGACTCTTGTCATTCTTCTTGTCTATGTGGATGATATTGTCATTACTGGTAACTGCTTGAAATCTATTAACCAGTGTAAACTTTTTCTTACCTCTAAATTTTCTATTAAAGACCTGGGAAAGTTGAGATACTTTCTTGGAATTGAGATAATGACACTAAAGATGGCCTTTGTATGACACAAAGGAAATATTGTTTAGATTTGATTGCAGAATTTGGACTGCTTGGATGCAAGCCATCCCAAACTCCCATTGAACCCAATCTGGCTTTTAATGTTAAGGATGAAACTGATAAGCCTTTAAGCAATATGACAGAATATCAAAAGCTGGTTGGTAAGCTTATTTACTTAACTCTCACTAGGCCAGACATTGCATATGTTGTTCATATTCTAAGTCAGTTTATGCACAACCCTCTTGAATCCCATCTCAGAATTGCCTTAAGGGTTCTCAGATACCTTAAAGGATCTCCAGGTAAAGGTGTTCATTTTAAAAGAAACACCTCTCTTAACCTCACTGCCTATGTTGATTCAGACTGGGCCAAGAAGTTTTACTGCCGCAGAAAGAGCAAACTGGTTGTCAATCTCTTTCTTGGTGGTTCCCTAATATCTTGGAAAAGTAAAAAGCAACCTACAATATCTAGATCTTCAGCTGAAGCTGAATTTAGGGCTCTTGCCTCTGTCACTTGTGAAATCATATGGGTTTTGAAAATTCTCAAGGACTTGGGTATTTATGGGCAAGACTGTGTCCAAATCAAATGTGACAGTAAGGCTGCAATACAAATTGCAGCCAATCCTGTTTTTCATGAAAAGACCAAGCACTTTGAGCTTGATTTGTTTTTTACAAGAGAAAAGGTTATGCAAGGGATTATTGAAATTATAAAGGTTGCTTCAGAAAATAATCTAGCTGATATCTTCACAAAAGGGTTGCCACAAACTCAACACAATGTTCTTTGTGACAAACTTGGTCTTTATGACATCTTCCACAATTAAGTTGTGGGAGGGTGTTAATTTAGCAACTTAATTATGGCTAACTTAAAATGTTGATGTGCAGGCTCTCATGTTCAGGACCACTTCTGCTTACTTTGAATTATGCAAGGACTAAAGCTGTGAAGAACAAAGTCTTGGAAGCAGAAGGACTTAAGGTGACAAGAGAGAGAACAAGGAGGGCTATTAGTGAATCATCTCTGTCAATATATACAGAGCCTCAATCAGTCTTGGATCTCTAACATTCTCTCCCATCAATCAAATCATTACCGTTATTGTATTTGTTTCTCTTTCCGATGTAACCGTTGATGGCTTTGAGTTTGTTCATACTATTAAAACTATTTGGTATTTAAACCTATTATCCTTTAATCAAGTAACATGACTATTTCGGTATATTGTCTTCTTATTATTAATCTTCTAAAATTATTCTTAGATTTTATATAAAATTTGGTTATTTTAACATTGAGAAGCTACACTTGCAGCTTTAAAGAAAAATAACTTGCCAATAATAATGGTAAAATAAGCCAAAGTGCCTTGGAAGTGCAACGATAACTGAAAGTTGCTCAAATATTACAATTGGGAAGATGAAAGATGCGAGGAAAGACACATGTGAAGCCTTGGAAGTGCAAAGATAACAGAAAGTCTCTCAAAACAGAGGTTTGATAGAAAGTTGTAATTCATAAACCATATAGTTTTAGCTTTCCTAGTAGTAACGGGCACAACTTCAACAGACCCCAAAGAATATACCCTAACCAACCACACTGTTATCTTGATCAAGTTCAAAAAGCAATTATGCACTCTGTTAAAAGATTACCATTTTCAAACGCAGTGACTCAATTACACAACTACGCAATAAACACAACCTGATCTCCTTCTACACCATCGATTACGCAATCAGTTTTTCACGCATTTTCACATACACGTGGTGTGCAAATTGTAATTAAGCTAACACTTTGAACTCACTAATCAATTAACTAATCATGCATAATCAGACGTAGAACATATTAAATAAAACAAGAAGTTTACGAAAACGAAATGGAAAAGGGCTTCCATTGCCAAGCATGAATTTCAGGATCAATATCTTCCAATGGAGCATTCAATTGCTTTGTCCACGGACACTATATATCATATATTATTCAAAATTCATCCATCGAAAATTTCAAGATGACAAACTTAATACTATAGGGTATGTTTGGCTTAGGAGCTTCAAGCTTCAAACTTTTTAAGAAAAATCTCCTACCTAATAAAATGTCTTGTTTGGTTGAAGGAGATAGAAGCTTTTAGATTATGTGAAAAAGCTCCAATTCTTAACGCTACTAATGTTAGCGTTTCACACAAGCTGCAAGCTTTTACATTGTAAACTTACTTAAATAACCCCCTTTTCATTCGCTTAGATAATTGTTATAATAATTTCACGTGAGATTTATGCACAGGATCATGACATATATATTTTTTACTTTAGCACATACGTATAATGGGAATGAGAATATATATGGCCATATGGGTATCATATATAAGTATTAAAGCACAACTTGCAAATGACTACAGCACAATAGATTTTGTTTTTTATTTCTATTTTGTAATTGTATTTGGTTTTAAGTATCACACTTTTTTACTCGTATGTATCATATATATATATACATATGTGCATGTGTATATGTAGAAAACAAGTTAAGTTTTTTTTATATATGTATTATATAGGAATTAAATTATGTTTTTCCTATGTATTTAAAAATTATAACTTTCACACACACAAATAACAGTATTATCTTTAGTGCTAAACTTTTTTTTTACTTATGTCTATTTTTGTCATTTTACACATTTTGTTAAAAGCTACAGCTAGTTTGCCAAACACATAAATATATCTAAAAAGCGTCAGCTACCAACTTCCAGTTACAGCTTTCAGTTACCAGCTACTAGCTACCAGCTAGTTTTGCCAAACATACCCTATATATATGTTATTATATACACACACAAGATTAAGAAAGATGTGAAAATAACTACCTAAAATTAAGGAAGATGTTGAGCAGCCACAAAGTTTTTAGGCTTTTTGAAAGTTGCAGATACAACAACAACAACAACAACAACAAGGTACCCAATCCCGACATAAGTCGGGCTATGGGGGAGGTATGATGTAGACAGACCTTACCCCTACTCAAAGGTAGGGAGGCTGCTTCCGGTTCCACCGCAGTGGAAGGGACCTCCGGCCCGGGTGAAAAAAATAAGGTTAGATCCACCGGAGTGGAAGCTTAACCGGATAGGGATAATCTCGATCTCAAACTCTCAATCTCAATCTCAATCCCACTCTTCGGTTCACAAATTCAGATCTTAGATCTAGAAATTTGTTACCGTTAGGGAGAGGGAGAGGTTAGAGAGAGAGAGAAGAGAGAGAAACTCCCAGATCAATGACAGTGTAGGAATTTGAAAGTTGCAGATAGTATATTGCAAATCATAAAACCTCAACATTTGTATGATGATAATATGGTGTTTGTAATTATTAATAGAAACCAAAAAAAATTACCAAATAAAATAACGCAGCCCGTAGCCCGACCATTGTTTTTTGGTATCTCGACCACACCTACTATTTGCAGCGATAGTCGCTGCAAATAGTGCGGGCCCCCATGCCAGTAATGGCAAATCTGGCAGAATAATAACGGGCCCCCTGTCAGTAATCGCTGCAAATAGTTGGATATGGACAAAACACTACTATTTACAGCGATAAGTCTGGTCGAAATACCAGATTACTGGTCGGGTCACCAGACGCCTAAAAAAGGATCAGGACAAGAAAACTTTGTTCTCTGGGTCATCCATCACAGGTTCAGAACACTTTTTGACTGCACTAAAAATGATGTCATCAGCAGTTTTCTAAAAATCTATACCATGAGCAGCTTTCTATAAGAAACTATATCATAAGCAGTTTCCTATAAAATATCTATACCATCAGCAGATTATTAGTCTTCTAGGCTGCATCCATAGGCATAAGCTTTTTGATCTTCACCTCTGTTGATGAAACTGTAGAAACATATCCGTTACAAGGTCGGCACACCCTTATCATTGAAATATGAATTAAATAAAAAAGAAGCAACAACGGCAACAACGATACATAAAAACTTTGGGGAGGTTTAAACTGAAATCTATGAAGAAGTAGATGAATAAAACTATTCTTAAAAGCTTCGATCTCTAGAACAATATAACACAAAAAAATTTATAAAATAAAATTAAACTGAAAGAAAGATACCTTCAATCTCTATAATAAAGATTCATCAATCAAAATCCGTAATAAATGTTAAGATTGTAATATATCTTTTGATATGATCAATTTTATTATTTGATTTGAAGATTGATATCTATATTAAGATCATGATATCAAATATCAATAATGGATTGATAAATGAGTTGTCATTGAGAGACCCTTTTAAATTTGAATCGAGAGAGTAATGAATACTAATACATCTACCACCTGGACTTGAATACTAACATCGACAGACATGTTCAAGTGATTTTTTGTAACTTCATAGAACAAAGCATAAAGTTAAACTACAAGGTCACAGTAAAACTAAATTATAAATAAAGATTCAGATTATAGAGTTAAAACTTGAATCTTATAAACTTCATGGACAATAATCAAGTTTCAGAACCTTGGCTTTCATTGTTTTACAACCCCTAGCCTAGAGAACCAACTAAATTATATACAAAAAAAATGCACTTTTGTGAATGGAACCTTCAACTTTGGTTCACTACAAATAAATCCCAATCAAATATGATGATAAACGATCGGGTGGAATCACACGGAAACTCTGAAAACCTTTAATAGTCTTGTTCATTTTCGAGTTCGATGTCAAGGTTCTGAATAAAATCAACAAACTGATCAGGAGTTGTTCTCATTAAGGGCCCACCAGATCGCGTCCATGTGTTCAATTCGGCACCCTTAAATTCCCTATCACTTCCATCATGTGCCTGGTAGTGCCGCCAGCTCTTATTAACATGATCGAAGGAATAAGCAGAGCATCTGCAAGGTCTTCCTCAAGAGAACCAATTGAACTTTCTTGTGTTATACAGTTCCACAAAGGATTTCTTTTTGATGCATTAAACCGACCTGTGTTTGATGCACCATGAGAAGCTGCAGCTAATCTTTCTGCACCACATTTCAATCTACACATATAATTGAGAATGGCAACACACTCATCAAGAACAAGCTCGGTTCTGTAATTGGATTTTATGGAAGAGAGCTTAGCTTCTCCCATGTGCAATTCTGACCTTGTCACCTTGATCGACGGCCTTTTGAAGCAAAGACGTGCAAGCTGCACCAAGTGATTATTTATGTAAAAAATTAAAACAGATACATGTGAAAATGAGGCTGTAATATAGGCTTATTTGCTTAAAATTGGCCCAATTCGTATCAAGTTTTATCTCTAAGTCTATAACATGTTAATTCTTGATAAAACTCAAGTTAAAGGATAAACATGCTTGTAGTTCAAAACAACCAGACGTGTGCAGAATCATTTTTACCCACTTCTAAATTTTCCCGCTTTGTTTCAATAAACAACATGCCCAGTTTGCAATCTCTAAACATATCTATACTACTATATAAAAATTATACCCTACGTTGAAAAGTTAACATTTTTGGACATGCGAAATTACTAATATACCCTTAATGAATTAATTTACACAATCATTCCATTATCTTCTAAAAGATATTCACTACTCTTTTAAATCAAATATCTTTATATCAAATACTTACACCACTTGACGCATCGGCCGCCACTAACGGTCGTCGCCGCCGTCACCATCCGTCGATACCACCACATCACTGTCACTGTCATCGCCGCCGCATTGCGCGGGTACCATGCTCGTAGAATTGAAATTAAACTAATATTTTCTCTCCAAACTAATATTGTCAAACAACTAACCCTTTGGAAGCATTTTGGAGACTGCTCAAAAGTCTTGATGCATCCACAAATTGTAGATCTTCAGAGCTATTGCATATCTGAAACATAGGTACAAATGTATATTGTATCAAAATCAGAAACAATAAGTAAGAAGAAGATAGCAACACCACTCACAACATCAAAACAACTTGATTGCATAAACAAAGCAAGATTTGGTAGTATGCTCAAAACAATATAATAATCAGTCAAAAGATACCTATTCTAACTTCCAAAATGCAAGCCCTTGCATAGGCATCGTCCTTGGGAAGTAAAGACTTATGCAACAGATTATGCATCCCTTTTTGTTCTTTTAAGGCCTCCAGCGCTAAATCATCGGTTTTTCTCTGGGAATGTGACAACCAAGTTGAAAGTTGCAGATAGTATATTGCGAATCACAAAACCTCAACATCTGTATGATGATAATATGGTGTTTGTAATTATTAACAGAAATTAAAAAATTTACCAAATAGAAAAAAGGAACAGGACAAAAAAAATTTGTTCTCTGGATCATCCATCACAGGTTCAAAACCCTTTTTGACTTGCACTAAAGTCTAAAACGATCACAATTTTTTACTTGTTACCCATCTGACCAACTGTATCACCACTACACTTAACTAATCTTCAATCACTATATAGACAATGTGCTCAAAAGTGTTGCATATTTTGCAGAGCAAGGGGGTAAAGTTTGGCAACTGGTTTTGACATCCATATAGCTATTTTACCCATTTCATATGGACACCTGAAGAAAATAAAGAACAATTAGTCTGCATACATGTGCCGAGTTTAAGAGAATTATAAGTGAAATAGTTTTACAAAAGACATACCAATCTACTGTTGTTACTTTAGCATCATGGCCTTCAAGTTTAAAAGGATCTACTTGAGGTTCATTTACCTGTATTGAAATATACACTAATATTCAGCTTTAACTCTTCATATCCGGTTTAAAAACTGCAAATATCAACAAACAAAATATATATTTCAGCGTAAATCAAAAGATTACTCCATTATTTCACACAAAAATTAATTCCATTAGTACCATTAGATAAAAAGAATATATACATATATATAATAAACATGAAGATTATCTTTGGAAACTTACCTTTTCATCGTCATTTTCATCA
>CM067170.1:45357178-45364678 GCA_034093135.1 Erigeron breviscapus | reverse complement strand
AGGCTAACTGGGTAAGTTTCATGTTTTGGCAGGAATTGAGATAGAAATGGTATCCTGATAATTAGGATTAAAATAAGAAATATAAGTAATTAAAGGTAGATAATTTAGGGTAGAAAATTACGGTGATTCAGAAAATGTCCATTGAGTCAAAAAGTAAATAAAGAGAGGTTGGAGTAGATATGGGGCTGCACTCATAAAGTGTTCAGCCTTAAAAATGTTGCATTTTGCCAAATGCAACACTTTAACAAGTGCTTCATTAGGCAACGTCGCTTTAGGTCTAAATCGACACTTTTATTGCAACACTTTTTCAAAGTGTTGCATATGTTTTGAAAGTGCAACACTTTTAATGTCATCACTTTTTACACACTAAAACAATACTTATAACACTAAATGCAACACTTTTTATCCTATCATGCAACATTCTTAAGACTAAATGCAACAGTTTTAAAGTTAAGTGCAACACTTTTTATGCTATAATACAACAGTTTGTATCATCAAATGAATTTTTCTTAAAATTAAAATGCAACAGTATTAGTAACTAAATTCAACACTTCCATCAAAGGAACACTTTCATTTATTAAAAATAAACTGTGAAGAGTTACAATATTTGAAAAGAAAAACAAAAACTGTTGATGCATCATTACATGTTATCGAATGCAATATTTTCTTGTAAGTTGTTACTACAAACATGATGTGCTTGCTTCTACAACACAATGTGAGTCAAGATTGCAGGAGATATGCCCTCTATTTTGAAAGGTGAAAACCCTTTGGGATTTTCTTAGGTTTCCTATGTGGGATAGGAAAAAGGAGTTTTCAAAAATCCTTTTCCTCCCCACCCCCCTTTGGTTCGTTCGACCGCCCTTGGGTATCCATGGGTTAATCTTGTTTGGCCCATGGTGCTTTGGTGTCCGATCCGATTTTTACCGGATTCGTTGTTTCGACACGAAAATCATTTCCAAATATATTTTTGAAAGTTCTTATATTTTAGATATTTTTTACAAGTTCAAATAGTCTTTCAATGTTTTTCCCGTGTGACTCTTCTTGGATCATATATAAATGGCCGTATAAATTGGGTTGAGATATTTCCAAATTCTAAATGGGCGTTTGGTCGCGGAGTAAAAGTTGAAAAGAAGGGACAATTTTAGGGATGATTTGTGTAATTTCTTTACTTTAGTATAATATATATCCGTAAAAATTAATAATTCTAGGGACGAAAATGGAAAACATACAAAAGTTGTCTCTCTCTCTTCTCTCTCTCTACTCTCTTTCTCTCTCAATTCTAACGGCTTTTTTTCTCCGATCTAAGATCTGAGATTGAAAATCTTTTATTCTTGAGATCGAGATGAGAACGTGAGATCGAGAGTTGAGATTGAGAACTGGTTTAGACCTCCAATCCGGTGGATCTAACCCTATTTTTTACTTTCGGGCCGGAGGTCCCTTCCACTTCGGTGGATCCGGAAGCAGCCTCCCTACCTTTGGGTAGGGGTAAGGTCTGTCTACATCATACCTCCCCCATAGCCCGGCTTATGCTGGGATTGGGTACCCTTGTTGTTGTTGTTGTTGTACGAAAAATGGAAGTAACACAAAATATAAGCTATCTTTCTTTACGGTTTATTTATTCTCCCACACACATTTGCAGCCGCCAGCATACCCCTTTCACCATCTTTCAAGAAGTCGGTTAGTATTTATCCCTAATTTATTTATTTATTGTATAATGAAATTCAGTTGGCCCCAAACAAACACAAATAAAAATACTCTCATCTCAATTGTTGTTGTTAGATTTAGAGGTATATATTTAACACTAATAATAAGAATAATAATTGTGGCGTCCGGTATATATATAGATCCCCCCATGGATTCGGATTCTGCGGCGACACCTGAGTCGGATAAATCATCAGCAGCTATTGAAGAAAAGTAATAATAATTTTTTCTCTTTGCTTTTGTATTTTAAAATTTTCATCTTGTTGTTAGATACTTAGATTAGAGGTATGTATAATTTAATTGCTTTTTCTAACAAAACAAATATTTGGATGGAGGAAGACATGATTACTAATGAATGAATGATATACAAAAGCCAAAGGCGTAGATAACTAATAAATTGATTGATGGTAACGTACAGGAAGAGGAGCAAGGAGAAAGAAACGGATGCTATTCCATGGGGTAGTTCAACCAAAGATGTGGTTAATCGTTATTCAGATCTAACCCCACGTGAACAGTTAATTAGCCTCCTTCTATCTTTTTTAACATGTGTTTCTATATTTTCGATTTATTATATAAACAACCATTTATGTATGTATGTATTGCCTGATGATTCTAATTGTTAGTGGTGGTTATGAATATTGAATTTGATTGCAGACTCGTGTGCCTAGCAGCGGCCATCTCCAGATTTCATAGGTGAGCAGCCTATTCCTTCCTGTCACTTTCATTCATTCATATTTTGTTTCTTCCTTTATATTTCTCCTCCTCCTACGGCTCTACAATTCTAAATTAGTTTTGTTGTTGTATAATAATAATTGTTTCAACTACTCACTATACTCTACAATTCTCATTAAGTCGGATAACTTAGTTTTGTAATTGTTGAAGAGCGGAGATGGCCCCTATTAAATCTCGAGAAACTCCAACATACATACTCGAGCACCACATAAGAAAAGAAATGCTTGCGAGACGTGGACATTATCTGACGATCATGCGGGGGGCGATGAAGCTTCAGTGGACACCCAGATCCATAAACGAACCTGATAATGAAGGAGCTTGTTCAGAAACAAAATCCCGTCATTCTGATGACCAAAAAAGAAAAGAATCGCTTGAGAGGACGGCAACAAAGAAAGAATTTCCAGACTTTGTTTGGTAATCGGGGCCCGGAGATAATTGAATTGTCTTATGCTTATGCTTTTGTTTGTTAAGAAGATTGTTAATTTTTATTTTGTGGCAGAATCATTGTTATATGCTTTTGTATCAAGATTTTTTAATTTAATTTGCTTCCTTTGCTCTTTTTATTTATTTATTTGGACTAAAATCAACCCTGAAATATATTACATGATGATCAAATTACATGTGGGACTCCCACTTGAATCGATACATAGCTTGATGTGCATTTCTAGCCTCATTAATATTAATATTTCAGGTGATTATTCTTATTGAGATTTCAGGGGGATTTGTGAAATTAATATGTTTCAGGAAGTCTAATTGATCCTGATGCCTTTGATTAAATGTCTTACCATTAACCAAAACCATAATCTCTTACATATTGTTTCCATTCATATATGAATGGGGTGAGGTTCATGTGAGAACCATTCATATATGAAATTTATGAACCTAGGTAATATTAAGTATAACTTGATATGTTCATATGTGAACGAATTTGTTCACATATAGCAGGAATTTGGTAGCTGTCCCTTTTCTGCTGACGTCTCCGTGTGTAATCCTTTTGATTTGGTCGTTGCACTTAGTCGTGTACAAAAAAACCGAAACCGAAACCGAACCCGAAAGTCAACCCGTAACCGAAACTGGTCAACAACCGGGTTTGACCCTAACCGGTTCGGGTTCTCCATAAACCGATGGTTAGTACCCGGTTATAGTTTCTAGCCGTTGAAATCGGGTTGGACCCGGTTACTCCCAAACCGGTTAGAGAATCCGGGTTCCAACCCGGTTATGTAACCGGTTAATCAGGAGTATGAAAAAGATTACCAAATCGAAGCTTTACATTTCTAATTTCTTACATATGAAATCCAAAATTTATATTATTATCTTGATATTTACTTCTTTATCTCCTCCCCAAAATAATCCCTATAATTATTCAAACAATAGATTTCGTAGTATATATATGAATTTTCACAGTCCATCTTTGAGTTTTAACAAATTTCTATACGGTTTGAATCTTATCATGTTTATGTCGGAAGGTGCTCCCTTCCACTCCAGTTTACTACTACAAATTCACACATATTGAAGTTTGTTGATAGTTGATAGAGTTGATACTCTTATAATTTTAATGTAGTGCTTTACATGGGCCTGGGAAGTCAGTAACTCCAGTAAGTACAATTGGAACGTTGGAATGCTTTGTAGCCGTTTTTTTTTTACAACTTTTATTATCAAGTATTATTAAGTATTTGAAGACTTTGAAGACTTGAAGAATGAAGACTAAGACTTGAAGACACAAAGTTGAAGAATTTATATTAGTGAAGACTTTTATTAATGAAGACGTTTAATTTTAATGTTTAATGTCGAACTCGTTTGAAGTTTGAACATCTTTTTTATTGTGTGTTTGAAGACTTTTTATTAAGTATTTGAATGTGTACTAAAACTTTGATCTATAATAAAAAGTATGTATTTTTAAGCGAAAAATAGACTAATAATTCAATTACGGCAAAGTGTAACCGGTTACTAACCGGTTTGGTACCCTAACCGATCACTAACCGACCCAATTCGGTTTCAAATGGGTTGGGTTTTCCTCCCTCTTAAACCGGGTTGAACCCGACCCGGTTAGAGGTCAAACCCGGTTAGGGAATGGTCAACCCTAACCGAATCGGGTTCAAACCCTAACCGGTTTGGTCAATAACCGGTATATGTACACGACTAGTTGCACTTGAGTACTTTTGGAAGAGCTTTAACATAGTTTACAACAAAGCTCTTTCAGGTTCTCTGCGTACAAATATTCAAAAAGTAGGTTTTTTATTGCTGACATATGATCTCTTAATACATTCTCAATTTTAGTAGTTTTTATATAGTATGTAATACCAAGCTACATTTCATCCTCTGCTAAGTTGAGGTAAATTATATTAGGTTCTATGTTCAAAGTGTCCTTTTGACCACATCAGACTACAGTTCAACTCTTTCTACGTTTGATGTCATATCCAGGACTTTTATTTGCAGGCATGCTCTTCTATCTGAAGAAATGAGTGATGATTACAATATTCCAGCAGCTGCCAGTTGCAACTCCATTAGGGAATTCGTTGACGCATTGACATGAGGTATTCATTCTTTTACTTTTTGAACCGGATGATTATGAAAGGGCACTTCCTACGGGACTATTTGCATATCTTGCAGTTTCTTTTGGTTTTAAGTCAGTGGATGAATACAACTTTAAGTCAAGCAGCTCACATTCTATTCCTCGTGTATGCCGGCCTTTACTTTGCATCCAGGTAAGATTGCCGACAATTAATGTCAGTAACTTCAGAAAAAAAGAAAAAAAAAATAAAAAAAATAGAGCGCATAAGTGATCTATGAAACATAACCCGGTGGTTTAGAGTTTCTGAAGAAATTACCCCAGTGGTTTAGAGTGTCTGGAGGCACACTAGGCCTTTTAAGAAATAGACTATTTTGGGCATTAAAGAACATTCTTTCTAATACAAAGGTTTCATGTATAGCCTTTGTATGTTTCATACAAAATGTGTAATACTAACAAATAGTTAGATACAAAGACGTATGCCAGTTTTGATTGAGTTGGGTCGATCTTGCAGGTGTTGCCAAGGTTATTCTTAAAAAGGGGAAAACACAGCTGTTTCGTGATGGAAGCCTATGGTTTGCAGCGAGTGGCAGACCACCGCCAAAACCAGGTGACTCCGTGCTGATGGCTGACAGGACAGAAAAACCAAGAGGCTGGAGCTTGTACAATTCTTGCTCTATGTTGTGTGTTAGGCTCATGCAGCTTGAAGAGGAGGTATCAGGGTATACTTTGATTTCATGAGCGTTATTGTTGCATAAAGTACAAAGTTCGTAATAATCATAGTTATTTTAATTAAATGGTGGCAGAGATCCTCCTTGTGCCCTGAATGTGGAGAAGCTGCTTGAAACAAGAAACGAGGCAGCCATCAGGTTACGGAAGAATTTGGGGGTTCCCGCTGCAGTTACAAATGCATATGGACTTGTAAATAGTGAAGGAGATAGGTATGATGGATCATCGAGGTTAAATGTGATCCTTACTGTGTATTTTTTCAAATTTTCTGTGGATGATGTTTATGCAAACATGTCAACCACTTCAACAATTACACATTTTACAGATTGTCGGGTCCTATAATTGATGTCTTTGGTGACATAGCTGTGATTGCCTCGTCAGCTGCATGGCTTGAGAAATACAAGGAACATATTAAGAAATGCATTTGTGAAATTGATGTGATCAAGAGTATAGTCTCGACTCTCGAGGCCATCAACTGAGATATTGAAAGAATAAGAAGGGTTAGTTTGGATGATCTTGTTCAAGAAGAGTTACCGGGATCTACTGAAAAGGTGAAGGTTAAAGAATATGAGACTCTTTAAAGCTTTATTTTTCAATCAATACCCGAAGTTTGAATCATGACGCAGTTCGACTAGCTGATTATAAGTACACGGGTCCTGAGTCTAATCAGATTTGCTGAAGGATTTTCTTTAAGCATGAAGCAGTAATTAAATAATTAGATTACTATATACTTAATGGTTCAATCATCTGAGCCCATCAAGTTATGCTTGTCGTTCGATAAAGTGTTGATTGTGTATTTTGTCTTCCTAAATATTACTCTACAAATTAGCTAATTAAATAATTAGATTACTATATACTTAATGGTTCAATCATCTTATCTACTAGATGCTCAAAGAGTACTTGATATGTGCTGCTATACTGGTGGCTTTGCCTTAATTGCAGCTCGTGGTCATGCTTTGGATGTCTCTGGTAATTACTGATTTACTGTTTCTGTATTTTTCATGATGATATCGTTGTACCAGGTAAATTATTATCCTATCGATGTGTGTTTTATTCTCATCCAATGTTGTTTGTAAACAGGCATTGATTCATCAGCCTCCTGCTTTGTAACTAGCTAAGCATAACGTTGTTCTTAATAATCTGGAACAAGCGAGGATATCATTTTTGAAACAAGATGCGACTTGCTTTTACGAAGAATGCTGCTTCAAGAAATGAAGTATGAGACATAGTCATATTAGATCCCCCTAAGCTATCAACCTACAGTTATAGGTCTAGAGACAACTTCTTGTCATTATTCAAGAGATAGTATTTATTATTAATTTTAGACTCTTATTATATAAAAATATAACATACAAATTTTATTAACCATATCCGATACAAAGTATTTCTTTGAATGACACGTCCGAAGGTGTATCAATATACCAAAATATATTGTACACATAACAGTTGTAGAAGGGGGTGAATACAACTTAATTCGATATTTACAAAACTTTAAGAATAGGTTTTAAAGATTCAGCTTATATATTAAGAATGTAACGACAAGAAAACATCAGCATGCCTGTTGTTGTAAACCACCACCGGTCCACCACCCATTTTGAACCCACCGATCTCCTTACAAATTTTCAGATCCATTCGAACTAAAAAGATAAATAAATGCTTACTTTACGGAGAGTGGGAACACGCGCCACCACCCTTTAATGCTTACTTGAAAAACCGAACTGGTACTTTATTAAAAGAAGTAACTTTCCGTTTGTCTATAAATAAGGGGGTGAAGAAGGGTGGAGTGGTGCTACTGTGCTACATTCAACAACTACAGTAATAGAAACCAA
>CM067170.1:45323468-45356178 GCA_034093135.1 Erigeron breviscapus | reverse complement strand
CACATGCTAAGTAAGGAGTATGCCGATGTGAGGCTGAGACCGTTAGAGTTGAAAGTGGGTGACTTTGTACGTTCGAAAGGATCACAGTGGAAAGGCGTCATCCGATTCGTGAAGCGAGGCAAACTCGGGCCGAGGTATAATTGTCCTTTCAAGATCCTCGAAGAGGGTTGGAAAAGTTGCTTATCGAATAGAATTGCCACAGGAGCTTAGCGGTGTACATGATGTGTTTCATATTTGCATCCTACGCGAGTGTTTGGCGGACTCTACACATCATATGCCTATGGACGAGATTAGGGTTGATTCGAATTTGAATTTTATTGAAGAACCGGTAGAGATCTTGGACCGCCGAGTCAAGAAACTCAAGAATAAGCTCTACACGATTGATAGGGTTAGGTGAAAACGCTAGGCGTGGAGCCGAGTTCAGTTGGGAGCGAAAGGATTACATGAAGTCTAAGTATCCGCATTTATTTGCTAATTAGGGTTTTGTTGAATTTCGGGACGAAATTCTTTCAACGGGGGGATAATGTAACATCCGTGAAATTTGACCGTTTGACTTTACGTGCAATTTGACTAACAATTTAAGTTAATGAAATATTTGGGTCGTTTTGTGATTAAATGACGACGTGGTATATTCGTCGAGTCGATAATATGTTTTAATCGGTGTTTAAATGCCTAACGTTTGTAATTTGGCTTGGGAGAGAAGCGGGTCGGCCCGTGGGTAGTCCACGACCCACCAGCCACCCAAGACCCAATCACCCCTCCTTATCCCCTTTTCTCCCTTTCATTCTCTTACCTATCTATCTTTCTATTTTCTCTCTTTCTCTCAAGTAAAAAGCAAGACAATTTCATCTCTTGTTCTTCACCATTTCTTGCATCGAATTAGTGTTGGAACGGTCTTAACATAGAAATCATAGCCATCTTCATCTCGTTTGCTTCCTATCGAAGAATCAAAGTCAAGTTCTTGCAATTTGTCCACTTTGACCTAATTTCGGATTCTAGCTCAAAAGGAAGTTTTGGTAAGTCAAATTCATCCCATTTACTCCTATTTATGTTTGTTTATGCATTTCTAGTCATCTTGAACAATTGCAAGTCTTGAATCGAGTCAAAAGACGATTTGGGTCAAATTAGGGTTTCGATTAGGGTTAGAGCGATTTGTTATGATTTTGATGTTTTGGGTCGAATTTATGGATTGGGTTATGTTTATTTATGGTTAATGGTGTTTATGTATGCTTCAATTTACGTTACAAGTTCCTACAAATCGATTTGGATTGGTTTGGGTCGAGTTTTAAGGGTTTTTGGGTTGGTTTCCTGCACTTGTTGCAGCTGCTGCTTCTGGGACCAGAACTGGGCCACTGCGGCGCAGTGGCTTAGGCTAGCCCACTGCGGCGCAGTGGCTAGGGGCTGGTTGGTTCGAGATTAGCTCACTGCGGCGCAGTGAGCTTGGCAATGGCTCACTGCGGCGCAGTGGTTTGTTACTGTGAATGTGTGCGCGTCAGTTTTCAAACGTCAATAACTTTTGATCCGTAAGTCCAATCGAGTCATATGACCTATCGTTAGAATCGTAAGAGAGTCTAGTTTCATGTTATGACACTCGTTTTATATGAACTTTCTTCCATTTCTAAAAATGTCGAGTCAAAGTGTCTTGTTCTTGCTCGTTAAAGTTGTAGAGGCGTTTAGGAGTTTGTGACTCGACTTAAATGTGCTAAACCTACTGGTTTAAGATTGTATAGTTGACATTATGGTATTATGATGTATATTTATAGGTTGTGGCCGTGCGGATCCTACTACTCGCTATTAATCTTTTATTAACTCGACTTAAGCTTCTTTGTCGATCAAGGTGAGTTTCGTATCTCCCTACTCGCTTGAGATCCGGGCTGAAAAGTGTAAACCTGGCGTGTTTACTTGCATTTATTGATTGATTGATTGTTTTAGTTGTTGGATTGGTGTGATGGTTCCTTTCGTTTGATTGGTTAAATTGGTTTGAGTATTGAATTGTTGAGATGATTATCACGATTGAATGACTTAGTTTATATTTGTTAAGTATCTAGTAATATTAGGATAGATGTACATACATGAAAGTCGGTTATGCCTTCGTCGGGTTTTAGATGTGGTGGGAAGGCTGCGGGTGACCCTATATATAAGCATCTGGGACTTGAAGAAAGTAGAATCCTCTGAAGTATATGTACGTATAGTTGGTTTTAATTGTGGTTAATGGTTTACGATTGACGATTATTGATTGTTGGCTTATGTTTGTCGGATGTTGATTATTGGTTTATGATTGACGATTATTGATTGATGGCTCAGGTTTGGCGAATATTGATTATTGATTCATATTCATCGTATATCGATTGTTGGTTTACGATTTATGCATTTACATTTGATTGTAAGCATTGCATACATTATTGTTGGACCCTCGGCAGGGGATTGCCGGCATCCTGGTGCATAGATGTATGCACCCATTTTGGATGTAGTCTTGACCCCGAGTATATAGACATATATATCTCGATGATTTTGAGATACAGCCTTGTCCATTGCGATGGCAGAAGGGTATCGTTGCATAGGTGACTGAAGGTCACGCATAGGATAGGCATGTTTGCTTATTCATACATTTGGCACTTACATTGATTCGCATATCATTTGTGCATTCTCATTACACATTTTCTTGTCTTGTGTAATCTTGTTGTTGGGCGATGTTGTGTTATGTGGAGGCTCACTGTAAGTCATGTCTAGCCTCTATCCTTATATGACGTTATATTGATGTTGGTTCCTTACGAACCATTATTACGAACTCACCAACCTTGTGTTGACTATGCTTAGTGCACTTTTCAGGTAACCAGGTTATTCAGGACGTGGAGTTTGATTGTTTGCTTACTGTTGAACCCGGACTGGACTGTTATGGATCAAGGATCCATTTGCCTTATGTTGCATTGTATTTAGGATTGATAGCTTCTTTTGTTGTCGTTTGTAATCTTGATGTTTACTCGCTCCTGTTGTATTTTGAGACTTGTTCCCCTTATTGTATGGATTCACTGAATCCTCTAATTGCATTTAGTTTGTTCTATTGTAATTCCACCTGGTGCTATGTGATTTCCGTGATATTCCGAGCCTCGGCTTGGGGTGTTACAGTTACCATTCCTTCAAAAACTTTCGTAAAATCCTAATATATGGATTTTGAAAAAAAACCTTAGAAAAGAAGGAGGATAAGTTCTAGATGTTTTATTGGAAAAAGCTTTTCCCATCGATAATCTAATTGAAAATACTATGAAATCTAAAGACTTCCAAAACCTAATCGACTACTACAACAACAATTGTTTAAAATACTATGACTCTTGATTCTCATATTGATATTCAAGATTCTTTTTTTTTTTTTTAACTGTTTCATAAAAACGTTTATTCCAATAAGGTATGTGAGATTTTTAAGCTTTTTCTCATTATTTACTTTTGTAGGTGTTTTTTTTTTTTGATTTATGGCTGTAGTTTTGTTCTAATAGCGAATTTCAATGTAATCTAATTTAGTTTTACCTTATGGTAATTTTTGTTCTTATAGTTATTTCATATTCTATAGCTTATATTTGTTTTTTAGATTTATAATTGTTTTTTAGATTTATAATCAACCTTTGCTTGTGTGTTTACGGATCTCTCTGATCTTTTTTAGATGAACAAAATAAAAGGTGTATTGAAATTATTATAAACGACTAAATGAGCATTGCTTATTAGCGGTGTCATCAGCATTTCGCAGAGGTAAGATTTGAAGTTGGACTTATGAAAGTAATATACATGTTTAGTCATTTCGTTCTTAACTACTCTTGTGTATGTTGCTATTTTAGCTATGATCTTATGGAAGTGGTTTATTCTCAATACATTCTACACATTCTATTTGTACCATTCTATATCACAATTTATTCGTATATGATGAAGTATGAATTCCATTGGAGACAAGCAGTAAGGTGAGTGGCGTGGCATTGACATCTCGAACAACAAACTTTTCGGCATGGCCGCCACCATCTTACTTGATCGTGTACCATTCTGTCGGTATATTTTTCTTTAATATTGCTTTTTTGAACAACAAGTTTTTTGTTTCTTTCTTCTCAAAGCAAATCAATTGAAACATTTGAGGTTAAGATATAAAGTTTAGTTTATACCTTGACTTAGAGGTTGTTCAATCCCTCAAAAGCGGATGAAAACTCAAGAAAAAAAGTATTCTGTTAAGGACTCGCTCTAAAGTAATCTACTGTGTCGAGTAATATCTCCCGTTTTAGGTTATCAATTTATTTTTGACATGTATATCTATTTAGAATAATATATTTGTTATCTTTATTTTGTTTTATTATAGGTATATATGTATGGATCTACTGCTCTGGGAATTTACTTCTCAAGGTGGAGATATTGTTACGATTGTGGTAAGTTTTGAAGATGACACATCAATGACATACATGATGCATAATGTGCTACATAACTATTGATGTTTTATCATATGTAAATTATTAGCTCACACCGAAAATCATATGATAAGTATTCTATAGTTCCATATGTGAATCATTTCTGGGTTGAAATTCCATGTTGTAATTCACTAATCCATCTTCAAGTTTCTTGATGTACTATCAACAACTAAAAAGGCATAACACGAGTTGAATTTTCAGTTACACATTAATTAAGCAGGTGGGTAAATAAGATGAATTTTAGTTAATCATATTATACATACGGGTTTTGCTAAACACAACCCTTAGGGCTGTAGTTAAAATGCATTAAATGGTTGTACATTTATCATATAATTCAAGAGGTGAGCTTTTGATATGGAAAATACAAACTTTTTATGCATGTTAAGTGCAGCTTTAAGGGCTACATTTAACATTTCCCAATACAAATATACCATTTGAATTTAGAACGGGTTGAATTTAGAATGGGTTGAATCCCATCCTTGAGCTAACACACACTGCATTTTCCCAAGTCTCACATGATCAATGTACTAAAAGAACAGTGAACTTTGGGTTGATTTTTAAACCATTTGACCCCTTTTCTTTTATATCTGATCCATTATCTATTCATAAAGACCTAAATTGACCGATTTTCACATATTTATGTTAAAATTGCCCAATTGCTCTTCCTAGTTTTAAGTTGTTCAACCAACACAATATATATATATATATATATGTATGTATATATATATATATATATATATATATATATATATGTATTACCACTAGAGATTCTTGTCAAAAGGGTCTGATACATGTTACATTAAAATGCTTTATTTCGGCTTTTGTTTCCGTAACATGCACTACTACAAATTTCGAGGAATAGAGACCGGTTGAAAGAATAGAGACCGGTTGTTCTCTAAAAGAGTGGTCTATAAACATTCACAACCGGTCTCTATAGGCAGATAGGAATAGAGACCGGTTGTAAAAAGTATAGAGACCGGGTGAGTATATAAAAAGTGGTCTCTAAACTTTAAAAAGAATAGAGACCGGTTGTTCTCTACCTAATCGGTCTCTATTCTTCATATAAAAGGCATGCACCTAACATGCTGCCACACCCGTAACGTCTTTTTTGCCAAAAAGAATAGAGACCGGTTTGTTTGTAATTAACCGGTCTCTATTCGTCTATTTGACTACTTCTTCCTCATAATTCTCAACAGAAGACGTACGTGCAGCTGGTTTCTTTCTTCCTCATAATATATATTATTCATCAACTATTATGCAATACAAACAAAAATATTTTTGGTCAAAGTTACAAAAGAAAGACTTTGAAAATTCAAAATTGGACACTTTTAGTGGGACGGAGGGAGTAGTAATTAGACAAAATCTTTGAAATATAGAAACTTTTTGTAAATTTGGAATATGTCATTAAGATATATATGTCATAATATATATTATTAATATTCAATATTTTTGGTAAGAAACTATTACTATATATATCTTTTATATGTAAATAATATATTTAATAAATTTTGTGGGATTTTAGACCGTATATTTATTATGTGTTGCAAAAAATAAACAAAAATCTTATTAGATCAAGTGGTTTATGCTTCACATTAAAAGCTAGAGGTTATGGGTTCTAATCCTGCTTATAACTTTTTAATTGCCTATTTATTTGATAAAAGCAAATGCCTATGTGCTGCTGACTGGATGATGATTTGTCAAGTTCTAGTAGACGATCAACGTATGAATGCCACGTAAGAAAAAGATGACGTGGCGAGCAAAGAGATATGCCACATGAGCGCAAAAAGATAGAGAATTATATATATATAGAGATAATAATAACTGCTTTTTAATATTTCTTTGTTTACAATATATATGTTGTTTATTTAGAACACATTTATCAAACTTATTGCATTAAGCATCTATAAAGTAATGGTTAAATGGTAATTTTTCTTGATTCAGATTACCCATTAAGGACATGTATCAAGCATACTTTTTTCATTCAGAGCAAAATTCATTCAGAGCCCCTTAAACCATTCAGACTTTAGAATTATTCAGTGCTTGATCATTCTACGTTGTTAAACGCAGCCTAATGGACGACGGAAAAGAAAAGGAGGTAGCAATCGGCATTGACTTGAGAACAACGTACTCATTGTACTCAATTGCACGTAAATGTACTCATTATACTCAATTGCACGTAAATGTACTCATTGTACTCAATTGCACGTAAATGTACTCATTGTACTCAATTGCACGTAAATGTACTCATTGTACTCAATTGCACGTAAATGTACTCATTGTACTCAATTGCACGTAAATGTACTCATTGTACTCAATTGCACGTAAATGTACTCATTGTACTCAATTGCACGTAAATGTACTCATTGTACTCAATTGCACGTAAATGTACTCATTGTACTCAATTGCACGTAAATGTACTCATTATACTCAATTGCACGTAAATGTACTCATTGTACTCAATTGCACGTAAATGTACTCATTGTACTCAATTGCACGTAAATGTACTCATTATACTCAATTGCACGTAAATGTACTCATTGTACTCAATTGCACGTAAATGTACTCATTGTACTCAATTGCACGTAAATGTACTCATTGTACTCAATTGCACGTAAATGTACTCATTATACTCAATTGCACGTAAATGTACTCATTGTACTCAATTGCACGTAAATGTACTCATTATACTCAATTGCACGTAAATGTACTCATTGTACTCAATTGCACGTAAATGTACTCATTATACTCAATTGCACGTAAATGTACTCATTGTACTCAATTGCACGTAAATGTACTCATTGTACTCAATTGCACGTAAATGTACTCATTGTACTCAATTGCACGTAAATGTACTCATTATACTCAATTGCACGTAAATGTACTCATTGTACTCAATTGCACGTAAATGTACTCATTGTACTCAATTGCACGTAAATGTACTCATTGTACTCAATTGCACGTAAATGTACTCATTATACTCAATTGCACGTAAATGTACTCATTGTACTCAATTGCACGTAAATGTACTCATTATACTCAATTGCACGTAAATGTACTCATTGTACTCAATTGCACGTAAATGTACTCATTATACTCAATTGCACGTAAATGTACTCATTGTACTCAATTGCACGTAAATGTACTCATTGTACTCAATTGCACGTAAATGTACTCATTATACTCAATTGCACGTAAATGTACTCATTGTACTCAATTGCACGTAAATGTACTCATTATACTCAATTGCACGTAAATGTACTCATTGTACTCAATTGCACGTAAATGTACTCATTGTACTCAATTGCACGTAAATGTACTCATTATACTCAATTGCACGTAAATGTACTCATTGTACTCAATTGCACGTAAATGTACTCATTGTACTCAATTGCACGTAAATGTACTCATTATACTCAATTGCACGTAAATGTACTCATTGTACTCAATTGCACGTAAATGTACTCATTGTACTCAATTGCACGTAAATGTACTCATTATACTCAATTGCACGTAAATGTACTCATTGTACTCAATTGCACGTAAATGTACTCATTGTACTCAATTGCACGTAAATGTACTCATTGTACTCAATTGCACGTAAATGTACTCATTGTACTCAATTGCACGTAAATGTACTCATTATACTCAATTGCACGTAAATGTACTCATTGTACTCAATTGCACGTAAATGTACTCATTGTACTCAATTGCACGTAAATGTACTCATTATACTCAATTGCACGTAAATGTACTCATTGTACTCAATTGCACGTAAATGTACTCATCCATGACCATCAAAGTCCACCCACAACCAAACTCCATGTGTATATACTTTGTACGATACTACTTTTGAAAGGCCTTTGATGCTTATATATAGGGTCACCCGCAGCCTTCCCACCACATCTCCAACCTTTCAAAGGCATTACCGTCCTCTATATATACACAACTAACCTAAAACAACTCAATATACAATTTACGATAACCATGCAACCAATCACCTAATAGCACATCGACAAAACGTCACACAACATGCACGTCACAAAAATAACATCATGCGCGAAGTACACTCTTCAGCCCGACTCTTAAAAGAGTAGGGGAGGCTACGAAAACTCACCTTTGCCTTGATTTACCGAAGTTAAAGTGAGTTAGAACGTCAATTAATTGCCAAGCGATCACAACCTATCATAATGTACATGTACGTATCAATATATATACAATCATGTCCTCATTTAGCTTTTATGAACTTTAGAATTGAACCCGGGACTTGGACGCGTATTGGGACTGAGTACGATAACTTGGAAGACAAGGAAAGGCCCATTTGGGAGTTCGATGTGTCCCAAGGAAAGTGAAATACGATTTAAAACCAAAACAGGAAAATGAACATTAGAGACAGGCGTAAGCTACGACCCATTTGGGCGTAGGTTACGCTAGGCAGGAACTCAAGGGGCGTAAGCTACGGCCCATTTGGGCGTAAGCTACGCTGGGCAAAATTCAAGGGGCGTAACCTACGCCAGAGAGGGGCGTAAGCTACGGTGCTCCAGAAACATGCATTTTGGACGAGTTTTGGGCGTAAACAGTAAGGTTTTGGCGTAATGAAAATGGAGAGGGGCGTAGGTTACGCCAACAGGGGCGTAAGGTACGCCCGTTCAAAACCAGCAATGCACCAGCAGGTGTTCTTGACACAAACACGACCCAAAACCCTAAAATCTCAACATTTAAGCCATGAAATCGACTTGCACAACTTCGAGACCCAATTTTGAACATAGTTGAACATAATTGAACATAACTAAACATGTTTCATCATCCAAAACCAACCTTTAACACATTTTCTTGCTAAAATTCGATCTTGACCCATTTGAACACAAAATCGACCCCAAACCTAGTTTTTGACTTATAATTCGTTTTGAGGAGTTCCTTGACCCATTTTTGAACATAACAAACTCATTTGAACATAACCCACTCAAAAGTTCCATTCCAAAACATGGCTTTTGACCCAAATCGATTTTTGACCTAATTTAGGTAACTAGAAACCCTAATTTCGAATTTTGAAGCTATAAGGACCAAGAGTGCTTAGATTTAGGTGTAATGCAAGTTTAATAACTAGAAATGATGATTTTGAGCTAGAAAACACTTACCAAAACTTCCACAAGCAATCAAACCCGATTTTGACCTAAATGAAGCTTTTTCTTGCACTTGAAAACTTGGATTTTTGATATGATGCTAGAATGATAATAAGGATGATGGTTTTGTTATTAATCTAGTTGAAGCTAACATAAATGAACCAAGAATTTAGAGAGAGATTGAGAGTAAGAGTATTTAGTGAGATGGGAGAGAAAATGTAAGTATTATGAATGAATGGATGAAGGAAATGAGGGAGGATAGGGTTTGTTTTACTTGGGTGGGTCATGGGTTTGGGCATAACCCATGGATAGGATCCAACCATTTACTAGTTATCATAAATATCATCTAATGAAATTCGATTAGCACCAACTAATGATATCAACTTGCACTTAAGTCTCTAATTACACAATAAATTGACCCATATGAACCACATTGCACTCAAATGACCCTTAGATTGCACTTGAACATATATTAATTAAATCAAAACTTAGGAAACGTACCCATAGTCAAAAGGTCAAAATGCACGGTTGTTACATTATTCCCCCGTTAAGGGAATTTCGTCCCGAAATTCGATGGAACCCTAATCACTAAACAAATGCGGATATTTTGACTTCATGAAGTCTTCCTGCTCCCAAGTGAATTCGGCTCCACGTCTAGCATGCCAACGAACCTTGACTATCGTATAGCGCTTTTTCTTTAGCTTCTTAAATTCACGATCCACAATCTCTACCGGTTCTTCACAAAGTTGAGCTTCTTGTCTACTTGTATCTCGTCCATGGGCACGTGATGAGTAGGATCCGCCAAGCACTTCCTTAAATTACAAATGTGGAACACGTTGTGCACTCCACTAAGTTCTTGAGGTAGCTTTAGCCGGTAAGCCACCTTGCCCACACGTTCTATGATTTCAAAAGGTCCTATGTATCTTGGCGCAAGCTTGTCTCTCTTGATGAAACGAACAACACCCTTCCACGGGGAGACCTTCAAAAGTACATGATCACCAACATTGAACTCCAAGGGTCTACGCCTCACATCGGCGTATTTCTTTTGTCTTTCACGGGCCACTTGTAATCTCTCCTTAATTTTTGAAATCACCTTTGTTGTTTCAATTATTACTTCCGGCCCAATAAGTTGGCTCTCGCCTATTTCCGCCCAAGCGAGTGGAGAACGACACTTTCTACCATAAAGCGCCTCAAACGGGGCCATTTGGATAGTCGCATGGTAGCTATTGTTATATGAGAACTCCACTAGCGGTAGGTGATCTTCCCAACTTCCACCAAATTCAATAGCACAAGCCCTCAACATATCTTCAAGCGTTTGGATGGTTCTTTCGGTTTGCCCATCCGTTTGTGGATGGAACGCCGTACTCATGTCAATTTGAGTACCCATTGCACGTTGAAAAGCTTTCCAAAAATTTGATTTGAACCGGCTATCTCTATCGGAGATAATAGAAACCGGAACTCCATGTTTTGCCACCACTTCCTTAATGTACAAACGCGCTAGGGTGTCGAACTTATCGGTCTCACGAATGGCTAAAAAGTGAGCCGACTTTGTCAATCGATCCACAATCACCCATATAGTATCACGGCCATTTCTTGTCTTCGGTAACTTCGTGACGAAGTCCATTGCAATCCTTTCCCACTTCCATGCCGGTATCACCGGTTGTACCAACAAACCGGGTGGCTTCTTATGATCGGCTTTCACTTGTAAGCAAGTAAGGCACTCGCTCACATATTTAGCCACATCACGTTTCATGCCCGGCCACCAATAGAAATCCTTTAAATCAAAGTACATCTTATCCGACCCCGGGTGGACCGAATAAGGCGACTTATGAGCTTCATTCATTAGGAAAGTTCTCAAATTGCCAAAGATTGGAATCCAAAGCTTCCCAACTAAATATAACCCGTTGTCTTCCCTCCGGTCAAAAAGTTGCTCCATACCATCTAACCCTTCATTACCAAAATTCTCCGGTAAGGTAGCTTGCACTTGAGCTTCTATGATACGGTCCCGAATACTTTGCCCCACCGTAAGGCTCATGGCTCTTGATCTTCTCGGCTTGACCCTTTCCTTTCTACTTAAAGCATCGGCTACGACGTTGGCTTTGCCCGGATGATAGCGAATGTCACAATCATAATCGCTAAAAAGTTCAATCCACCTTCTTTGCCTCATATTCAACTCACTTTGATTGAAAATGTGTTGGAGACTTTTATGATCGGTGTAGATTACACATTTGGTGCCATAAAGGTAATGTCTCCAACACTTCAAGGCGAAAACAACCGCTCCCAATTCTAAATCGTGAGTGGGGTAGTTCTTCTCATGCACTTTAAGTTGTCGGGAGGCATAAGCAATGACCTTGCCCCGTTGCATAAGTACACACCCCAATCCTTGACCCGAAGCATCACAATAGACCACAAAATCTTCAATGAATCTTCGGTAGTACCCCGCCAATCCAAGAAATTGACGAATCTCGGATGGTGTTTCGGGTCGCCTCCAATTCTTTACCGCTTCAATCTTGCTAGGGTCCACATGAATCCCATCCTTGCTAATCACGTGACCAAGGAAATGAACTTCCTCCAACCAAAACTCGCATTTTGAAAATTTTGCATACAACTTCTCCTTTCTAAGCAACCCTAGCATCTCACGCAAATGCTCGGCATGATCCTCCTTTGTTTTTGAGTAGACAAGTATGTCATCAATGAAGACAATGACCGACTTGTCCAAATAGGGTCGACACACCCGGTTCATCAAATCCATGAACACCGCCGGTGCATTAGTCAACCCAAACGGCATAACGGTGAACTCGTAGTGACCATACCTTGTACGAAACGCCGTCTTTGGTATGTCATCTTCATGAACTCTAAGTTGGTGATAGCCCGAACGGAGGTCGATTTTTGAGAAATACTTGGCACCTTGCAAACGATCAAAAAGCTCATCGATCCTAGGGAGTGGATACCGGTTCTTCACCGTGAGCTTGTTCAATTCTCGATAATCAATACACATCCTAAAAGACCCATCTTTCTTCTTCACAAACAATATTGGAGCTCCCCAAGGCGATTGACTAGGACGAATGAACCCTTTTTCTTGAAGTTCTTTAAGTTGAGATTCTAGCTCTTGCATTTCCGTCAAGGCGAGTCTATATGGAGCTTTGGCCACGGGTGCGGCCCCGGGGATCAAATTGATGCGAAAATCAAGTTCACGAGACGGGGGTAGACCCGGTAGGTCATCCGGAAAAACATCGGGAAAATCACGAACAATAGGAACGGCTTTCAATTCTACCTTTGTGACGGTAGCACTAAAAGCCTTGGAACTAGAGGAATCGGAAGTTTCACCTTGGACTCTAAGAATATCACCGTTTGACAACGGTATTTTGATCACTCTTTCACCACAATCTATGACTGCATTTACCGCCGTCATCCAATCCATACCCACAATGATGTCGAAGCTTCCAATATCGAAAGGCATGAGATTAATATAAAATTCGACGTCGTTTAAAGTCAAGATACAATCACGAAGCACTTGACTAAGTCTAGTTAAAGTACCATTGACCATCTCAATATCAAGCACATAGTTTAAGGCACAAGGATGAACATCTATCAAAGGAACAAAACCATGGGACACGAAGCTATAATCGGCTCCGGAATCAAATAACACCGTGGCATAATGACCGTTAAGAAGAAATGTACCTGCCACCACATTAGGGTCATTGCGGGCTTCATTTGCATTCACCGCAAAGGCTCTTCCCCTTGGTTGCACTTGATGGCCTTGTTGGCCACGGTTTTGGTTAGGACCGGTGATTTGAAGTTGATTTGGGTGAACCGCCACTTGCACATTTTGTCCCACCCATTGAGGACAAGCATTACGGTAATGTTCGGTGCTTCCACATTCATAACACCCACCCCGTTGACCCCTTTGATTGTTAGCTTGAGGAGGATGTGCTCGGAGAGGAACCGCATGAGTAGGAGCCACTCTCGGGGCCCTACAATCTCTAGCAAGATGCCCAACTTGATTACAATTAAAACAAGTCCCACAAGGAGTGGTGGGAACATGATGTCGGGAGCACTTATTACAAAATGGGTAAGGACCCACATAAGCCTTCTTGGCCGGTTCGATAGCCGCAAACACCTTTCCTTTGTTAGGACGCTTAGGGTCAAACCTACCCATTTTCTTCACCCCGCTTGACTCGGGTGCATCCTTCCTCTTTGATGACGATGCTTGGCTTAATTCACCACTTCTAAGTAAGTCCTCGGTAACACTACCGGTTCGGTTTATGGCTTCCGTCATGGTGGTAGGCATAATGTTGTTCACCAAGTGTCGGACCTTTGGAGTCAAGCCCATAACAAACTTTTGAATGGCTTGAGCCTCGGGAGACACCAAATGTGGAATAAGTGTTGACAACTCTTGGAATCGCCGAATGTACCCCTTATAGTCCGCCCCATTCATTTGGAGTTGAACGAACTCCAAGGTTAGAGCTTGAAGTTCATAGGGTGGACAAAATCTTTCTTTCACCAAAATCTTGAATTGATCCCACGGTATAGCATTGCCCGCCCCTATTTCCTTATTCCACCATTTCAATGCATCACCCCTAAACATGCCGGATGAGTAGATAACTTGGTCATCATAAGTACAATGACTCCTAGCAATCACCGCTTCAATTTCTTCAAGCCACCTAATACAAGCCGTAGGACCCCCACTCCCGTCATACTCCGGGGCCCCACAACCCTTGAAATCCTTAAAAGGGCACCCTTGCCGGTATACTCCGTGTTGATTGTACCTTGGGACATAGTTATTGTGCATCACCGGTGCCTCTTCTTCCTCTACCCCTACCGGTTGAACATTTTCATTGTTCCCATTCACTTGAGCTTGAACATTCGGCCCCGTATTATCGGGTGCTTGGAGAGTTGCCGTGACTTGGGCAACTATGTTAGGCATAATGTTCGTGACCACTTGAGCGATCACGGTTGCCAAGTCGGGTGTTTGTGCTTCACCACTACCTTGACCTCTCCCTTGGCCTCTCCCTTGACCTCTACCACCACCTCTACCTCTACCACCACCACGACCTCTTCCACCACCACGACCTTCTCCTTGAACTTCCGGTTGTTGTTGTTCCGGAGTTTGCTCCCTATAAGTAGTCCCGGCTCTTCTTGGCCTCACCATTACTATAAAACAAGGAAACGTCGACTCAAAAAGTTAGCCTCAAAATGCTCGCATGTTAGTCACACAAGTGGTTAGTGTTCTCATGTCAACATGTCACACATAATTCATATCGTTACGCTAAGGCAAAAGTGCAACTATTCTAGGGGAATTGTTATGTATCATGCCATCATACCATATTTCACCATAATTGTTCATCAATAAACCACATGTCCATTTCAATACATCAACCAATCACACAACTAAAACAAGTGGTCCAAAGTATAATCCGAATCCGATATGCTTCCTAGTTATTGATCCGGGTATGTATACAGGGTGTACCAGCGGCTAACCCTCCACCCAATCACTCCCAAAAAGCGTACCGGTTCCTTATTATACTCTAAACCAACCGCGTGCAATCCGTGATGTCATTAACTTGTTATAATACCGGGTAACCATAAAAGAGTTGATCACGTTCTTTTAGGGTTGCCACAATATTATATCATGTTGATGCCATAACTTCATCTTGCCCTACATCATCAAACAATATCAATTCAATCCAACAATATGCACATGACCTCATTGTCCTCAAGTAACCACATTGACCTCATGCACTTGACCATCCCACAACAACACATTAATCATGCCGACCTATTGCACTCATGTTATCACATATAATGAACCCTCCTACGAAACCCAAATGTACACTTATAATGCTCATATAGTTCACGTTGCATACAAGATTCCTAATCATGCATGCTATATGAAGAGTTTTACTTAAGCCGTAGTCTAGGTCAATCCGCCTAATTCTCTACGACCATGCGTGGGCCACCATTCTGTAACACCCCGAGCTAGGCTCGAAATGTACCGAAAAGCATGACACAAGATGGAATTACCGTAGAACGAGACTATATGAAAATAAGAGGATTCCAGGAACCCAAACAATTAAGTTACAATGTCACAAAAGCATAAGGAGCATTCAACCATCAAAAGTTTACAAAATAACATTTCAAAAGATGGCTCATGATCCTAAGCAAATCCCATCACGGGCAATGGATCACGGATCCAAGGTCAAAGTCCAACATCTAGCAAACACGTCAAGCTCTTTGGTTCTCTTAGTTACCTGAAAAGTGTACTAAACAATGTCAACACTAGGTTGGTGAGTTCGTAGGAAAAGATGAACAAGAATACGTTCCAATGTCAACCAATACATAATTAACATTAACATTAACATGATCTAATAAATTGCACACTTGTACCCAATGTACTCAATTGCACGTAAATGTACTCATTGTACTCAATTGCACGTAAATGTACTCATTATACTCAATTGCACGTAAATGTACTCATTGTACTCAATTGCACGTAAATGTACTCATTGTACTCAATTGCACGTAAATGTACTCATTGTACTCAATTGCACGTAATTGTACTCATTGTACTCAATTGCACGTAAATGTACTCATCCATGACCATCAAAGTCCACCCACAACCAAACTCCATGTGTATATACTTTGTACGATACTACTTTTGAAAGGCCTTTGATGCTTATATATAGGGTCACCCGCAGCCTTCCCACCACATCTCCAACCTTTCAAAGGCATTACCGTCCTCTATATATACACAACTAACCTAAAACAACTCAATATACAATTTACGATAACCATGCAACCAATCACCTAATAGCACATCGACAAAACGTCACACAACATGCACGTCACAAAAATAACATCATGCGCGAAGTACACTCTTCAGCCCGACTCTTAAAAGAGTAGGGGAGGCTACGAAAACTCACCTTTGCCTTGATTTACCGAAGTTAAAGTGAGTTAGAACGTCAATTAATTGCCAAGCGATCACAACCTATCATAATGTACATGTACGTATCAATATATATACAATCATGTCCTCATTTAGCTTTTATGAACTTTAGAATTGAACCCGGGACTTGAACGCGTATTGGGACTGAGTACGATAACTTGGAAGACAAGGAAAGGCCCATTTGGGAGTTCGATGTGTCCCAAGGAAAGTGAAATACGATTTAAAACCAAAACAGGAAAATGAACATTAGAGACAGGCGTAAGCTACGACCCATTTGGGCGTAGGTTACGCTAGGCAGGGACTCAAGGGGCGTAAGCTACGGCCCATTTGGGCGTAAGCTACGCTGGGCAAAATTCAAGGGGCGTAACCTACGCCAGAGAGGGGCGTAAGCTACGGTGCTCCAGAAACATGCATTTTGGACGAGTTTTGGGCGTAAACAGTAAGGTTTTGGCGTAATGAAAATGGAGAGGGGCGTAGGTTACGCTAGGCAGGAACTCAAGGGGCGTAAGCTACGGCCCATTTGGGCGTAAGCTACGCTGGGCAAAATTCAAGGGGCGTAACCTACGCCAGAGAGGGGCGTAAGCTACGGTGCTCCAGAAACATGCATTTTGGACGAGTTTTGGGCGTAAACAGTAAGGTTTTGGCGTAATGAAAATGGAGAGGGGCGTAGGTTACGCCAACAGGGGCGTAAGGTACGCCCGTTCAAAACCAGCAATGCACCAGCAGGTGTTCTTGACACAAACACGACCCAAAACCCTAAAATCTCAACATTTAAGCCATGAAATCGACTTGCACAACTTCGAGACCCAATTTTGAACATAGTTGAACATAATTGAACATAACTAAACATGTTTCATCATCCAAAACCAACCTTTAACACATTTTCTTGCTAAAATTCGATCTTGACCCATTTGAACACAAAATCGACCCCAAACCTAGTTTTTGACTTATAATTCGTTTTGAGGAGTTCCTTGACCCATTTTTGAACATAACAAACTCATTTGAACATAACCCACTCAAAAGTTCCATTCCAAAACATGGCTTTTGACCCAAATCGATTTTTGACCTAATTTAGGTAACTAGAAACCCTAATTTCGAATTTTGAAGCTATAAGGACCAAGAGTGCTTAGATTTAGGTGTAATGCAAGTTTAATAACTAGAAATGATGATTTTGAGCTAGAAAACACTTACCAAAACTTCCACAAGCAATCAAACCCGATTTTGACCTAAATGAAGCTTTTTCTTGCACTTTGAAAACTTGGATTTTTGATATGATGCTAGAATGATAATAAGGATGATGGTTTTGTTATTAATCTAGTTGAAGCTAACATAAATGAACCAAGAATTTAGAGAGAGATTGAGAGTAAGAGTATTTAGTGAGATGGGAGAGAAAATGTAAGTATTATGAATGAATGGATGAAGGAAATGAGGGAGGATAGGGTTTGTTTTACTTGGGTGGGTCATGGGTTTGGGCATAACCCATGGATAGGATCCAACCATTTACTAGTTATCATAAATATCATCTAATGAAATTCGATTAGCACCAACTAATGATATCAACTTGCACTTAAGTCTCTAATTGCACAATAAATTGACCCATATGAACCACATTGCACTCAAATGACCCTTAGATTGCACTTGAACATATATTAATTAAATCAAAACTTAGGAAACGTACCCATAGTCAAAAGTCGAAATGCACGGTTGTTACACATACTGACCCTGACTTGACCCGGGTGACCTGGTTAATACATAGGTCAAACAGGTTGTATTCAATTTTTGTTGAAAAGTTTATGTGATGTTTTTGACAATTTTCAGAAGTTGGTCCACCACTTACACAATGGAGGATCTTGACAAGTGCTATATAGGTCCGCGCACAGGGCCCCGACCGTAAGACGGACCCCAATTTTTTAAAATTTCTTTATTATATATTAGTTTGATAAATGATTTTGCTTAGAACACGTCTCGAAGAAGGACAATATTCAACGAAGAATGAAAAATGTTCTAACTACTTTTATGATAACAACATATTGTGTTCAATGAATTCCTATAAGCAATTACTACATATTTTGTACACTTCTAGTAATTATTGTAATACATATATTACATGGGCCCCATTTTAAAATTTTGATCTTGCACACGGATCCCAAAAATCACTTGCCGGCCCTGCATTTACATGATTAAATACGAAAACAATGCCTTTAACAGATGCCTTTGCCTGCTCATGAAGATAGATTAGATGAATTACAAACGGGCCTATTGAGTTGAAAGCATTTCAAGTTTAATGGGAGTCCTCTTGAAAGGGAAGTTTAAACTAGTGTTGAGAGGTGGTTATTGCGGACGTGGCCAAGGCAGAAGAAGAAATCAGTTTTTTGGACCGGAAGCTCCATACAATGTACACATTGCAAAACTGTATGATCACATACATTTAATTGTTGAAGCAAACTGAAAAGCGAACAGAACCATGTCAATGAGACAGCAATTAGAGGTCTGTTTGGCCCTACTTTTACCAGTTTTTATACTGTGGAGCTTATGGGCAGTCTAAAGTTTCTTTCTTTTCCCTGGCCACGATCACAGTAACCATCGCTATCGCGGTATTGCCTCTTTGATCAGAACTTTTAAATGTACAGTTTGAAGAAGAATCCCCTTCAGCTTGAGACGCTTTCTCCTCGGTTCGTTCTTGTGATTCATATAATCTATCTTTTCGAGAAAGCAAAGAGCTTATTAGCTCAAAGGAATATACCGACAGGTCATGTGCTTTTTTGATTGCCCTGACAGCATGATTCTCGGGACTTTGGAGACAACTGCTTCGTTAATTATCTTATCCCCATAGAATTCTATATTCTCAACAAAGATGGTAATCCTGTGCAGATTTAACATTCTTTACGCTCGATAAAGTGTCTGAAGCTTTACAGTAATTACCTTTGAACTTGTTCTTAATAATCCCTCAAGCTTGATTCAAAAATTCTGAAGATTGAATCATGCATTTGCTTGCGGAATATAAAACAAGGCCTCTGAACCCATTTTCCACAAAGTCTTGTTAAGCTCACATTGACTCAACCATTAATAAATACTAAACATCCTCTATTTAAGTCTGATATGTTTTGAAACAATATTCAATAACTTAATCGTGATTTTCAGATGTTAAAAGGTTGATTGGAAGGAGATTTAGTGATTCCAAAGTGCAGGAAGACACAAAGTTGTGGCCTTTTAGGGTCATACAGGGACCTTCCGACACACCAAAGATTGTTGTCTCATACGACGGCCAAGAGAAGGAATTTTTGGCAGAAGAATTTTCATCTATGATTCTAGGAAAGATGAAAGAAACTGCTGAGGCATATCTTGGGAAAGCTGTTAGAAATGCAGTGATAACGGTCCCGGCTTATTTCAATGATTCACAGCGTCAAGCAACAAAGGATGCAGGCACTATTGCTGGTTTAAACGTTCTGCGCATGATTGGTGAGCCTACTGCAGCTGCAATTGCATATGGTCTGGACAACAAAGCTGATATTAGTGGCAAGATAAATGTGCTCATCTTTGATTTGGGTGGTGGTACTTTTGATGTCTCTTTATTGACCATTAATGAAAGGGGTTTGTTTGAGGTGAAAGCTGTGGCTGGTGACACTCATTTGGGAGGTGAGGATTTTGACAACAGCATGGTGGCTCATTGTGTAAGTGAATTCAAGAGAAGATGGAATAAGGACTTAACAGAAAACAAAAGAGCAATGGGGAGGTTGAGATTTGCTTGTGAAAAAGCAAAAAGGGTTCTCTCTACCACCATTTGGACGACGATAGCCCTGGATTGCTTGCATGATGGGATTGATTTTTCCCTGAAATTTACTCGAGCTAAATTCGAAGAACTGAACCTAAGCTTGTTCAATAAGTGCATCAATACCTTAGAGAAATGTTTAAATGACGCAAAGATAAGTAAATCATGGGTAAATGAGATTGTTCTTGTTGGTGGCTCAACTAGGATACCAATGGTTCAGCGTATGTTGCAGGAATTTTTTGATGGAAAGGAGCTATGCAAGAGTGTCCATCCTGATGAGGCTGTTGCATATGGTGCAGCTGTTTTGGCCACAAAGTTAAGTGGTAACATGCCTGCGAGTGTTGGAGATTGGCGTGTGATAGATGTCACTCCTTTGTCACTTGGCGTAGGAATTGCTGGAAACATATTTGATGTTGTGACCCACGGAACACTCCAATACCTACAAAGATGGAAAGAAAGTATGTAACATTTTATGACAACCAATCATTAATTCATATCAATGTGTATCAAGGTGAAAGAGCCAGAGCTAGCGATAACCATCTTCTGGGGGCGTTTACAGTTTTTGGAATACCACCTGCTCCCAAAGGACATGGAATAATTAATGAATGCTTAGAAATAGATGTGAATGGTATCCTCACGGTCACAGCAACGATAATATCCAATGGTATTACAAATAAACTTACCATTACCAACAAAAATGGAAGACTCTCCAAGGAAGATATAGAGAAGATGATAAAAGATGCAGAGAACTACAAAATTGAGGACCAAGAATTCAAGAAGAAAGCGATTGCATACAATGAATTAGAGGATTGCTTATACAACATGAAGAATAAGATCAGAGGATTCAATGAAACCAAGAAGAGGGTGCACCCAGACAGCTTAACGGCAGTGGAAAATGCTATCGCTGACACGACCAAGTGGCTTCAGGACAATGGCATGGCATCAATTTACGAGCTTCAGAGTAAGAAGGTGTATCTCGAGTTTATGTTCAAGTCAATATCTCATTTTTGGTCTTATGGTCTTTACAGTTTAGGACACTGTAAGCTTAGGTATGTGCTTGTTAAGGAAATGATGTTAGACAGCAAGATGCATTGTTTTGATATCTAATCAAGTTTAAGAATGAAAAAGGTTATGCTGGTTTTGCATCTATGTATATACTGAACATAGACATGAATCATGAATGGTATCTTTTGTTTATGCAGTAACGTGATTTCTATTATTGCCTTGTATATTTTTAATTCGAATGTTCATTACCATTATTAGAAAAAAGAAATTTGATAACAGAGGATTTTTGTTACATCGTTTCTCTATGTTGGGACAATAAATGAGACTAGATTTTTGATGGTAATGTGATCAAAGTTCATTTTTTATTATACGCATTTAACCCTTTATTTATGACAAATATGTAATAAACATACATTCGTTTGTTTTTTTCACTGCAAGTATTATGTTAAGACTTAAGACACGTACGTGACCATTCTCCGATCATCTTAAATACATAACAGGAGCTGTTAGTATATGATCACGTAGAAATGAACGTATGTCCAGAAATGATTTAAGCCTACGGGGTCACACGTCTCGACACAAATGTATTTAATATTAATTAATATATTGAATGTATTTAATTAATATGATCACGATTTCAATTAACGAGTGGTCGTTAAAAACTAACGGTTACTAGCTAACGGCGTTAGTTAAGGAGGCTTAATTTGTAATTAGGAGATTCTAGAAGTTTCCTAATTATAAACTAAAGGGGGCCGGTTTTAATTAATGAGTTTTTAACTCATTAAGTTTAACTTGTTTTCTTATATACTAATCCTAGTTTATATCTAATACGAATCCTAATCTATGTCAAATACGAAAAGGGTTTTGGATATAAAAAGGAAAAAGGAAAAGCCCTCTTTACTTCTCCTCCTCCCTCCTCTATAGCTACGGCCGAACTCTCCCAAACAAAAGGGATTTCGGTTTTTGTTGTTTGACAAATCGAGAAGAGAAAGCAAACGTTGCGTTCGTGATCAAGTACTAGCATACGTGCATTCACGTGTCGTGTGTGCAATCGTAGAGAAGTTTATTTTAAACTTTTATAAAGTTTCTTGATTTATTCTCATCAATTTAAGGTACACGTTTTCTATCTTGGTTGATTAATTAACTACATAGGTTTTATCTTCCGCTGCGTGCTTTGTGATTTGATTTGATAAATTGTTATATAACCCAACAGTGGTATCACGAGCCTACTATGTATGTTTTTTAATTACCAATTAAATCAAAACTTGAAGGGGGGTTAGGGTTGATCTTCAAATTTTCGGATATATATATATATTTAAATTGTTTTTGTAATTTAATTACATTATTTAAATAAGAAACAAATAATATCTATATTATTAATATATATATGGTTCGAAATTTTCCAGAAAATAAAAAAAAAAAAATTGTTTTTTTTGGGTTCCTAATCCAAGTTTTGATTAATTACATGTTTATGTGATAAATTGCATGTATATATGGTGTACTTTTAATTATTTAATTGTTAAATAGAAGTAAAATCATGAATTTTTCATGCAAATTATTCATGATTATTACTTAGATATATTGATATGAAATCTTGATCATTAGGGTTAATTATGCTAGATAATTGAATAATTAATTGTGTGACAATGTGATTATGTTTTGTGAAAGTTTCTGTTTGACACCAGTTCACTAACAAAATCATAACTAATTAACCGTAAGGAGTTGGAAGCTGAAATCTTTACAGTAGATGCTTGACTCATAGGGCTACAACTTTTATGTTTTGTGCTAAGCCCAGTTCGGCCTTCTTCAGGGCCAGTTTTGGTCGTGAAGCTGCTGGATTTTCCAGATCAGCATCCTGTTTTATGGTAGATAAATTTGTTATAGATATTTTGGCTTACGCAATCAAGGCAACTTGATGTATGTGGTCTCTTTCCATGTGAAAGAGGAGCCAATCTTATACCATAGTGACCAAAATAGGTTAATTACCTTAATTGTTAAGTTGTGAATTTAGTAAGTTTAATTTTGCCTTTTTTATGAAAATTGTATGCAAAATTGTTTTTGGAAAAATAAACTTGACTAAATATATCGAAATAAGATTTTGTTTATAAAATTGGTGCCCTAAAATCAAAAGATACACCGGCTCACCCATTTGAACAAACTCTAAGAGAGGTATAAGTCGGAGTGCGCTAGCCTCCTAAAAGGGCGGGTTTTTAAATCGCGTTTATCGCATACCTTTGCCCTTGCGCTTCTTTGTGCGTTCGAATGGAGCTACCGAGCTCTTTTGTATTTAAAGGCAATAAAAATGAGTTTTATAAACATATTATGTTTAGAAGATATGCATGAATCTTCAAACATAACTTTTTGATCACACATCAAATTGATTGACCCAATAAACTTAAGTCATTGCCATCCAACTCGTAAAGGACACTTGTGGCTGTTGTTTTACTCACTGGTACACAATGGTGAAATGGCAGTTGCATGGCAAATCCCACTCACTGGTACACAGTGGTGGACAAATTTGCGCGTTCTTGGTTGGACGACTTAAAGCGAGTTAAGCGGTGAGACCTTGACCCGTGGCAAAAGATGGGACAAAACATGACTACAAATCGCTTGATGAATCAAGTGTGATTTGTAGGTCCCATTCTTACTAGGAATTGCACATGTAATGCAATTACTGCTCATCACTTACCTTTTGAGTGCAATCATTTCTAGCAGATCAACTGATGAAATGATTGTATGTCAATTGGATCCTAGCCTTAATGGAATTAATTGTTTATTTGATAAACATTGGGTAATTGATTTCTTAAGGATTTATTATCGAAAATACTGATTTTTGAACTTAATCTGTTTGTAGATGGCAATGAATCCTTCCACAAACACCAATGCTTTTCGGCAAATGTTTGAAAGAGAAAAGCTTAATGGATCAAATTTCAATGACTGGTATCGTCAACTGAGAATTGTTCTAAGAGTTGAGGAACGCATGGATGTCATTGAAAGGCAATGGCCAACCGAACCAAGTGCTGAATCCACAGCAGCTGAAAAAGCTGAATATAGGATTCAGTACACTAGATTCAATGAAGTTTGTTGTTTGATGCTTGCGAGCATGTCTCCCGAGCTTCAAAAACAATTCGAACTCTACACTCCATATGATATGATCACAGAACTTAAATCCTTGTATGAAAAACAAGCTGGAGTGGAACTGTTCGACTTAGTCGTGGAACTCCATGACATGAAACTTGAATCTGGAAAATCGGTTAGCAGTCATGTGCTCAAGATGAAGAGCATTTTTGACAAATTGGATTCGATGGAGTACGCTTATCATAAAGAGGTAAAAGTTGGCATGATTCTCAAATCCCTTACGAAGGAATATGAGGGTTTTGTGCAAAACTATACCATGCACTCTATGAAAAAAAGCGTCAATGAACTTCATCTATGCTCATTGAATATGAGAAGACGATTCCAAAGAAGGCCAATGACCCAAATGTCCTTATGATAAGGGGGTCGGATCCAGAAAGCTAAGAAATCGCACCAAGCTAAAGGCAAGTTTGATGGTAAAGGCAAGGGTAAGCAAGCTGCTTATTCCCCCAAACCAAAGAAACCCCTCCGGCTAAGAAAGAGCATCCGGCTAAAGACCAGACCTGTCATCATTGTAATGAAGTCGGGCACTGGAAGAGGAACTGTCCCAAGTATCTTGCCGAGTTGAATGTGAAGAAGAAGCAAGCAAGCGTTGCTAGTACTTCAGGTATCTTCACCATTGAATTATTTTCCTTTACTAAGCGTAAATCATGGGTTTATGACACTGGCTGTGGAACTCATATCTGTAATGAATTACAGGCACTTAGGAAAAGGAGGAAGCTGAAGCCCGGAGCTTTGCAGCTGTTCGTGGGCAATGGTCTACCAGCACCTGTTGAAGCTATTGGAGAATATCATTTAGTTCTTCCTTCCGGTTTAATAATTGTTTTAGACAATTGTCATTATGCACCTTCTATTACTAGAGGTGTAGTTTCAGTTTCTTTGTTGAAAGACAACGGATTCATTAATGTTTTTAATGATTATGGCATTTCAGTTTCTAAAAATAATGTTCATTATTTTGATGCTATTGCTTGTGATGATATTTATGAAATTGATATGCGTGGTTGTGATTCAAATAATTCAATGTATAATGTTAGCAAAAGAGCCAAGACTAACTTGGACTCTACTTATCTGTGGCACTGTCGTCTTGGACACATTGGCAAAAATCGCATTGAAAGACTTCAACGTGAAGGGATTTTACAATTAAATGATGAATCATTTGATAAATGCGAGTCATGTGTTTCCGGCAAAATGACGAGAAACCTTTTTCGCATAAACCGGAGAGGGCTAAAGATCTTCTTGGACTCATTCATACCGATGTTTGCGGCCCATTTAGACATGTGTCAAGAAAAGGAGCTAGCTACTTCATAACTTTTACGGATGATTTCAGTCGTTATGGTTATGTTTACTTGCTTAAACATAAACATGAAGTGTTTGAAACATTCAAAGAGTTTAAAAATGAAGTAGAAAATCAACTCGGAAAGACCATCAAGATTCTTCGTTCGGATCGAGGTGGTGAATACTTAAGCCAAGAGTTTAAGGATTATCTGAAAGCGTGTGGAATTGTCCAACAGCTTACTCCTCCATACACTCCTCAACATAATGGAGTGTCTGAAAGGAGAAATCGAACCTTGCTAGACATGGTGAGATCTATGATGAGCCTTACGACTCTCCCATTTTTGTTTTGGGATTATGCTCTTGAGACTGCTGTACGCATTCTCAATATGGTTCCAACCAAGAAGGTTGACAAGACACCATATGAATTATGGCATGGAAATGTTTCTAATCTGTCTTACTTAAGAGTCTGGGGATGTGAGGCACTTGTGAAGCGCGATACGCCTGACAAACTTGAACCCAGAACTACTAAGTGCATCTTTGTCGGATACCCTAAGGAAACGATGGGTTACGACTTCTATGATCCCGTCAAAAATACTGTTCGCGTTGCTCGATATGCTGAATTCTTTGAAAAGAAATTAGTTCCAGAGAACAGTGGGAGATTTGTAGAACTTGATGAGATTCAAGAGGAAGATGTGTCACCTTCTGAAGCTCCTAGCAATCATCAACTTGGGGGGGAAAATGTTCAAAGTGATGAACCTCAAGTCGATGATGATGAAGCGATTCTACTTCGTAGGTCCGAAAGGACAAGACGTCCTACTGACAGATTATGTCTGATGGTAGAAGAAAACGTTTTAGGAGATCTCGATGAGCCTCCGAATTTCAAAGCTGCATTATCAGATCCGGAATCTGAAAAATGGCTTGAAGCTACGAAGGTGGAAATGAAATCCATGAAAGACAATCAAGTCTGGAGCTTGGTTGATCTTCCACAAAATGCTCAAACTGTTGGGTGTAAGTGGATCTTCAAGAAGAAGACAGACATGGATGGAAATGTACACACCTATAAAGCTCGTCTCGTGGCGAAAGGTTATACTCAACGTTTCGGTGTTGACTATGATGAGACCTTTCTCCAGTTGCGGACATTAGAGCTATTAGGATTCTCTTAGCCATAGCTGCGTACTATGACTTTGAGATATGGCAAATGGATGTTAAGACTGCCTTCTTAAATGGTTACTTGGATGAAGAAGTCTATATGGATCAGCCTGAAGGTTTTATTGATCCAAAACATCCCAACAAAGTATGCAAGCTTCAAAGGTCCATTTATGGACTAAAGCAAGCATCAAGAAGTTGGAACAAGAGGTTTGATGAAGAAATCAAAAAGTTTGGTTTCGTTCAAAATCTCCGATGAGCCATGTGTATATCGCAAAGCTAGTGGGAGTAATGTTACTTTCCTTGTCTTGTATGTTGATGACATATTGATCATAGGAAAACACATTCCGATGTTGCAAGATGTAAAATCCCATCTTGGAAAGTGTTTTGCCATGAAAGATTTAGGAGAAGCGACATTTATTCTTGGAATCAAGATCTACCGAGATAGATCAAAGCGATTAATTGGACTAAGTCAAAGTGCTTATATTGATAAGGTCTTGAAGCGATTCAAGATGGAGAATTCTAAGCGTGGGTTTACACCTATGCAAGAAGGACTTAGTTTATCTGTCAAACAGGGTGCTACTACACCTAATGAGGTGGAGCGTATGCGAAGAGTCCCTTATGCTTCGGCTGTGGGATCTATTATGTATGCGGTTAGATGCACTAGACCCGATGTGGCGTTCGCGCAAAACATCGTTAGCCGATATCAACAGAATCCAGGTGAAAGTCACTGGACTGCTGTTAAGAGCATTCTGAAGTACCTACGGGCTACTAAGATATGTTTTTGGTGTATGGAGGAAATCCAGACTTAGAGCTCAAAGTGACCGGATACTGTGATGCTGGATTTCAAACTGATAAAGATGACACGAAGTCTCAGTCAGGATTCGTCTTCGTTCTTAACGGAGGTGCTGTGGATTGGAAAAGCAGCAAGCAAAAACAGTTGCTATGTCTGCAACAGAGTCTGAGTACATTGCCGCCTCAGAAGCCGCAATGGAAGCAGTCTGGATAAGGAAGTTCATTAGCGGGCTTGACATGATCCCCTCAAGTGACTTACCCACTGATATGTACTGTGATAATACTGGTGCATTAATCATTGCCAACGAACCCGAAGTTCAGAAAGGTGCCAGACATTATGCTAGACGATATCACTATGTTCGTGAACGGATCGAACTAGGTGAAATCAAATTACTCAAAGTTCACACAGATTTTAACTTAGCTGATCCTTTCACAAAAGCTTTGTCTAGGCCCAAGCTTGAAAGGCATGCCGAGGGCATAGGACTTAAATTAGCTAGTTATTTCATGTAAATCTGTTGTTTCGGTATTTGGATAAGGGATGTTAAACAATTTATATTTTTGATAATGAAATAAAGTACTTGATATGTTTGATTTCATTTAATATTAATTGTATCCTATATTTGCATGTTAAATCCTTGAATATTTTAATAAATATTCTAAATTGTCCATTGTCGATTAATTATATGGGAATATAATTAAATTAAGACAAATCTGAGCGATTGGTTATATTCTTGGAATATATAATGGATGGTCCCACCAAACTCACATGATATCCATAGTTGATGCATATCGGACTACCCCACTAACGAATTCATCACTTTGTGGATCAGCGTCATTAAGTGAAATTCGTAAATGGTTACTTTATTGATCCTTTGACTTGAGATACAAGCAGGTCAGCATGTATGGATTGCACTTACTTGATATAGTTCTAACTCTCCTGAATAAGGGAGTACATAAAGGGCTATTTTCAGAAAGTGTATTGAAGTATGATGACTGACACGTGTAGTCAATACAGGATTTGTTCCTTCAACTTGAAAGTTGAAGTATGATACCATTGGCGCCCTCATTAGGACTAATTAAGATGTTTGCATGGCCGTGCCCAAATAAATCCAGATGGTTCTCGATTATATTTGGTAATCATTAATTAGTTATGAAATGAGAAACAGAATCGTTAAATCATGAAATGACATTGATCCGTATTCATGTTTAACACGGTATCTGAACAAAGGGATAATAAATGCCTCAACCATTTAAATATACTTTAAGAAACTATACTTAAATATTTCTGGGAGCATTGGCGTGTTGCTAGACGCTAACCAATGTTATTACCTTCATTTGTTACGAGCTCAAGTGGGAGCTGTTAGTATATGATCACGTAGAAATGAACGTATGTTCAGAAATGATTTAAGCCTACGGGGTCACACGTCTCGACACAAATGTATTTAATATTAATTAATATATTTAATGTATTTAATTAATATGATCACGATTTCAATTAACGAGTGGTCGTTAAAAACTAACGGTTACTAGCTAACGGCGTTAGTTAAGGAAGGCTTAATTTGTAATTAGGAGATTCTAGAAGTTTCCTAATTATAAACTAAAGGGGGCCGGTTTTAATTAATGAGTTTTTAACTCATTAAGTTTAACTTGTTTTCTTATATACTAATCCTAGTTTATATCTAATACGAATCCTAATCTATGTCAAATACGAAAAGGGTTTTGGATATAAAAAGGAAAAAGGAAAAGCCCTCTTTACTTCTCCTCCTCCCTCCTCTATAGCTACGGCCGAACTCTCCCAAACAAAAGGGATTTCGGTTTTTGTTGTTTGACAAATCGAGAAGAGAAAGCAAACGTTGCAGTTCGTGATCAAGTACTAGCATACGTGCATTCACGTGTCGTGTGTGCAATCGTAGAGAAGTTTATTTTAAACTTTTATAAAGTTTCTTGATTTATTCTCATCAATTTAAGGTACACGTTTTCTATCTTGGTTGATTAATTAACTACATAGGTTTTATCTTCCGCTGCGTGCTTTGTGATTTGATTTGATAAATTGTTATATAACCCAACAGGATTGCTTATACAACATGAAGAATAAGATCAGAGGATTCAATGAAACCAAGAAGAGGGTGCACCCAGACAGCTTAACGGCAGTGGAAAATGCTATCGCTGACACGACCAAGTGGCTTCAGGACAATGGCATGGCATCAATTTACGAGCTTCAGAGTAAGAAGGTGTATCTCGAGTTTATGTTCAAGTCAATATCTCATTTTTGGTCTTATGGTCTTTACAGTTTAGGACACTGTAAGCTTAGGTATGTGCTTGTTAAGGAAATGATGTTAGACAGCAAGATGCATTGTTTTGATATCTAATCAAGTTTAAGAATGAAAAAGGTTATGCTGGTTTTGCATCTATGTATATACTGAACATAGACATGAATCATGAATGGTATCTTTTGTTTATGCAGTAACGTGATTTCTATTATTGCCTTGTATATTTTTAATTCGAATGTTCATTACCATTATTAGAAAAAAGAAATTTGATAACAGAGGATTTTTGTTACATCGTTTCTCTATGTTGGGACAATAAATGAGACTAGATTTTTGATGGTAATGTGATCAAAGTTCATTTTTTATTATACGCATTTAACCCTTTATTTATGACAAATATGTAATAAACATACATTCGTTTGTTTTTTTCACTGCAAGTATTATGTTAAGACTTAAGACACGTACGTGACCATTCTCCGATCATCTTAAATACATAACAGGAAGATTTTTTTTCGAAGACTTTGTAAGTAGCTCCTTTTAACAAACATATTGATAACAAATAAAAAATCAGACTTCCTTGCCACAAACTTTGATGCATATACCATAGTTATGTTTTAGTTATTTGTTACACATTTGCGAATATAGTATTTTTTTTTATCATTGTAAAAACTAAATATTTTAATAGAAAAACTAAATATCGTTCCATATAAATTTATATTTTAAATAAACTTTGACAAATATGGTTTAATTATAACCTATATAAAATGTTTTCGCGTGAATAGTGAACCTAGCTGGCTCAGCAGCTTGCCTGCTTAGTTTTTTTTTTCTTTTAGTTAACGTATGTGTAGATATCAACTTGCTTTCTTGAGTTTATATTATATTATATGATTATTTTTAGGGTGATAACATTTTAGTGTTTCACACTTTAACTACTAAATCCTTTAAGACTTTTAAATTTAACCATTAAAGTTTTATGTTTGATAATTCATGGTACTTCGCTTTAGTCTTTTTTATTTTCACCAAAGCTTCTAATTTTTATCTTTCAAGATAGTTTACAATTTTTTATTTCGCCATCAAAGCATTATGTTTTAAGATTTACGTATTGTTTAAAGATGTGTTTTTTTTCTAATCGTAGGCTGGCAACTGGCTCAGCAGCTTGCCATGCTTGGCTTTTTCTTTTTTTTATATATATATTTATTTTTGATTACCGGTTGTGCCGTTGCCTTCTAACTTTTTAATGTTTCGCATTTTACCTATTAAATCTTTAAAGTTTTTCTTAACCATTAAAGTTTTATCTTTGAAGGATTAATTTTTTCTTTTTTCTAGGATTTATAATACCTTAGTTTTTTTTACCATCAAAGTTTTTAGCTTTTAATTTTTATCTTATAAAAAAGTTTGCAATTTTATATTTCGTCACCGTAAATCTTACCAAAAATTTGTGTTTAATATTTATTGTGTATTGGTTAACTAGATGTTTTTCCTTAGTCTGATAGTAACGGTTGATATGTTAAAATTTATGACCCGCATTCAAATTGATACATGGTTGTTATCCCCGGCCGGCCGGGCATCACAGTAGTTATTATTAAAAACTATCTAGTACCGCCCTTAGTCGGTGGTGATGTAAGAAAGGGTAGTATATATAGTTTAAGAGTTGAGTATACAAATATATTATGGAGTCGTTTAATGGACCGAACGAAGTTGAGGGGCAAAAATGAAAAATAGAAAAACCTAAGACTTTTATGAGAAGGAAAGGGTTGCCCTGCAGGTATAATAAAACATAAAAATCAGGGTAGTAAATAACAAAACACAAAACCCAACTAATTACTTCACTTTGAAAGTAATACTAATGGAGGACGGAAAACAAAAGGAGGAGGCAGCGATCGGCATTGACTTGGGAACAACATATTCATGTGTTGCTGTTTGGAAGAATGGTCGTGTTGAAATCATAGCCAATGATCAAGGCAACCGAACCACGCCCTCTTGTGTTGCTTTTCATGACAATGAACGTCTCATTGGCGATGGCGCCAAGAATAAACTAGCAACCGACCCTTGTAACACTATTTTTGGTCAGTATAATATATATAATATTTATGTATACAATTTTATCTTTATAGTTTATAGTTTATATTGAATGTTGGTTATTTTATTTATCGTAGTTAGTAAAACATGGATCCATTATATTGAATGTTGTTTATTATGTTCGGTCGACTCAACCCAAAAGTCTGAAATCCTACCTGAAAAAATCGGGTTATCGATGCATCATCTTATTTTTTTCATGCTGGATTCGGGTTTGCCATTGGGTTAAGGGGTAGGCCCTCCAAACCGAAAATTTTACATGACCCGACAACCTGCTAAACCATATGTCCACAACCTACAAACCCGCCAACCCACTTGACATGTTTAACAATGTACCTGAAACCTAAGGTAAAACAGATCAGAAAATAAGACAAAAGATTGAAAAACACATGCAATTATTTATCGAAGAAACTAACACAAAACTCCAATTTTTGTTATGCCTTCCCGACCCATCTAACACGGTATATATAGACTTCATAACACACTTTGTCTGCAACATTACCCAACAGTATAATCCTTCGCTACCAAGTTTTCCTCTGCCATCCAAGATTAGTTCATCAGTTCCTCGTCAGCCCACCTACAACCTTTCAACCCGTTTGACCTGAAACCAACCTACCAACCCAATAACTAGTTTTAATTCATGTTGTTGGGTTCGGGTTGGGTATTAACAACCCACCAACAGGAACCCGACATATTTCCAGCCTTAATTCAGCATGAAGTTTTTGAAGATAACTCGT
>CM067170.1:45285600-45322468 GCA_034093135.1 Erigeron breviscapus | reverse complement strand
GACGAGTCAGCTGACCACCTCTTCCTACATTGCCCCTTTGCACGTTCGATATGGCACTTTATACTCTCCTGGTGTAGACTTCCTAGCACCAGACCCACGAGCTTCAAGGAATTGTTCGAGACTTCTAAGCACCCCATGCTCAATCCAGCAAGCAAAAAAATCATTAGCATGGTGGTACTCGCATATGTATGGGTAATCTGGAAGTACCGCAACGACTGTGTGTTCTCAGGCAAACAACCTTCAATCCGGTTTGCAACGAAAGAAATAAAATCTACAAGTTTCCTTTGGCTTTCAAATAGATCTTCAAGTCTCTGTGTCGAATGGAACAAATGGACTACCTTTAGTATTTAGCTATTATACTTTTGTTTATGCCCGGCGATGTATTTGTAACTCTCTCCTAGCATCTCGCTAGTTTTCCTAATAAAATCTTTTTGAATGTTAAGCACAATTAAACCATTTATACACAAACGAATTCATATTTATGATGAATGTCTAACAAAATAAGTCATCATGTCGAATCTCGAAATAGAATATAGGCAGACTTTGTATATTGGATTAAGATGAAAAAGGTAAGATGGGAGAATGTTGTAAACCTGAAATATTGATTTTCTTGTAGTCAGTTCTCTTCCCAAAGACCGGCTTTCGAAGCTTTTCATGATCGAATCCAGGGGAGAGTAATTATCTCAACTTAGGCTTCTTGAACAATGGATCTTTACAAATGAATGAATGCACATTATTAAATTAGAAATAAAAAATATCTTCCAAGAGAGATTATTATGATGATTATATCATACATGTTAGAAAGCCATGTACAACATATACAACTATAACCTATTGTGTGGTATATATTATCATCAATAACAAAATAAAACCAACATGATTACTTTACCTAAATGAAGACATGAATTTAAACCACAACTTACTCTCATCAGCAAACTCAACAAATGCAAAACGGAGACGTGAATGTGGATCACCACAAATTCGACAGTCCAGAACCTTCATAATAACATACAAAACATGAACTTAAATAATGTATAGAACATAAAGTAATAATCATGCACTACATATACAAACCAATCACTTACTTGTCCATAGGCACTAAACAGAGCAGCCAGTCGCTCTTCAGTTACCTAGAAATAGGGGGAAAAGATCATCACAGGAACAAAAACACATATATTCTAGAAAAGTTTCATTGACTGACAAATAAACAACAATTAGTATTCTTACTCACATTATGATCAATGTCAGAAACATATACGGTTCTCTTGATGCTATCTTCTCTATAGTTGTTTCTCCTTCTATTATAATAAGTAAACAAATGAATAGTGAACTGTGATTCAATTCCAAAGTTGAAAAGACAATCAACTATCATAAACTCGATGAAGAAAAAGGGGTTTAAAACTATAGAAATAGTCATTCATTCTTCTTCATAAAATGAAGAAAAAAATGGGTTTAAAACTATAGAAATAGTCATTCATTCTTTTCAATAACAATGCGATTCCATAACTTTTTTACAGTGTCATTTCAAATTTTAAAGGTCACACGAAAACAACTTTTTAACTTTTAACCTATATATAATGATTGACGATTATGACATGATAAAAATAGTTATAAGACATATAAGGTGCTATATAAGGCATAAACATAACTGCAAAAGAACTGAAACTTGACTTGGCGTGTATTGGCATAGCCCTGCCGTTAGTGGACAAATGGGCACATTTGAACGTTTAATTGATTCTTTCCATAACTTAACAGAGATGTCGTAACTTGTAGAGGAAGCCATTCTAGGATGAGTGACACATCGTGTATGGAAACCCCATTTCAGTGAAATAAAATGGAAGTTTTGAAGATTTTGAAGTGCATAACATCTTTTTTGTGTTATGAGGCAATGACAGATAGAGAATCGCATTAAAGAATTGTAGTCGGTGAAAGACAGTGTACCAAAGCTACATATTATACATATAAGATCTTCACCAAAGCAAAAAAATAGCTTAATGTGCAAATCATTCTCACAATTTTGTAAGTAGAGAATAAAGATATTTTCTTTAAGATAGACTTACGAAAACTAACTTGTTTTCAGAAGGAGAAGAATGCAAAATGATGGGAAGTGAAGGATGAATTACTCATATATATAGACCCTCATCGTGAACCAAACAAATTCTATAACCCCCATCTCAATAAATTCTCAATAACCTTCTATTTAAACAAAACAACTAAACATATATATACGAACAGTCATACTAATATAATCATAAATGTCATCATAATGTAACAATAATAAACATATATACGTTTACATATACATACATACATATATATATATAATAATAGAAATAATACAATCATAGAAAATAAACTAACCATAGCATAATCACACCATGTTGAGTCTCATTGGATTCCGAAACAGTTTCTTCTCATTAAATCACACTTACATGGATCATTAATTACTAACTCTTCCAAGAAGAAAATGTCTTCCATTGTGATTATTGAGGGAAAAACTGCTTAGAGAAACCCAATAGTCATCACCTCAACATAATATATTATTAACATATGTTAATATCAATTATGCACATTCTCACTCATAAATCACATAACAATGCTAGAATTTACTACCCATGCTACATCCATTTGTAAACCATGCAATTAGAGTTATAACAACAATTATGAAGAGAGATTATTTTAGTTTAGAGTTGATTCATGACTCAACTTTTATAATATATATAAGGGTATATTTTTACCAGTTTATTTTTAGCTTTACAGGGTTTTATATAATAATCTCAATATCTATAGTATAACTAAAAGAGGAGGTTGGGGGTACACTTGGCACCCCTAATCCCCCTCCTTTAGCCTAAATACTCCCCTAATTATTTTTTTATTTTTTTATAATTTTTTTTAATTATTAATTATTGGTATTATTATTAATTAAATGCTTCTTAGAGTATAAAATTCGATCCCGCTTATCAAAACTTCTCAACCCTAATCTCTATCCCTAAATCTTCACTTTTCACCCCTACCCAGAATTCTAATGGCTGATCTGCAGAGGTGCACGGTATTATGAATTCTACATTAGTTTTCTTCTTTATAAGATGCATCTTTCGCTTTCACTCTACTCAAACTCTAATAGTCTAACGATTTATCGATCTGAATCTCTGATCTTCACATTATATATTAAATAGTTTCTGATGTTTTTCTTTGTATGTCTTCATCTTTGTCTGATTTCTTGGATAATTTATATTTAATCGCTTTTCTACTTTATAATGATTATTGATGTGCAGGTGATAGTTGTTAAATTATTACGAATATTTGGGATTTCCGAATAAAGTTGTTCTTTCTAAATATCATACTCCCTCCGTCCCAATTTAAATGTCCAAGTTTGACTGTCCAAGTCTTTCTTTCGCAACTTTGACCATTAATATTATTGTTTGTGTTTTATAATACTTGGCGAAAGTTATATCATTATAAAATACATTGAAAACTTAATCGATTCATATATATTACATCAAATATTACATAACACAAATAGAATTATAGACGGTCAAAGTTAATCATGAAAGATCGAAAATGTCAAACTATGACATTTAAATTGGGATGGAGGGAGTATGTGTTATGTATAGATCGAGTTTCTCTTTTATTTTGATGTCAAAAGATATTTATTAAGCAATAGTTTTGGTTTAATTGATAACAATATCTGGAATGCCCACATTTATTTAACAGCCAAATAACCTATGTAATTTGGTAGCAAGGTTGGTACCGGTTGGATATGGTATTAAGAAGCTCCAAGTCATGATCACCATTGTGGACGACGTGGTCTCTGTCGATACACTGATTGAAGAGAAATTTACTGTGGAGCCCATTAATGAATATGTCCAGAGCTGTGATATCGTGGCCTTCAACAAGATTTGTAAGTTTCTACTAAAACCAATGCAAGAATTTATGAATGTTTATTGTATGTATAATGTTTATATGTGATTTATATGTGGTGATGTATATAATATAGTAATGTGAAAATCTATATAAAACTGTGTTTTTGTTCCGTTGAGGTCATTAAAACTTAAAAGTATGATTCTTGGTTAATTAAGGCTGTTTTATCAAAAATGTGTAAGTATGTTGTATAAAAACGCAGTTTTATTGTATGTGTAGCTAGCTAAAGCTGTTAATAGTTCCCTAATCTCAAACTCGGATTCGACTACACGAAGGCTCTTGAATGGCTACCCTAGCATCCAAACAGCAACTTTATTCAACTTACACTGGGACGAGATAGTTACATGTCAGAGTTATGGGGTGGAACAAAAGAACAACGTGGAAGTAAGTTTAGCTAAACTTAGAATCAATATAATATGTTTTGTGCATGTTGCAATAATCTATATTCAAACGATATAAATTATGTTCGGGTTGGCTATAGTTAAACAGTTAAAAAACAGAGCACACTAATTTGTAACCACAGATTTGGCTAACTTTGACATGGTGTAGATATAGATAATATTCTTTTTAGGGTAAATTACAAAAATGGTACCTGAGGTATGTCAAAAACTACACTCATCATACCTACAACTCAAAAATTACCCGAGCCATACCCACAGTTTCCAATTTTTTACACTGGCCATACCTAACCCTAACGGAAGCTAACTGGACGTTAAAAGGGCATCACATGCGTGTCACGTGCGTGGGTAAAAGTTTCTTTAGCCACCTATATCATCATCATCATACAATAAAAAAGAAAAAAATTCTATCATCAGATCCAATCATATTCAGACATATATATAAGATATGCAAGATCAATACTTTCAACTCATACACATAGCTTTAATGTATATATATATATATATATATATATATATAATATATATATATAAGATATAAGATATGCAAGATCCGTTATTTGTCTCATTAATCTGGAAAAAAGTTTTTTTCTTTGTGAATAAATCGGAGGCACCACCACCACAACAGTCCCATCACTACCTGAAACCCTTAATCGGAGGCACCACCATTACCACCACTACAGTCCCACCATCTGAAACCCTTAATCGGAGGCACTACCACCACCAGATCTCTTAATAATCGGAGGCACCACAACCACCACAGTCCCATCACTATCTGCACCACCTCTAGCAGATCCGACCACCCCTACCCTATCCATCAATAGTCGTCGCCATCCCTGGCTCTTTATATTGATCAATCGATAACGTTTCTATAGTTTCATTCTTTATTTATTCTCCTTCATTGAAATATATATGATATGGGGTCCTTCATCTTCATCATCATGCGTGAATGAAGAAGACGAGGATAGGAATATAGGGAACGAAGGTAGTTTGGGGGAGTTTCAGAAAAGGGGTGTATTTTTGGATGAGTAGAAGTTGTGTAAATAGATACAAATATACTTAAGAAGTGAATATATAGATATATATTTGCTTGATGGATCTTTTTTTTTTCTTTGAATGATGGGTGGTGAATATATAGATATATGTTGATATAGATATAGATCTGGGTTTGAAGAAATAACATATGAGGAAGAAGAAGTAGTGGGAAAAGTCGTTTTTACCCCTTCACGTGTTTGGCATGTGATAAAACTTAACGATCCGTCAAACTCCGTTAGGGTTAGGTATGACTAGTGTAAAAAATTGGAAACTGTGGGTATGGCTCGGGTAATTTTTGAGTTGTAGGTATGATGAGTGTAGGCTTTTTTAATTTTCGGGCTATTTTCAAAATGATACAATAGTGGTAGGTATCTAACGTGTTGAATGGTTGAAAACAAATAATCAGAGTTGAGGTTTGGGTTGTACTATCTTGGTCTAATTGTTTGATTTGCTTATGTTTGTTAGTAATCCTTATGAGACTCCAATTCATATTTAATTTTATAAATTAACCTATTGCCCTGATCAACAAGCTCTACAAGTTGATTTCTTGATATTTATCGATGTCCATATCAACAACTTATGGGCAACTGTTGACCTATTAGCTAATCTGACTCTTTTTTTCTTTGAAACTTACTAGAGAATGAAAGCAATATATGCACCTAAGGTCAGAAAGAAAGACGTGTAAGTAAATCAAATTGTACGGAACAAAAGAGAAATAGATTAATGCATTTAGACTTGGAATTTTTGTGCAAGAAAACATAAAGTCATGTACTAATTGTGTTGGAAGCTTTAGAGAATAAAGTCATGTACTAATTGTGTTGTTAGTAGTTATTAGCAGAATTTATCACGTTATTGTTTTTATTTTATGGAAAATGCTAAATGCAACCCTTAGGCCTGAGTTCTAACTCATTTTGTGTTGGTTCAATATATTTTTGATAATTTGAAAACGTAATCTAAAAGTTATATGTTTTTAAACTACTCGTCTATCGGACGGGAGTAAAGACTATTATATAACTTATTATTATATTTTATATAGTTGAATTAAATAGATCTTTTCATTAATCTACAATCTAACTATACTAAAAAAGATTTATGACCCTTAACCCAAAAATATACATTTGTTATTTTGATTTCAAAGATATTAATTGGTGAAAATAACTTATTATATAATTTCGCACGTCATGATTCCAATAGTTCAGTCATGTATTTTCTATCAGTAGTTATATCCGATAAATGAATAATATGAGTTTACGTCATATATATAATCAATCCGTATATCGTATGAGTATTAACTATATATAGATATAGTACTAGTCTTCAGTCCCGTCCAATAGACGAGTAGATTCAAAACATATGACTTGTATATTTCGTTTCAATATGTTCTGGATTTTATGATAAATTATAGAATTTCCTAACTAAATAAATTGATAACATATAAACAATTATATAATAGCATGTTTAAAAATATTCAATATCACCATACAATGATGGAAAAAAATATTACTGTTATTAAAAAACATAAAAAATATAATCAATGAATAATATAAAGAAAAATTTGGTAAAAGAAAAATATATATATAAATTATATGTATGTAAAAATTTACATTTAGTCAAACAGTATATGTGTATCTAAGAAAACATCAAGTATAAAACATAATTTAAACTTCTTGTAACACCCCAGAGATTTAAGGTAAAAAGAATTTAACCCTTTTTATAGTTTCGACATTAAATTAATTCCTAGTATTTTATTTTTGGAAATGGGGTTAATTTAGTTGGAACTTTAGCGGATAGCGGGTATTTTATTACCCAAAAAGTAAATGGGGCGTGGCAGCCCCATAGTGTGCCAGCCACCCTTTTTGTTGGTGATTCACCATTCCACAACTCCCATCTATTCTTCTCATTTCATCTTCATTGCTTTCCATTATCAATTCATGCAATTCAATCAAGCTACTCTAAGATCATCATAACAATAACCTCTTAAAATCAAGTAATTGAAAAGCTAGGGTTTGAGGAAAGAAGTGGTGGTGGCCGAAATTCTAGAGGAAAAGGGGAGAAAAGAAGTTGTAATCCAAAGTCTTGATTTAACTTATTGTTTGTTGAGGTATTGACTTCCCCTAAATTTAGTCTTTATATTCTTGTGAAATTAGGGTTCAGGGATGAACCAAATTGGGGGTTTTGCTAGAAAATGAATTATGGCTAATTTTCCCCAATTCCTTAGTTAACCTAGTTGTCATTGAGTTATGTGTTGAGTTTGATTATGAAATTGATAAGCTTATGTGATAATTTTGGTTTATGAGAAAAGATGAGTTTTTACAAGTAATTGAAATGTTGATGAAAATGGTAGGTTGAACTACCTATGATATGGTGGAAGTAAAAAGGAGACTCAATGACAAATGGGTTGGGTTTTGGGTTTAGAAAGGCTAGTGATTGAGTATGGCTAGGTTAAGCTAGTCAAGTTGTGATTATAAGCTTATGCATTTTATGACATGATTATAGGTTGAAGCTTGTTTGTGCTTAATCGTTTTAGCTTTGTTGATCTAGTTGCGGAGGAGGTGAGTATATTTGCATACCTTTATGTTTACGTTGGGTCAATTGACCACATCATGTTGAAATGTGTTATTCATGTGTGGTAATTGATTTGGCTAGACCCGGGTGGGGTCAATTGTTATGAGGCCTAAGAACCTCCGGGGCCTAAGAACCCCTATTGTTGTTTGAGAAAAGGCCTAAGAACCTCTCGGGGCCTAAGAACCCCGATATTCTCTAATGGATCCATATATGTTGTTTATTGTACAAAGGTGAGCATGTAGGTATGGCACGACGGTGTCATGGGTTACATGTAATAGTCCTTTGTGCGTTGCCCTCCTTCGTATTCGTAAATGTATGCAAGTATATTCACTAAGCCTTTGCTTATATTTTAGTTGTTTACCATTTTATAGGTAGTTCCGGAAGAAGGAACTAGTGTTGTTGAATTGAAAGTCTTGGTTTAGAGCTTGAAGTGTTTCTGGAAGACGTGAAGGTACTAGGTCATTCTTGGATGAATGACAACTTTTGGTTTAGAGGCTTAGAAATCCCTCTCCCCTTGGCTCTTGGTACATTTTGTTTTGATGGTCATACTGTTGTTAAAACTATGTAAAAGTCCAGGAGTAAAGCTTTTGGAAAGTTTGTGAAGTTGCATTTTGGTCGAAATTGTGTCAAATGGATAAATGACCCATTTGATGGTGTTCATGGGATTCGAAACAAGGTGATGTTGTAATGTATGTTTAAAATGTGTCCATGAAGTTGATATCAGTTCCGATTTGTGTTTTAAGATGTTTGTTTTGAAATTCGAAGGTTACAAGCTTGGGCAAGTGTTGGAATGATTTTTAGGTCTGCTGTTTTTGATGCTCACTGCGGCGCAGTGGGGTTGGTTTTGCCCACTGCGGCGCAGTGAAAACCCACTGCCATAATTTCTTTCCTCCCACTGCGGCGCAGTGGAGAGTGTAAAACCCACTGCGGCGCAGTGGGGCTTTTCCAGACCCGAGTCCGAGAGTTCCCACTGCGGCGCAGTGGGAGGTTCTCCACCCACTGCGGCGCAGTGGGGTATATATAAAAAAAAAAAAAAAAAAAAAAAAATAAAAATCTTGTGTTTTCGGTTTATCGAGTTCAGTTCTTTCAAGTTGGTATCAAAGCCAGGGTTTAAGGGATTTAGGTATTCCCTTGTGTAGAGAGTGCCTAGACTTAAACCTTAGTTGAGACTCGACCTTAGGTAACCGAAATTTTATATGGGACTGAAAAATGTGTTTGATAATGTTAGATTATCTATTTGTTAGTATTTAAAGCACAATAAGAAGCCGGCCTTATTGCGGTTGAAATACTAATAAATTTATAAACTAGCGGCATCAAACCTTAGGACGGTGTAGTATCAAGTTATAAGTTTTGGCTCCTAGTCATAGAGTTAGATAGGTTGCGTGATTAAATTCGTTTTATCTACTCTTATTGAAGTATGGCCGACGATCATAATGAGGGAGGAGAGCACCACAATCAGAACGAAGAAGAAGAGCCCTTATTTGCCGAAGGTAGCATGGATATCTCGGATCAAATAGGGAGAGCATTAGAGAAATATACACCCCTACTACTTAAGAAATTGAATGAGACTATGGAAGGGGCTGTGAATGATCACATAGCTCAAATGATCAGAGAGGAAGTGGCTTTGAATGTGCAACTAGAGTTTGAGAAGAGGGATGGCAAGGGTAAGGACAAAAAGGATGAAGAAGAGAAAGAAGTAGAAGTGACGGGAGAAAGGGGTTACAAGAAGAAGTTCACCTTTCGAGACTTTGAAGTGTGTCACCCGCCGGAGTATCACGGTGATCGTGATCCCATCGTTTGTACACGATGGATATCTGAGATTGAAGGGGCATTCCGCACTAGTCAATGCCCCTCGCACCTGAAGGTCATTTTTGCGGTTGGTATGCTAAGGAACAGTGGAAAGAGATGGTGGGATAGTTTGTTGGCAATAAAGAAGGAAGCGTTAGATCATGTTGAATGGCCCGAATTCAAGACAATGTTTTTCAAGGAGTTTAGATCAGAAGCTGAAGTGACCAAGTTGAGAAGTGAATTTCTCAATGATTGTCAAGGTAGTATGAGTTTGAACGAATTTCGAACCCACTTCTTGGACAAGGCTCAATTTTGTCCGGAATTTCTTGAGAACGACCAATTGTTAAAGGAGCAATTCTATATGAAGTTGAAGAAGAGCTTGAGGGAAAGGATAAGCCTACGTCAAATGGAGTCTTTTTCCATGTTGGCGGATGTGGCTAGAGACCATGAAATTGAACAATCAAGAGTCGATGATGATGGTGAGTTGAAGAGGAAGCATGAGGGGACGAACTCTCCGAACAAACGGTTTAGACAAGAGGGTAGTTCCGGCAACCACTCTACTAGAAAGAATATCCCTTGGTGCCGACCGTGCAAGAGGAATCATTGGGGGGCATGTAAGGTGTCGGGGAAAGGTTGCTTTACTTGTGGGAAACCGGGGCATTCAAGCCAGGAGTGCAAGTCCAAGCCACAAAAGGCCGTCATATGCTACAAATGCTTTGAGGAGGGCCACATGAGAAGCTCATGCCCTAAGTTGACCCATGAGGAGAGACTCGAGGAAAGGAGGAGGGAAGCGGAAAGGAAAAACGCCCAAACTCACGGGAATCAACGAGGAAGGTCCTTTCAACTCACTGTGGATCAAGCAAGGAACACGAATGATGTTGTCACAGGTACATTTCTTGTTTATGATGTGCCTATGCGAATTCTCTTTGATTCGGGGGCGAATAGATCATTCGTTGCAACTAGAGTAATTCATGTTATTCCCGTGTCGAAGTCATGTCTAGAAAATACTTTGCAAGTTGAGGTTGGTAATGGTAGAATGGAATTAGTGAAGGATGTGTATAGGGGATGTGAAATTAAAATTTCTTCGGAACTCTTTCAAGCCAATTTAATCCCTTTTCCGATGGGAGAGTTTGATATAATCTTGGGTATGGATTGGTTAAGCTCGTGTAACGCCAAAATCGCGTGTGATGAAAAGGCGATATATTTGAAGACTTCTAAAGGCGAAGACTTGGTGGTGTATGGTGATAGGAAGGAACGTTCTATTTCCGTATGTACTTTTGCTCGTGCCAAACGTTACATTTCTCATGGATGTCATGCTTATCTTGCTCACATCGTTGATGTTGAAAAGAAACCTCTAACTATCGAAGACATCCCTATTGTTAGTGAATTCGCCGATGTTTTTCCCGAAGATTTGCCGGGCATTCCTCCCGAACGGCAAGTTGAGTTTTCCATTGATCTCATTCCGGGGGCTAACCCCATTGCCAAAACTCCCTACCGTTTGGCTCCATCGGAGATGCAAGAGATGATGAAGCAACTACAAGAATTACTTGATAAGGGTTTTATACGACCTAGTAACTCTCCTTGGGGCGCACCGGTACTTTTTGTCAAGAAGAAGGATGGAAGCATGCGTATGTGTATCGACTATCGGGAACTCAACAAAGTCACCGTAAAGAACAAGTATCCTTTGCCTAGAATCGACGACTTATTCGATCAACTTCAAGGAGCGTCATATTTCTCAAAAATAGATCTTCGTTCGGGTTACCATCAACTCAAAGTACGTGATGAAGATATTCCTAAAACCGCCTTCCGTACTCGTTATGGTCATTTTGAGTTTGTTGTCATGCCTTTTGGTCTTACAAATGCTCCCGCGGCTTTCATGGATCTCATGAACCGTGTTTGTCGCCCTATGCTCGATAAATCCGTAATCGTATTCATTGATGATATTCTTATTTACTCTAAAAGCTCAACCGATCATGGAGTTCATGTACGTGAGGTGTTGGAAGCATTACGCAAGGAGAAGCTCTATGCCAAATTCTCCAAATGCGAATTTTGGTTAAGAGAAGTGCAATTTCTTGGCCATGTTGTTAATAGTGAGGGAATTATGGTGGACCCGGCCAAGATTAATGCGGTGATGAAGTGGGAGCAACCAAAGAATCCGTCGGAGATTAGGAGTTTTCTTGGTCTAGCGGGCTATTACCGTCGTTTTATTCAAGACTTCTCTAAAATAGCTTCCCCATTGACCAAGTTGACTCGAAAGAATATCAAGTTCGAATGGAAAAGCGAGCAAGAGTTGGCTTTTCAACAACTTCGAGAAAGGCTAAGTCAAGCACCGGTTCTTGTTTTACCGGATGGACTTGAAGATATGGTGGTATATTGTGATGCATCGTCTAATGGCCTAGGTTGTGTTCTTATGCAACGGGGTAAGGTCATCGCCTACGCTTCAAGGCAATTGAAAGAGCATGAAAAACGATACCCTACTCATGATTTGGAGCTAGCGGCTGTGGTATTTGCTTTGAAGATTTGGCGCCATTATCTCTATGGAGTCAAGTTTACTATCTATTCCGATCATAAAAGCCTCAAATACTTCTTTGAGCAAAGAGATCTCAACAATCGCCAACGTAGATGGCTAGATCTCTTGAAAGATTATGATTGCGAAATTTTGTATCATCCCGGGAAGGCTAATGTGGTAGCGGATGCCTTGAGTCGGAAGAGTTCTCATCATACCTTAGTCGTTTCACCCCTTTGGGTTTTGATCACCAATGACTTCTTTGATCAAATTAGAGAAGCTCAAGAGAGGGCCTTGCAACGAGATCCTAAGAAGGAAAGAATACAAGGTCAAATTCAATATTTCACTAAGGATTCTCGTGACCTTACCGTACGTTTTGGGAGGGTTTGGATCCCATTTTCTTGTGAGTTGAAACAAGTTCTACTTGATGAAGCCCACAAATCCAAATATTCTATTCACCCCGGTGCTACAAAAATGTATCATGACTTGAAGGTAGAATATTGGTGGCCCGGAATGAAGCGGGATGTGGTGAAATATGTCGAAAGGTGTTTGACTTGTGCACAAGTGAAAGCGGAGCATCAAAAGCCCTATGGTATGATGCAACCCTTGGAAATTCCCAAATGGAAGTGGGAAGATATTACTATGGATTTCGTCACCAAATTGCCCAAGACACCTAGAAACCAATTCGATACGATTTGGGTAATAGTGGATAGATTGACTAAGAGTGCTTTGTTTCTTCCTATTCGTGAAGCGTCATCATCCGAGGTATTGGAAAAGATCTATGTGAAGGAAGTTGTAGCTAGACATGGAGTTCCCATCTCCATTGTTTCGGATAGAGACACTCGATTTACTTCACACTTTTGGCGGAAATTTCATGAAGATATGGGTACCAAGCTCAAGCTTAGCACCGCTTATCACCCACAAACGGATGGTCAAAGTGAGAGAACCATTCAAACGCTTGAAGACATGCTTCGGGCATGTATAATCGATTTTGGAGGCACTTGGGATCTTCACTTGCCTTTGGTGGAATTCTCTTACAACAATAGCTACCATTCTAGTATCCAAATGCCGCCCTACGAAATGTTGTATGGGAGGAAATGTCGATCTCCAATTTGTTGGGGAGAAGTAGGTCAAAGAGAAATAGGTGGCACGGAAGTAGTGTTAAAGACCATCGAAAAGATAGATGTGATCAAAGAGAGATTAAAAGCGGCTCAAGATCGGCAAAAGTCTTATGCGGATAAAAGGAGGAGACCGATTGAGTTTCATGTGGGCGATCGTGTTTTGTTGAAAGTCTCCCCGTGGAAAGGTGTTCTACGGTTTAGAAAACGTGGAAAGCTAAGTCCTCGTTTCATTGGCCCGTTTAAAATATTGGCCAAGGTTGGCAAGGTTGCTTACCGTTTGGAGTTACCGGATGAACTTTCGGGAATTCATCCAACTTTCCATGTGTCTCATCTTAGAAAATGCCTTGCCGATGAGTCTTCTTATGTGCCATTAAATGAAATAGAGATTGATAACAAGTTGAACTACATTGAAGAGCCGATTGCCATAGTTGAAGAAGAACTTAGAAGGGTACAAAATAGGACGGTGAGGACTTATAAGATTCTGTGGAAGCATGGTAAGATGTCCGATTGTACGTGGGAGTCCGAGCGTGATGTTCTAGTTTACTATCCGTCTTTGCATATGGCTTGGATCACGAGGCCGTGATCCGTTCCAAGTGGGGGAGAGTTGTAACACCCCAGAGATTTAAGGTAAAAAGAATTTAACCCTTTTTATAGTTTCGACATTAAATTAATTTCCTAGTATTTTATTTTTGGAAATGGGGTTAATTTAGTTGGAACTTTAGCGGATAGCGGGTATTTTATTACCCAAAAAGTAAATGGGGCGTGGCAGCCCCATAGTGTGCCAGCCACCCTTTTTGTTGGTGATTCACCATTCCACAACTCCCATCTATTCTTCTCATTTCATCTTCATTGCTTTCCATTATCAATTCATGCAATTCAATCAAGCTACTCTAAGATCATCATAACAATAACCTCTTAAAATCAAGTAATTGAAAAGCTAGGGTTGAGGAAAGAAGTGGTGGTGGCCGAAATTCTAGAGGAAAAGGGGAGAAAAGAAGTTGTAATCCAAAGTCTTGATTTAACTTATTGTTTGTTGAGGTATTGACTTCCCCTAAATTTAGTCTTTATATTCTTGTGAAATTAGGGTTCAGGGATGAACCAAATTGGGGGTTTTGCTAGAAAATGAATTATGGCTAATTTTCCCCAATTCCTTAGTTAACCTAGTTGTCATTGAGTTATGTGTTGAGTTTGATTATGAAATTGATAAGCTTATGTGATAATTTTGGTTTATGAGAAAAGATGAGTTTTTACAAGTAATTGAAATGTTGATGAAATGGTAGGTTGAACTACCTATGATATGGTGGAAGTAAAAAGGAGACTCAATGACAAATGGGTTGGGTTTTGGGTTTAGAAAGGCTAGTGATTGAGTATGGCTAGGTTAAGCTAGTCAAGTTGTGATTATAAGCTTATGCATTTTATGACATGATTATAGGTTGAAGCTTGTTTGTGCTTAATCGTTTTAGCTTTGTTGATCTAGTTGCGGAGGAGGTGAGTATATTTGCATACCTTTATGTTTACGTTGGGTCAATTGACCACATCATGTTGAAATGTGTTATTCATGTGTGGTAATTGATTTGGCTAGACCCGGGTGGGGTCAATTGTTATGAGGCCTAAGAACCTCCGGGGCCTAAGAACCCCTATTGTTGTTTGAGAAAAGGCCTAAGAACCTCTCGGGGCCTAAGAACCCCGATATTCTCTAATGGATCCATATATGTTGTTTATTGTACAAAGGTGAGCATGTAGGTATGGCACGACGGTGTCATGGGTTACATGTAATAGTCCTTTGTGCGTTGCCCTCCTTCGTATTCGTAAATGTATGCAAGTATATTCACTAAGCCTTTGCTTATATTTTAGTTGTTTACCATTTTATAGGTAGTTCCGGAAGAAGGAACTAGTGTTGTTGAATTGAAAGTCTTGGTTTAGAGCTTGAAGTGTTTCTGAAGGACGTGAAGGTACTAGGTCATTCTTGGATGAATGACAACTTTTGGTTTAGAGGCTTAGAAATCCCTCTCCCCTTGGCTCTTGGTACATTTTGTTTTGATGGTCATACTGTTGTTAAAACTATGTAAAAGTCCAGGAGTAAAGCTTTTGGAAAGTTTGTGAAGTTGCATTTTGGTCGAAATTGTGTCAAAATGGATAAATGACCCATTTGATGGTGTTCATGGGATTCGAAACAAGGTGATGTTGTAATGTATGTTTAAAATGTGTCCATGAAGTTGATATCAGTTCCGATTTGTGTTTTAAGATGTTTGTTTTGAAATTCGAAGGTTACAAGCTTGGGCAAGTGTTGGAATGATTTTTAGGTCTGCTGTTTTTGATGCTCACTGCGGCGCAGTGGGGTTGGTTTTGCCCACTGCGGCGCAGTGAAAACCCACTGCCATAATTTCCTTCCTCCCACTGCGGCGCAGTGGGAGAGTGTAAAACCCACTGCGGCGCAGTGGGGCTTTTCCAGACCCGAGTCCGAGAGTTCCCACTGCGGCGCAGTGGGAGGTTCTCCACCCACTGCGGCGCAGTGGGGTATATATAAAAAAAAAAAAAAAAAAAAAAAAAAATCTTGTGTTTTCGGTTTATCGAGTTCAGTTTTAAACTTCTAGCTAAAGGAAAATGTTAAATCAAAATCACATAAATAACTAAAATATCATCTTTGTTTATACTACATAAACAAATCAGATCGATAAATAAATTATCATCTTGAAAAAAACCTTATACGATTATACATGAAAAAATGTCACTTTTAAACAGATATAATAAAATGAATATCAAAAATTTAAAACACAATCAAAATATATATATGAATAAACTTTACCCGAATTAAAACCATAATCGTTTTTGAGCCGGTTTTACTTTTCATAATTTATAGTTTTTTGTACGAAAAAAATGATTAGAATATTTAGATATTAGATAATTATTAAAATTTGAAAAAATTTCATATATTAAAAGAACGTAAGTAGATTTATACAAAAATAATATTAATAGTGATTTTACGGATATAAAACAAAAAAATGAACTAAACGATAGAAAAATAGTTTTAGTGATTATAAAATGTAATAGATTGTCTTTAGATAATTTGTTAATAATAAAGTTTATTTTAAAAAAGATAAAGATGAAAATAGAAAAAAAAAAAAAAATAAAAAATTTCTTAGTTTAACTAAGATTGAAAAAATAGTTTTAGTGATTATAAAATGTAATAGATTGGACTTTAGATAATTTATAAATAATAAAGTTTATTTTTAATAAAGATAAAGATGAAAATAGAAAGAAAAATATAAAATAAAAAAAGGAGTAGGAAAGAGAGGAAGGAAAATATAATTTCAAAGGTTTTAAAGTGTGTCAAGTGTACCCCATAACCTTCTTTAGTTATACTTTTGATATGTTATTAGGTCTTGGTAATAGTATACCCTAATTTAAATTTTAAAGTCACAATGATAAAATATGGTTCGTAGTGTTTTACAATTTCTAACCAAGTTTTATTAGATGGATAAATAATTTATAAGTTAGAAAATATAGATAATTAAAATTAATTTATAAGTTAGACTTTTAAAGATAGATTAAAAAGACACGCATCGCTTAAAAAAAAATTACGTGTCAATTAATGAAATCAGCGATTTTGCTTTAGTTTATCGGTAGATACTAACAATGAATATAAAAGTTTTATTATTATTTTTATTAATAATTATAATAGTTATTATTAATTTATTATTAATATATGTACAATAAAAATTTTATTAAATTAAAAAGTGCAAGAGTTTAGCAAAGGGTAATTTTGAATATAAGATTCAAGAGGATATCGTTCAAATAAATCTCTTTGTGTCAGTTTTTATTAATGTTTTTTTTACTTTAACAACATGCTGGGATAAAATTGAATCTTAGGAAACTGATTAGTTTTAAGTAATGTATCTAAGTTATTTAACAATTATTATATTTTTATATGGAAACTAAAATTTAAATTTAATATTTTAGATATCTAAAATCATAGAATGAAAGGCCTTATTAGAGCATCAGGTATGGTAGTAGTATACAGAACCATCCAGAACGTCACGTCAACACCAAATCAGCTTTCATCATTCATACTTTTAGGCCGTTATGGACGCAGAATCACCCAGAACGCAGAACACAACTTTTTCTTTTTTTATTACTTTTAATACATAAATTATTTTAATACTTTTTATCAAATATATAAAAACTAAAAGATATATATTATAAAGTGAGACATTATGAACATCTATGGGAAGGGAAGGGATTCCCTAAAGTTATAAATAACTTGACTAGTCAAGTTAAATCAATTTTGACCCTTGATTTAAAATCAAGGGTTAAGATCAAAAGATCATCTTTTAATCTTAACCCTTGATTAAATTTTTTAGTTCATTTCCCCTCCAAATTAATTTCCTTTTTCCAACTTTATTAGTTCATTTCCCCTCCAAATTTTTATCTTCTAGAGAATTTATTTTACCCCCATCTCATTCTCCCCCATCCCACTGGATAGCTCATATGGTCTTGAACTAAACAATTATGCGATCCCCATGGATACAACTTGACAAAAAGGTATGCACATAATATCGTTATTGTTAATTGTTATCACAGTATATCATTGATGCTAATTATAGTCTTATTTATTCTTATTTTTATACTTGTGACTAAACTACATTATTAAATATATGTCAGTTGGGAGCCTCGTGTAGGAATGGAATTTGATACAGTCGAAATGGCATGGCAGTTTTGGATAAAGTATGGTGCACATATTGGTTTTCATGTTCGGAAGCTCTGGATTAACACGAATAAAAGTAACGGACATACATCTTCCGCGAGATTCGTATGTAGCAAAGAGGGTGTTCGAAAACCAGATAAACGAGATTCTCACACGAAATGTCCAAGAGCCGAAACAAGGACTAATTGCAAATCACGAATGGGAATTGTATATGATAAAGAAGCAAATAAATATAAGTTACATGATTTTGTACCCGAGCATACTCATGTGCTTCATACTCCAGAAACCATCCATATGATGCCGTCGCAACGAAAGATAACAGACGTTCAAGCAATAGAGATCGATTTGGCGGATGATTCCGGGATCAAGACAAAAGCATCTTATGAGCTTATGAGTCGACACGCCGGTGGAAGATTTAGTGTTGGCTACACTTTAATAGATCAAAAGAATTATCTTCGTCAAAGGCGACAACGGGAAATGAAGTATGGTGAAGCAGGGACTTTGTTAAGGTATTTTCAACAACAATCATTAGATAATCCATCATTTTACTATGCAACCCAATTAGACAATGAAGAGCAAATAACAAATATTTTTTGGGCTGATGCTAGAATGATAATGAGCTATAGTTATTTTGGTGATGTGATAACTTTTGATACTACGTTTGGTACAAACAATGAATTACGACCTGTTGGTATAATTATTGGTTTTAATCACCATAGAAAAATAACTATTTTTGGAGTTTCTTTGTTGTATGATGAAACTAGTGAGTCTTTTGAGTGGCTTTTTAGAACATTCTTAGAAGCGCACAACCAAAAAGAGCCGATTACTCTTTACACTGATCAAGACCAAGCAATGGCAAATGCTTTGCGTAATGTTATGCCAAACGTACATCATGGGTTGTGTACTTGGCACATAATGCAAAATGCCGTAAAACATGTTGGGAATATCACGAAGGATGATTGTAGTCTTTTGAAAGATTTTAAGAAATGCATGTACGAATATGACAAGGAACAGATATTTGAAGAGTCTTGGGAAGCAATAACTGATTACTACAAACTCAAAGAAAATCGTTGGTGGAAAGGTATTTATGAAAAAAAGGAAAAATGGGCTAATTGTTATATGAAATCAGTATACACCCTAGGAATGTGAAGCACACAACTTAGTGAGAGTTTCAATGGTTCATTAAAGGTTTATCTCAAATCAGACTTAGATATTCTTTACTTTTTCAAGAACTTTGAGAGGGTTGTAGAAGATAAGCGTTATAACGAGTTGAAATCTGAGTACGCTTCTAGAGAAAAGCAACCAAAAGTTAGAATGAATAGATCGCCATTGTTACAACAAGTGGCTCGAATGTATACGCCGTCTGTATTTGAATTGTTTCAGGAAGAGTTTGATTGGTCATTGTCGGCTTTAGTAAAAAACCACATTGAGAACGAGACAATCCACACTTACTTGGTTGTCATGTTCAACCAACATGGAGAGTACACGGTGACAACAAATAAGGCTGAAAAAACGATCTTTTGTAGTTGCAAAAAGTTTGAAACTTTTGGAATCCTATGCTCTCATTGTTTGAAGGTTCTTGATGTCATGGATGTAGAAATACTTCCAGAGCAATACATCCTAAAAGGGTGGACAAGAGAAGCCAAGAAAGAAGTTATACAAGATAGTAGGGGAAAAGTGGTTTATGAATATGCCAATCTGAGTGCAGCTCAAAGATATAGATATTTGTGTTCCAAATTAGTTAAGTTAGCTGCAAAAGCATCTGAATGTGAAGAAACGTATGAGTTTGTATGGAGATCTATTGATGAACTATGCCAAAAAGTGGAAAGCACGTATATAACTCGTAACAATGCTAATGGTGATGATTTTGGAGCTGATATATCTTTGTCGAAAGAAAAAGATATTCCAAAGAATGAAGAACCAATTGTCAATGTGAAAGGCTTGAAAAAGAAAGTTGGCACAAAAGGTAGAAAAAGACTAAAAAGTTGGGTAGAAAAACTACCAAAAAATAAAAAGGTGGCAAGCAAAGGTAAGAACATAGCATTTGATCAGGTACATTATCATTCATTCCATCATATTTATTGGTTTTCCAAATAAATACAGTGTCTAAAAATCTTTTTGATGTTGCAGTCAAATGAAAAAGAAGAATGTTCTATACTTGCAAATGAACTTTTTGAGAAGTTTAAGGATTTTTTAAGTTGCAATCCTCAAGCATTCGAATGAAAATTCTTATGCAGCGAGAAAAAAGGATAAATAATTGAACCTGTTGATTTAAGAATACCCAGAACAATTCTTCTAAATTCGTTGATTCAAAGAATACCGAAAATTAGGAAATTCACACAAACACACACATGTGTTTAGGGAAAAATGATTTTTGGATACATGAAAAACTGATTAGAAACCAATATTATAGGTCCCATTTATAGTTGGAATTTCTAACAAAAGAACCATAACACTTAAAACTAAATTAAATAGAGTAGATAACTAAAGAGTCAAAATAAAAAAAATAATATCTAGATGCTTCTGCATCATTCTCCCCATCTTTTAAAAGAACTCGTCCACGAGTTTTGCTTTGGATCAAGCCACCTGGGCTAAAGAGGATATCGGATCGTTTCATATTCACAATTTTGAACCCAACATATTCTTGATTGCTAGTAACTTTACGCAGCCCATCGTATATTTTAAACGCAATGTCACATGACTCATGCATAGAAGGTAGCCTAGTAAAAGAATTAAACTCAAAAGTCCTACACGTATTTTCTCCATTCTTTAATGATGTAATAAGAGCCACATCATTATTGGCATATAATTGACATAACCCATGAAAGTGAAGCGACGGAACCAAATTATGAATTAGAACAGTTGTGAGGCTCTTACATCTTCCATTTATTCTGCCAATTAATTCATGAACTTCACATGTAAGCTTTTGATACTTAAGTACATCATTCCTTGTTTGCACGACAATATGAAGCAATATTACTGTGTCATGCAAATCTAGATTTTCTTTTAGGAAATTTTCAAATGCCAAAACCTTTTGCTGAATGCTCTTAATCATGTCAAGACGATCGACTCCTAACATTACCTCAACAATTTTTAGATTACGCATGGGAACACAATTTCCACCTTCCAACATGATTGGAACTTTCAAAACAAGTTTTTTATCACCCGTATTCATAACACAAATTTTAAATCCCAGACAATTTATATTCGAATTAACAAAGACATCTCCTGTTGGACCGCATTTAACCGCAGAGTCGGTCATCCAAGAATACCAATCCTCATCCTTGTATTCATCATATACGGGTTGCGATCTTGATCAGGATTTTCGGCTCTGATACCAAATGATGTAGAGAAAAAGGGATAAATAATTGACCTGTTGATTCAAATGAATGTCAGGAACAATTCTTCTAAAATTCATTGATTCAAAGAGAATACCGAAAATTAGGAAATTCACACAAACACACACATGTGTTTAGGGAAAAATGATTTTTGGATACATGAAAAACTGATTAGAAACCAATATTATAGGTCCCATTTATAGTTGGAATTTCTAACAAAAGAACCATAACACTTAAAACTAAATTAAATAGAGTAGATAACTAAAGAGTCAAAATAAAAAAAATAATATCTAGATGCATTCATGAATGAAAATTCTTATTATGCAACTATGGGTGCAATGGTTTTTGATCAGGTATTATATGTTTATATAATTATATATAATGATAATGATGGTTTTTATTATGTATTCCATTTATATATAATGATAATGATGGTTTTTATTATGTATTCCAGATTTAAGTATAATAACTTTGAAACTGTAAATGTAATTTTGTAGGATCTTCATCGTGGACAAGTCAAGTGATAGTGCATTGTTGGCTTGTTGCTCAAGAAGGTCGACTTTTTTCTTTTTTGATTAGTGGGTTACTAGTACTGCTTTTGATCTTTTGGTTGTTTATAATTTTTGTTTTCATCACTATAATAGTATTTTGGTTGTTTATATTTTTGTTTCAATGTAAAGAAACGTAAGAATATAAAAAAATGGTAGTCAGTATGTTTTAGAAAGTTAGTTATAAGTCAAAAGAAAATATTTAAATTATTAAGAAAAAAGACACGTATCGCGTGTCAATTAATGAAAGCAGCGATTTTGCTTTAGTTTTATCGTAGATCTACATGAATATAAAAGTTTTATTAATCATTTTTTTTTTAACGAATAATGTAACAATCATGAAATTTGACTTGTTAATTTTGTACATACTTGATTGATTAATATTAATTAATTAATATGTGATCGGGTTTAGTTGTGAATTAATCGTGTTCAAGGTATATATATATATATATATGATTAATGATCGTTTTGATTAAATTATGTTCGTGTGATAGTCGAGGTTATGTGGTCGAGGTCGATTGATCGTTTTGTTTAAATGTCGATATTAGGCGAATTGTAAGTAATATTATAGGGGTGGACTATCCATGGGTATGAACCTTGACCCATGACCCATCATGTTGACCCAACCCTATCCCCACCCACACTCTTACACTCTCCATCCATTCATTCACTCATTCCCCTTGCATCTCTCTCTCCTCTTGAATGCAAGAGTTTTTCTTACACTCTTCTCCCTCTCTCTAAAATAAATACACCAAATTAAATGTTTCAAGCAAATTTTTGTTAGGGTTTTTCATCTTTAGCATCACCTTAACAACATATCAAAAGTTTGGAGTTTCTAAGTGCAAGAATCATGGGTTTCGGGTCAAGTTCGGATTTAGCTCTTTGGTGGAAGATTTGGTAAGTGAAACTCATCCTTTATTCATCATTTCATACTTATAAACTTGTTTCTAGTTGTAACCAAGTGTTTTTGGGTCACAAATCGAGCCAAAAGTCGAATTAGGGTTTATTAGGGTTTGTAATGGGTCAAACGAATTTGAAACTAGATTTGATGTTTTGAAATGAAATCATGGAATGGGTTGTGTTCATTTGAGTTTGTTTATGTCCAAATGTGTGGATTCAAGCTTGGAATCGGGTCCTAGATCCTCCTTGGTCGACTATGGGGTCTAAATGGGTGTTTTTGGGGTGTTTGGCTCGAAATGCTGTTGCTGGTGCTGAACTGGGTGGGTTGCGGCGCAACTAGACAAGTTGCGGGGCAACTTAAATGTCTGTTTTTAGGTTGCGGCGCAACCTTAAGTTGCGGCGCAATTGGGGGCTTTAATCACTTAACTTTTTCCTAGCTTCAGTTCTAGCATCCTAGGATCGTCCCGACCTTTCCGGAATGTCCTCTTATGACCTTATTGGTGCCCTACACAAGACAAACCATTCGTTCAAAGTCGTGAGTCACCTTTGAAACCAAACTTGAGATACTAACTCAAACTATATACATTTATATATATATCTTTTGATCCGTAAGTCCAATCGAGTCATATGACCTATCGTTGGAATCGTATGAGAGTCTAGTTTCTTGTGATAACATTCATGTGAGATGAATCTTCCTACATTTCTAAAAATGTCGAGTCAAAGTGTCTTGTTTATACTCGGGAAGGTTGTTTAAGCGCTAGTGGGTTTGTGACTCGACTTAAACTTGCTAGACCAACTTGTTAGGGTTATTAGAGTTGAATTTGATTGTATTGAGATGTACATTGATAGGTTGTGATCGTGTGGCGAATATTGCACGCTCGTAGCTTAATCTTAACTGTTGTAGCCGCTCAAGGTGAGTTTCGTAAACCTCTCCCTACTCAATTGAGATTCGGGCTGAAAAGTGTACATACTTGTTGATTTATTGATTATTGATTGGTTGATTGTTTGTTTGACGCTTTGACTTGACGCTTGATTGATACTTTCGATTATGAATATATGTTGTGGTTAGGGTAGTTGTACATACATGGAAGACGATTATGCCTTCAATGAGTTGCAGATGTGGTGGGAAGGCTGCGGGTGACCCTATATATAAGCATCTAAGATTCCTTGAAAGTAGAATCGTATGAAATGTATGTGCATTGTGTTGACGTTAACTATATACGTTATGATATGAAACGAGACGATTGGTACTTGATTGTTTACTTGTGAAACGTGTTTCTGGACGATTATATATGACGTATATTATATTATTTATGTATTGACGTGACGTGACGGTGGATTGACGAATCCACACCCATTATGATCATGGCCACTTTATGACGATGTTATACTTATGACGTATGACGTATATTATATATTATTTATGTATTGACGTGACGGTGGATTGACGAATCCACACCCGGCATGATCATAATCGGGATAATTCCACTTTGGTGGCATAACGAGTAAGTCCACGATTGTGGCATAACGATTAAGTCCATGTTAATGGCGTAACGATTAAGTCCATGTTGATGGCATAATGATAAAGTCCATATTGATGGCATAACGATAAGTCCATGTTAATGGCATAATGATAAAGTCCACATTTGTGGCATAACGTTGTGGTTGATGATATTGTTTGACGTGTATATTGTGTATGAACCGTTTAGTTGTAACGTAACGTTGATATGACGATTTGTGAACGTATGGATGATGAGGTAAGTATCTTCATCCTTGTATATCCTTGACGGTTGATATCCCGACACTTGTTTCCTATTACTTGTCCCTACGAACTCACCAACTTTATGTTGACGCGTTTTAGTACACTTTTCAGGTGAACAGGTGAATCAAAGATGTTTTGGATGTTTCATTGCATGCTAGGGTTGGACTTGGACCTTTCCATGGATCCGTGATTCATTATCCCCGATCAAGGGTTATGTTTATATATGTACTGATACTTGTATTCTTGAATGCTTTGTATGGATTGTTTAATCCTATTTATGCATTTAGATTGTCTCTACTTAATTTCCATGTCGTGATGTGCTATTGGTGTAACCCTCATGATTCCGCCTTGTTGGGGTGTTACAGAATGGTATCAGAAGCCGTGGTTGTAGAGAATTAGGTGGATTGACCTAGCCTATAGCCATTGCACCCACATTTCATATTAGCATGCATGATAGGAAATTTATGTGTGCAACGTGAATTGTATGAGACATAAGACTTGTTTAAGCGGAGTTCGTAGGGTTTGCATGACTTGATGATTTGATTGTTACGTGATGGCTTGATTGACGTATATGATAGTGTCGGGATACACCGTGAATTGTTGAATCGTTGTGATGGATGTTGATGTGTGGAATCTTGGAACCATTTAATGTTTGTCCCTAGCAAAGTGAAATGATGGCATTAACGGAGTATGACACTCGGTAACCCTAGAGGCGCCTGATCAACAAATCTATGGTTACCCTATGTCATATAAAGTTAATGACCTCATGGATTGCGCATTGTGGATAAAGTATAGTAGGTAACCCGGTATGTTTGATGAGTGTTGGTTAGGTGGAGGGTTAGCCGCTGGTACACCCTGTATACATACCTGACCAATACTTAGAGGACATAACGGAACTGAATCCCGACATCCATTCAATATATTAACGGTGTGGAGGGTTAGCCGCTGGTACACCCTGTATACATACACCTTTAATGTATTGAATGTTGAAGTTAAGATTCGGACTATGCTTTACCCGCCTTGTTACGACTTGACCCCTTTTATATTTGTATGAATTGGTTTGAACTTGTGGAACTGATTGAGAATTTAATGAAACGATGATGCTTTGCCTTATTATATTTGAATTGGTACGTTGATTTGAATGATTTGGTTATGGTTGAATTGGAATTGTATAATTAGTTAGAATGTAAATGAAATGATGATGACATAGCTATTGCCATGATAATATCCCCGTAGAGATACATGTTCCTGTAATAGCTTAGGATAGTCAAATATTGGATTGGTTGTTATATGACGGTTGACAGCGAATGTTCGTGTGCGAAATGTGAGAATTAACCTGGTAACCCAACGCGTGTGTTCGAGGAAAGATGATTAGACCTTGGGGGACTAACATGAATTATAGGCGCCAAGCCGAGTAAGAGAAGCCGGTTGATCAAGGCAATCAATGAAGTAGAGGCGATGGAAGTGGTCGTGGAGACCGTGGTAATTGTGGAGGACGTGAGAGAATCGAGTGGGTTAAGTATCAAAATGTGTCCCACCAACCGTCGTGCCTTTCTTTAAATGCCATCCTGATCAATGCTCGAATTCCCCCGATGGCCCGAGGTACTTGTCATCAGTGTGGTAGTCAAGTCACCACCAAAATAAGTGCCCCATTCTTATCGGCCAACAACAAATTGACCCCCGTGGAAGAACTTTTACAGAGATTGCGGCCGATACTCGTGTTGATCCTAAACGTCGTTGCAAATACCTTTCTTCTCAATAATCAATATGCCACCGTGTTATTTGACTCCGGTGCCGATTTTTGCCTTGTTTCCAATGATTTCGCGCCGTTGATTGATACTAGTCCTCGTCCGTTGTCGTATTACTTTGAACTTGAAATGGTAAATGGCGAGTTAACAAAAATTGACCAAGTTGTTCGTGAATGTACTTTAGAGTTAAGTGACCATCCATTTTCAAAAAAAAAAAAAACCTAGTTCCTTACGATATCGGTAGCTTTGATGTGGTGCTAGGTGTGGTTTGGATGTCGGCAATGAATACGGCCATAGATTGTGGTAGTCGGGTAGTGAGGATTCCGATAGTAGATGGTGAAGATTTAGTATTTCAAGGCAAGACGATCGAGCCATGGGATGGGAAAATATATATAGTGTTAACGTTATGAAAGTTGAATTGAAGACCGAGCCCGTAGTTAATAAATTTGCAGATGATTTCCCGGATGACCTACCGGGTTTGCCCTCATCTAGTCAGCTCGATTTCCGTATTGATCTCATTCTGAATGCTTCTCCGTGGCCAAGCATCCTATCGCTTAGCCGTAACCGAAACGCGAGAGTTGTCCACACAACTCAGAGGACTCCAAGAAAAGGGTTCATACGCCCTAGTCAATCACCGTGGAGCGCACCGGCTTTATTTGTCAGGATGAAAGACGACTCTTCCCGAATGTGTAGTGATTATCGAGAACTAAATGAACTCTTGGTGAAAAACAAAATTTGTTTTCCTTTTTCCTAGAATTGATGATCTATTTGATCAACTCGGGTGTGCTCGTTTCTTTTCCAAGATCGATTTGCGGACAGGTTACCATCAATGGCGTGTACACGAAAAAGATGTTTCCAGGACGACCTTTCGAACATGTTATGGACATTTTGAATTCACTGTTATGCCTTTTGGGGTTGACCAATGCACCGTCGGTGTTCATGGTTTTGATGAAACGGGTGTGTCTGCCCTACTTAGACAAATTTGTCATTGTTTTCATTGATAACATCCTTATTTTTATTCAAAGAACGAAAGAGGATCATTTGGAACACCTGAGGAAAGTTTTAGAGATTACTGCGAGAAGAGAAACTGCAAGCCAAGTTCTCCAAAGATGAATTTTGGCTCGAGGAGGTCCACTTTCTTAGTCCCATGGTGAACAAGGAAGAAATTCATGTGGGCCCAAGTGAAATCGAAGTGGTGAAGACTTGGAAACGACCCGAGGCATCAACCGGGATTTACCAATCTCTTGGGTTGGCGGGTTATTATAGACGACTCACTGAGGGCTTTTCGAAGATTACCCAACCTTTAACCTTGTTGACTTAACGAGAAAGACGATTTGATTTGGGGTGAGAAACAAGAACAAGTCTTCAACACCTCTTTGATCAGAGTAATTTGAATGTGAGACGACGAAGATAACTTGAACTTTGTAGTGATTGTGATTGAGATATCCGGTACCACCCGGGTAAAACAAATGTTGTAGCTGATGCCTTAAGCCGAAAGGAACGTGTAAATCCGAGACGAATTAGAGCCATGAGCCCTACCGTGTAAAGGAGTGCTCGGGACTCCATCATTGAAGCACAAAGGTTGACAACTAGACCGGAAAACTTCATCAATGAAGCATTGCACGGCTTAGAAGAACAAATCTGATAAAAAGACGATGACGGTTTATACTTGTTGAACGATTGTGGATTTCCGTTCATGGTGGGCGGCGATTGAAGTTGATAAATGAAACCCATAAGTCGGCATACTCGGTTCATCCGGGGTCCGACAAGATGTATGTTGTATGAGAGATTTGTATTGGTGGCCGGGAATGAAGAAAGATATTGCTAGGTATGTGAGTGAATGTATTTCATGTTTGCAAGTAAAGGCCGAACACAAGAAGCCACCCGGTTTGCTAGCCAACCGGTAACACCGGAGTGGAAATGGGAAGGAATTGCTATGGACTTCATCACGAAGTTACCTAGAACGAGTAGTGGTCGTGACACCATTTGGGTAATAGTTGACCGGTTGACTAAGTCGGCTCACTTCTTAGCCATCCGGGAAGATGATAAATTTGACACCATGGCACGTTGTACCTCAAAGAAGTAGTATCCAATTATGGAGTGCCGATTTCCGTTATGACCAATCGGGATACCCGATTCACTTTAAAGTTTGGAAGGCGTTCCAAAAAGCGATGGGTACTCAACTCGATATGAGTACGACGTTCCATCCACATCGACTGTCAAAGTGAAAGGATGATTCAAACGCTTGAAGTCATGCTGAGAGTTTGTGCCATCGAGTTTGGTGGCAATTGGGAAATGCCTTTACCGTAGTCGAATTCTCCTACAATAATATTGCGCGTTAGCCATCAAAGGGCGCCGTTTAAAGCCTTATGTGGGAGAAACTGTAGGTCACCGTTAGCTTGGGCAGAGTTGGTGAAAGCCAACTCATTGGTCCCACAAGTAGTAGTTGAAACGACCATGGTGATTTCACAAATCAAGGAAAAGTTGAGAATAGCCTGGAAATGACAATTGAAGTGTGCAAATGTTGGGCGGCGACCTCTAGAATTTGAAGTCGATGGTTTTGTGTTGTTAAAAGTGTCCCCGTGGAAAGGCGTGGTTCGAATTGTGAAACGTTGTAAATTAAGGCCAAGATATATTGGTCCATTTAAAATACTTGAACGTGTTGGTCCGGTAGTGTATCGTGGGAGCTCCCTCAAGACTTGAGTGGAGTTCATAATGTTATCCATAATTGAAATCCTCGGAAGCGTTGGCGAACCCAACACTTCACGTGCCTCTTGAAGAAATCTGTGTCGATAGAACGTTAAAAATTAGTGAAAGAGCCAATAGAGATCTTATATCTAAAGACTAAAAAGTTAAATATACTTGGAATACCAACGTTAAAGTGAGATGTAAAGCTAGATGTGAACCCGAGCTTACTTGGGAACGCGAAGGCCCTATGAAAGCCAGGTACCCACATTTGTTTAGTAACTAGGGTTCGATCGAATTTCGGGACGAAATTTCTTTAACGGGGGAATAATGTAACAATCATGAAATTTGACTTCGGTTGACTTGTTAATTTTGTACATACTTGATTGATTAATATTAATTAATTAATATGTGATCGGGTTTAGTTGTGAATTAATCGTGTTCAAGGTGTATATATATATGATTAATGATCGTTTTGATTATAATATATATATAATATAGTTATATATGATTAATGATCGTTTTGATTAAATTATGTTCGTGTGATAGTCGAGGTTATGTGGTCGAGGTCGATTGATCGTTTTGTTTAAATGTCGATATTAGGCGAATTGTAAGTAATATTATAGGGGTGGACTATCCATGGGTATGAACCTTGACCCATGACCCATCATGTTGACCCAACCCTATCCCCACCCACACTCTTACACTCTCCATCCATTCATTCACTCATTCCCCTTGCATCTCTCTCTCCTCTTGAATGCAAGAGTTTTTCTTACACTCTTCTCCCTCTCTCTAAAATAAATACACCAAATTAAATGTTTCAAGCAAATTTTTGTTAGGGTTTTTCATCTTTAGCATCACCTTAACAACATATCAAAAGTTTGGAGTTTCTAAGTGCAAGAATCATGGGTTTCGGGTCAAGTTCGGATTTAGCTCTTTGGTGGAAGATTTGGTAAGTGAAACTCATCCTTTATTCATCATTTCATACTTATAAACTTGTTTCTAGTTGTAACCAAGTGTTTTCGGGTCACAAATCGAGCCAAAAGTCGAATTAGGGTTTATTAGGGTTTGTAATGGGTCAAACGAATTTGAAACTAGATTTGATGTTTTGAAATGAAATCATGGAATGGGTTGTGTTCATTTGAGTTTGTTTATGTCCAAATGTGTGGATTCAAGCTTGGAATCGGGTCCTAGATCCTCCTTGGTCGACTATGGGGTCTAAATGGGTGTTTTTGGGGTGTTTGGCTCGAAATGTTGTTGCTGGTGCTGAACTGGGTGGGTTGCGGCGCAACTAGACAAGTTGCGGGGCAACTTAAATGTCTGTTTTTAGGTTGCGGCGCAACCTTAAGTTGCGGCGCAATTGGGGGCTTTAATCACTTAACTTTTTCCTAGCTTCAGTTCTAGCATCCTAGGATCGTCCCGACCTTTCCGGAATGTCCTCTTATGACCTTATTGGTGCCCTACACAAGACAAACCATTCGTTCAAATTCGTGAGTCACTTTTGAAACCAAACTTGAGATACTAACTCAAACTATATACATTTATATATATATCTTTTGATCCGTAAGTCCAATCGAGTCATATGACCTATCGTTGGAATCGTATGAGAGTCTAGTTTCTTGTGATAACATTCATGTGAGATGAATCTTCCTACATTTCTAAAAATGTCGAGTCAAAGTGTCTTGTTTATACTCGGGAAGGTTGTTTAAGCGCTAGTGGGTTTGTGACTCGACTTAAACTTGCTAGACCAACTTGTTAGGGTTATTAGAGTTGAATTTGATTGTATTGAGATGTACATTGATAGGTTGTGATCGTGTTGTCAATCAAGGTGAGTTTCGTATCTCCCTACTCGATTGAGATTCGGGCTGAAAGTGTACAACTTGTTGTTGTTTGATTATTGATTGGTTGATTATTTTGTTTGACGCTTGTTGATTATGCTTTCGATTATGAATATATGTTGTGGTTAGGGTAGTTGTACATACATGGAAGACGATTATACCTTCAATGAGTTGTAGATGTGGTGGGAAGGCTGCGGGTGACCCTATATATAAGCATCTATGATTCCTTGAAAGTAGAATCGTATGAAGTGTATGTACATTGTGTTGACGTTAACTATATACGTTATGATATGAAACGAGACGATTGATGCTTGATTGTTTACTTGTGAAACGTGTTTCTGGACGATTATATATGACGTATATTATATTATTATGTATGACGTGACGGTGGATTGACGAATCCACACCCGGTATGATCATGGCCACTTTATGACGATATTATACTTATGACGTATGACGTATATTATATATTATTTATGTATTGACGTGACGGTGGATTGACGAATCCAACCGGCAGATAAAGTCCATGTTGATGGCATAACCATAAGTCCACATTCGTGGCATAACGATAAGTCCACGATTAGTGGCATAACGATAAGGTCCATGTTAATGGCTTAACGAGTAATTCACTTTCGTGGCATAACGATTAAGTCCATTGTGGAATAACGATTTAAGTCCATGTTGATGGCATAACGATAAAGTCCACATTTGTGGCATAACACTGTGGTTGACGATATTGTTTAACGTGTATATTGTGTATGAGTCGTCTAGTTGTAACGTAACGTTGTTATGACGATTTGTGAACGTATGGATGATAATGTAAGTGTCTTCATCCTTGAATACCTTGACGGTTGTTATCCCGACACTTGATTCTTACTTGTCCCTACGAACTCACCAACTTTATGTTGACACGCGTTTTAGTACACTTTTCAGGTGAACATGGTAAATCAAAGACGTTTTGGATGTTTCATTGCATGCTAGGGTTGGACTTGGACCTTTCCATGGATCCGTGATTCATTATCCCCGATCAAGGGTTATGTTTATATATGTACTGATACTTGTATTCTTGAATGCTTTGTATGGATTGTTTAATCCTATTTATGCATTTAGATTGTCTCTACTTAATTTCCATGTCGTGTTGTGCTATTGGTGTAACCCTCATGATTCCGCCTTGTTGGGGTGTTACAGTTGAACTTTTAAGATATATAACTTTCATATTAATTATAAAAAATATATTGAGCAAAAATATGTATGGTATCTAGAGTAATGATTTGATATAAGATTCCAGAGGATATCGTTCAAATAAATCCCTTTGTGTCCCGTTTTAATGAATGGTTTTTTTTTCTTTAACAACATGCTGGATAAAATTGAATCTTTTAATACCAAGGAAACTGATTAGAGTTAAGTATATTTTTATTTGATACAATCTAGATTTCGAGGGCGAAATCCTTTTAACTGGGGAATAATGTAACATCCGTAAAATTTCAGGTCAATTAAAAATAGAAATTTGTCTATTTAATATATTATGTTATGAACAACTAAAATAAGTTGGAATAATGAAAATATTTAAATTAAAGTAAAGGATACCAAATCTTGTGGTATTATGTCTAAAGCCTTAAAAAGATTACATTTAAATTTTGACAGTTTAACGACGACTATTTAGACTAAGTCACGGACTAAACATCTGACGAACGATGACTAAATACTATAAATAAAAATCTAGTTTATATATATATTATAAATATATATTAAGATGTCCAGCCGCCCCCATTGAAATTTATTCTGCATGTCGACACCTTTCATTTCTTGAATTCTAAATAAGCAGCCCCCTTGTCAAAGATTACTAATATATATTTGGTTTCTTGTGTTATACTGCCGCCCCCTCCCCCACCCTTTGAATTATTCGATTAATCCTTCCAAATTAGTTTTGTCTGAAACCATTCCATTCATTTACAATAAATTATATAGAATAGAATATTATATAGATATGAATATGGAAGATCGATACAAATATCAAACCATATTATCTAGCTACCAAGAATGCCATGTTTCTTCCTTCTGATTTAGTTATCCTAACTCTCCCTCTCACACTAAAACGCACCACCACCCCACGGTTCATACGAACCATCACAGCCACCACCCCATATATAGCAACAACTCTCGGCTCAACAACATCCACGAGCCACCACCATGTAAAAACCCACGACTCCACCACCTTACATATATGCACGTATAGATATAGATGTCAAGCCATGTATAACCCAACACCTTTCACACCACCAACTCACGACCACCTTCTCCAAGCAGCACCACCACGCGATGCTACCACTACTACTACTGCTCGCTGCTGCTTATTACCTCGGCTACTAAGTCGAGTATATATACAATAATATATATACATACATATAGATATAGAAGGGATGAGCATCAAGCACCATCACCTTTCTATATATATATATAGATATATATAGATATAGTTGTAATAAAACTATCATCACCATGGCTGCTATCGGTTGAACATATCAAAACATCATCACCGAAGCATACTACTCGACTTATAGCTGCCACTGTTGGAAACCACGAATCACCACCTTATCACCACCTTTCCCACGAACCACCTGCCACCACCATATAACCTGCCACGGCTCCATGCACCATCATGCACGACCACCATGAAACAACGAAAGCCAAGAAAGAAAGAAAAGAAACGGGTTTTGGGAAAACTTTAGATTCATGCTACGTACAAGTTACACGTTAGTTTTCAATTCTGAAAGTTGCTAGGAAAAGAAAAAACGCGGAAAAAACAGAGGGAGGGCAGAAAAGTAAAGGGAGAAAATAGAAACAAAAAAAAAAAGGGAGGAGAGAACGGGGCAAGGGAAGAGAACGACGGACAGCAAAAAGACCGAACGACGTAATAGAGGGAGGGGGGTCAAAAAAGAGTGAAAAAAAGAGAATAGGGCGAAAAAGAAAGCGGCGAAAAGCTAGGATTTCATTGATCTCCTCTAGTTGTGTGGTGAGTTTCGTTACAATTGGTGATCGTTTATTTTTGGAAGATTTTGTTAGTTTATAAGTTCTCGTAAGGTTTTCGGGTTAGATTTAAGGAAAATGGTTAAGACTTCCAAGTTGTTATTATAGTTATATGGATAGACTGGGGTACAGAGAATTTAGACAAGAAAACGGATTCGTTGGATCTCGTTTCGTTTACAAGTTATTCGCACCGCGAAATGCCCCGTGGAAGCATTTTACATAGTTTTATTAACATAAAACGTCAACTGGGTCTTGATACGAAGCAGCCAGAATCATCATTTAAACAGGTTATTTATCACTTATAAGTTTCCTATGTTGAATTAGAAACAAGAAATACAAAGTTGTAATCTGACCGTTAAGACCGTTAGATTTTCTGACAGTTTCAGTCCTAAACCGTTAGATTTTCTGACAGTTTCAGTCCTAAACCGTTAAACTGTTTACAGTTTTAGTCCTACGTCCGTTAGTTTCTTACTAAACTGATGACAATATAAAATGGGTTATTCTATACAGTTTCCTTTACAGAAGGTTAATACGTTTGGACTATACGGGTACATTTCAGACTGTTACATACCTCTTACTGACAGGCGTTTCAGGTGAGTTTCGTAAACCCTCCCTACTCAATTGAGATTCGGGCTGAAAAGTGTACATACTTGTTAATTGATTGTTTGTTTAATGTATTGACTTGTTGCTCGGTTAACTTTGACTTCGTTATGAATACTTGTTATGCTTTAGATAGTTGTACATACATGGAAGATAATTATACTTTTTATGAATAGTAGATGTGGTGGGAAGGCTGCGGGTGACCCTATATATAAGCATCGATTATTCCTTTAAAGTATAATTATAGGAAGTGTATGTGCATCGTATTTGTTGATTGATTCACTTGTTATGATATGGACAGAGATGTCAATTTGCTTAATTGTTGATTTGATTGATTATATGATTGAATTGTTGATATGTAGTCGCACCGTTAGCGCAATATTTATTATATAAGTCGCATCGTTAGCGCGTTACTCGTTATGTAAGTCGCACCGTTAGCGCATTGTTAATTATTAACTATGTAAGTATTGTTGTTGTTGTTGTTGTTGTTGTTTCGATTGTTGTTGTTGTGGTTGTTGTGGTTGTTATTGTTGTTGTTTCCGTTGTTGTTGTTGTTTCTCAGCTTTGGACATTTATTCCTGATTGTGTTGATTTTGTGCTAACGTGAAACCTTTTAGGGTTTCCTTGGACATGATTAGGTATTCTAATCCTCGCTTATCGTTAACGGTTGTTATCCGATACGGTTATTCCTTGTTACTTGTCCCTACGAACTCACCAACTTTATGTGACGTATTTTAGTACACTTTTCAGGTAATCAAGTTAATTAAGGACGAAATGGATGATTGCATGCTGCTAGGATTGGACTAGCTTTGGACTTTCTGGATCGATGATCCTTACTTCCCTTTTATGGGTTACTTTTAGGATCAACTACTATCGATTGATTATTACCTTTTATTATTGATTGAACATGTATTTCGATGAATGTTGATGATTGTATACGTTTGTACAAGTTTAAGGATCGTTTCAATCTTATGTTTTCATATAGTTGACTCTACATAATTCCCATGTCTTGATGTGCTATTTCTAAGTGATACCCCATGATTCCGCCATGTTGGGGTGTTACAGAATGGTATCAGAGCCGTGGTTGTAGAGAATTAGGTGGATTGACCTAGTCTATAGCCATCGCACCCACATTTCATATTAGCATGCATGATAGGGAACTTTGTGTGCAACGTGAACTGTATGATGCATAAAAACGTTTTAAACGGAGTTCGTAGGTTGCTTATAATATGATGACTTGATTGTTATGTGAGAATTGTTGTGATGAACGTATATGATAGTATCGGGATACACCGTGAATTGTGGAATTATTGTGATAAACGTTGATGTGTGTGGAATCTTGGATGCATTTATTATTTGTCCCCCAGCAAAATGAAATGATGGCATTAATGGAGTATAACATCGATAACCCTAGAGGCGCCTGATCAACAAATCTATGGTTATCCTATGTCATATAAAGTTAATGATCTCATGGATTGCGCCTCGTGGATAAAGTATAGTTGCTAACCCGGTATGTTTAATGAGTGTTGGTTAGGTGGAGGGTTAGCCGCTGGTACACCCTGTATACATACCCGGTCAACACTTAGAGAACATATCAGAACCGAGTTTTGGACATCCATTCTATATATTAACGGTGTGGAGGGTTAGCCGATGGTACACCCTGTATACAAACACTTTTAATGTGTCGAATGTTGAAGTTAAAATTCGGACTATGCTTTACCCACCTTGTTATGACTTGACCCTTTTATTTATATAGTGTTGAATGTTTTCGTGATTGTATTGTTAATTGTAAATTGTACGATTGCTGAAGCCTTAGATTATTGCCATGATAATATCCCTGTAGAGATAACTATATTCATGCAATGATTTATAAGGACTTGATGTGGAGATTGTGTATTACTTGAAAGTCAATTTTGATATTCAAGTGTAAATTGTGTGGACTTGAATTTTATGTTAATAGAAATGGTAGTACAGGCATAGGGTATTTTGAACGGGTTGATAATGCGATGGGCTGGCCAATGGTATGCCTTATATTATAAGCATTACCGGATGGCCCATGTCTAAGTTATATTACTTATAATTGTCTACAATTATCAGTCATTGTTGGAATAACAGTATGAGAATAAGATCTAGAATACATGTTTATTAAGGTCTTAGATACTTATAATCTATAATTGTAGACCAATGATTTATTATGAACTATAGACTAAGTTCAAACTTATAGTTACGATTGACTGATAGAATGAGCTAAGATTTTTGGAGAATATGATGTTCAAGTAAAGTAAGATATTATGAAATATTGGGTAATTTAGTGTGTTAAGAGGCGTTTTTATGAACATGGAGCTTGAGCTAGTAATTTAATGAATGTGTTCAAAGAAATGAC
>CM067170.1:45249677-45284600 GCA_034093135.1 Erigeron breviscapus | reverse complement strand
TTCAATCACGCAGTCTAAGTATGTAGATGACATCTTGGAGAGGTTTCAAATGCTAGAATCCAAGACATATGGTACTCCTATTCAGCTAAATCATGGTTTAGGGGTTCTTGATCCTAAAGATATGCCTGTTGATGCAACTTATTATCGTGCTATCATTGGCTCATGGATGTATCTGACAGCTTCGCGACCGTATATTATGTTCGTTGTTTGTCTTTGTGCTAGAATCCAAGCTAGTCCGAAAGTGTCACATTTAGCTGCAGCAAAGCGTATCCTACGTTACTAGAAAGGAAACCAAGGGCTTGGTCTATGGTATCCTATGGGAGGATCGTTTGAGTTTGTTGCATATACTGATTCGGACTTTGGCGGTTGTAACAATGACAGGAAGTCTACAACTGGAGGATGTCAGTTCTTAGGAGGGAGACTTGTATCGTGGCAGTGTAAGAAGCAGACATCAGTTGCTCAGTCTTCATGTGAGGCAGAGTATATGGCTGTTGGTAGCTGTTGTTCCCAGGTATTGTGGATTCAGCAACAACTACGTGACTACGGTATGGATTTTCTTGATACTCCTATTAGAATAGACAATAAGTCAGCTATAGACATTACTAATAACCCTGTCATGCATAAAGTCACCAAGCATATTGATATTAGACATCATTTCTTGCGTGATTGCGCCCAAAAGAAGCTAATTCATTTGGAAAAGGTTATAACTGATGATAATCTAGCTGATTTGTATACTAAAGCATTTGATAAGACTCGCTTTGAAAAGCTGATTCTTCTAAATGGTATGAAGAATGCTGATTCATATTAGATCTCTCAAAGAACTATTTTTGTATATTTTATATTGTGTCTTAGTTAAGTCTGTAAATAGCTAGAGTCATAAAAATACAAAAAGAGTGTCTAGTTTAAGTTTGTATATACTTAGTGTCATAAAATATAAAAACTTGAAAAATGAGAAAAACAAAATAAATAAATAAGATAGAGATTTAAGTTGATGCATTCAGATGATTAGAAGTGAGGATACTTTAGCTTTTAAGCCTACTTAATTGTACTTTAAAATGCTCAGTTCAGTGATACCATTATATGATATATCGATAGACACAAAGTACCAAGGTTTCCTTTTAAATCTGAACTTAAATGTCTACAATGTTCTTATGGGAAACGTATTCAGATATATGGCTGAGAATGCTTGTTCTTAAATAGACAAGTCCTTTAAATCTTATGAAAGATCTTGCATTGTAATTATGTATATTTGGTCTTTATATAGAAGGTCTCGGGTACATATATTTGTATGTATTGCTTTTTCGGATGTATATTTGTGACAAGATATGCAAATATCTAATAAAACTAAATCTGTTGAAAATATGAAGCTAATGTGGCCTTTGAGATTCGAACAAGTAAGTCCTTGGGGTAACTTCGTTTTACCTAGCTCACCTAAAGCTTCCAACTTGGGATAGGTTGTCAGAAAGTTCGCTACACGGGTCTCATCGAAAATCGGGTTTTCATAAGTGCTTAAAAATAATGTCACAAATATGCAAGTACTTGGCATTATGCAATTTGAGTATATTTCCGTACGTGAGTCAAGTTAAGTCGCTTTGCGCGTGAGGAATCACCGACCTGTCACCGCTGACTTGATTCTTAAAAACTTTCTCACTTTACTCACCAGATGTCTTAATTTTAGTGCTTGTGTCGATTGTGAGAGTGTATCTGAATGTGGGTCACATAAGTTCGCAAACTAAAATTGTGGCATGAGTAACTTACTAGGTTACATGGTGACTGTCCTTGGCTCAAGTAATACGAAAGTTCCACAACCCAAAGGAAACTGGAAGTACCGAGTGTTTAAGAGGACAAACATACCGGTAATCGTGGTTGAGTCATTGTTCATAACTAATAATAAGAGAATTATTTCTCACCCGCAGGCTTATGTAATTGCTAATCTGATCTAATCAGCAGAAACTTAGAATTTCTTGTATATAAATAATGTAGTTTAGATTTAAAGTGTTTAATTTTATTTTTATTTTTATTTTTATTTTATTTTTTATTTTATTTTTGTACTAACGTTTTAGTTTTGTGTCAGTTTGTAGTGTCAAACTAGTTCTTATTGCACGAGAGATTTAATAAGCATTTGATTATTCCATAAAGAAGTTATATGATCCTTAGTGGATTATATGGGTCTTGTTGCTTATGGTATATGTGTTTATAAAATGAATTTTCTAATATAGACATAAGTTGTTTAATTTAGAAAATGACTTTTGGATTGGAAATTGAAAAGTCAAAATATTTTTGAATGTGTTTCAATATATGTTTGAGATTTCAATTATTTTTGGTTGATAAGTATGCTTGACAAAGATGTGACTTGCCTTAGATCTTATTTTGATTGCTAGGTTAAGATTTTGATTGTTTTTGCATGCTTATGTTACTTGTTATGTTATTTTTGTTGATTTTGATGCATTGATGAAGTTTGTTAAGTGTGCAGGCTACAGATAATGAATTTCATTTAAAAGGAAAATGACATCAAAATTTCAGATCGCGATTGAGGACAAAATCGTCTCCTCTTGCTCTTAGAATTGCATTGCAACGGACAATAATCTATGCATGTAACATGCTACAAGGGTTCATAACCTTGTAATAACCTAGAACTTGGTGTAATAGGTTATAATTGTATTATCAAGATCACAACCTAAGACTTATTGTGATAGGTTGGTGATATGATACATAATTTGTAAGGCATTATACATTGAATGTATTTCGATGTAAGTTTGCTTTTGTTAAAGTTAAACATCAATGAAAAATGATCGATTTTATGTCAAGATTATAATGTAAGATTAAGTTTATACATTATTTTGGTGACATGAGTTAGTATGGATGATTTTTGATAAGATTACGTTTTCGAGCAGATACAAAGTTCAGGTAACGAGTATCTATAGGTTTATTTTCTGAGATTTTTGTAATTTTTCTTTATGCATTTTCTGGAAAAATTGACAAAATCTGAAGTGTGCAGCTCGTGTGAATTTAAATTCAAATTCGCTAATTCAGCTGCCGTGCTGACGTCAGCAAGCCCATGAAGTTTGTCTTCGGCCCGACCCACGAGTATCCGAATATATATATGGGTTTTACTATTCATTAATTACCATTAATCGAAATTAAACCCTAAGTAAATCACACGAACTCGTCTGACTTCGCACTATTCATCCGCACTTATTTCGATCAATTCATCTTCTTTTCGTGTTTTTCATCCAGATTTGTTGGTAAATTCAGAATCTAGGATAGATTATTGATGTTTGAACTTGAAAATTATTGAATTTAAGTTGTACTAATGCCCGATTTTTGTTTTTCTTTTCGCGTGAACAGTAACTAGGACGAAGTGACTTTTTGATCTTTAGTTTTTGATGATTTGGACTGAAATTGGACTTAAAATCAGATTAAGTGATGTTATTACACCTTAAATCTAACAAAAGTTTGAATTTCCAAGTGCAAAATCAAGATTAATTAAAGCTTTTGTGTCACATTCACTGTTCACATGAAGAACACGAAGAACTTGACCACTTCGTGTTCATAAGATTGAATTTTAATTGGATTTCTGGGCATTTACTTCATGAAATTCATGCTAAACAAGTCCAAGATGATACTAAAATCTGATTTCGATCGATTTGGATATCATATGGAGATGTTTTTATGGGTTTTGAAGGTCAGGTCGTGATGACGTCACCAAGAAGCAGACTTGTAATTTTGGAAATTTTTAAATTTTTCTGTTTTTCTTTTCGTTTTCTTTTTGTTTTATGCAGGTATGGCAGGACAAGGTGCTAATGCTCGTGTCTTTGTTAAGGAGCATAATGCTGCTATTGATATCAGCATTACTCAGCAAGGATGCACGACAGAGTTTCACGATGTTCTACATTATCTCGCACGCTCGCGTATTCGTTTTGCTCTTACCGAGAACCCTCCATTGATCAGAGACTATATTACCCAGTTCTGGAATTCAGCCAGACAAGTGCAGATGGGTGCTCATACTGTTATTCGCACTACTGTTCAGGGACGTAATATTGAGTTTTCTGCTGGAGAGTTAAGGACTATTTAGATCTTGGTAATGATGAGTTAGAGCAAGGTCCTACAGAGTATGAAGAAAGTTTCTTTGACGGTGCTCTAAGACGTATGGGATATGCTAGTTTGATTAAGCATCCTTATCCCAAATCTAGTTTGAGAGGCAAATGGAGATTGCTTGCCTACTACTTGTTGAGATCTATTAGTCATCGTAGTGCCGGTTATGATCAGATGAATATGCAGTCTGCTTCTCAACTTGTTGCTCTTGTATTGAACAAGCCTTACAGCTTTTCTCAGTACATTTATGACAGTTTTGTTAGACAATTGAGAGCTTATGGGAACGAGAAGAAATTCTTTCTTTTTCCAAGATTTGTCATGATTATTATCAGACACAAAGCAGCTGATTTACCTTAAGATGGAGAGACTTTAATTTAGGTCGTCTTACTCACAGAGTGTTTAATGACATGATGTCACACTCTGCTGGTAATGTTCCAGCAAATGTTGATAATCCACCATTGTTCGGACATTTGATTAATCCAGACTATGTTGCTCCAAGACAAGGTTGGGAAGATAATGAACCTGTTGCTGCTGATGCTGATGATGCTCAAGATCAAGATGATCCTCAAGTAGAGAGAGTTGATCAGTTTGAGGGATTGAATGAAGTTCCTTTGTTTACTGATGTTCCGGAAGATGATTCGGAAATGGATGCTCTAGAGGAAGATATTGATGATCCAGCAAATCTTGTGATGCCGACTACTGGGGTTTCTAATTCTACCTCTGCTCCAGTAGATGTTGTTGGTCCTTCTGAACCACATATTGTTGCTGTTAATGCTGATGAGGGTTCAGAAACTGAAGATGCAGATAGGCCACTGAAGAGAAGAAGAAGACAAGGGAAAGGGATTGACGCTGTTGAGAAGATTCAAGCCCTTCAGCGACCTCAGTCAGAGATTGATAGGGAGTTTGCTGAGTATCATTCTGTTATGGAGATGTCTCATACATCCGGATCAGTTGATACACCATCAGTTGCTGCCTTAAGAGCTTCTGTTACTGAAGTTCCAGTTTCGGTGTCTACTACTTCAGTTGGTACATCTGTTGGAGAGAAAAGGCCGAGAACCAAGTTCACGATTCATTTAGATGGTTCTCATGCTAGAGTTGTCACTGAGGCTACGACTGTTACGACTACTAGAGCTCCAGAGTCGTCAGTTCGTCAGGAGCCAGAGCCGATAGTTCCTGCTCCTAGGCCTCGTTCTACTCCTACTCAGGTGTTAGTTCCTGTTGCTACAGCTATGGATCGTGTAACACCCCAAGCTAAGGCTCAGAATATCACGGAAATCATATAGCACAAGGTGGAATTAATGTAGAACATGAACTAAGTGCAAATAAAGGATTCAGTGAATCCATACAGTAAGTTAAACAAGAATCAAAATACATAAAGAACAAGTCATCATCAAAGATTACAACAGAACATCAAAAGATGGCTAACGGTTCTAAGTATAATGCAAAAGAGAAGGTCGATGAATCCTTGATTCATAAAGTCCAAAGCCCGGGTTTAACAGCAAGCAAACAACTAAGCTCCACGTCCGGGGATAACCTGATTTCCTGAAAAGTGTACTAAGCATAGTCAACACAAGGTTGGTGAGTTCGTAGTAATGGTCCATAAGGAACCATCGTCAATAATCATAATATACGAGTAGAGCAAAACATGACTTACAGTGAGCCTCTAAGAACAACACAACAACATCCACCACAAGATTACACACAACAAATAAAACGCGTAATAAACATTATACCCAAGTAACGTACACAACATCAATTCAAAACAGGTATCATATCCTCTTCAGTGGGATTGATACACAACATAAGTCATATCCTCTTCAGTGGGATAGATACACAACAATAAGTCATATCCTCTTCAGTGGGATAGATACACAACATAAGTCATATCCTCTTCAGTGGGATAGATACACAACATAAGTCATATCCTCTTCAGTGGGATAGATACACAACATCCATACATCACAAGTCCATCAATCATCAAACATCAAACTAAAGTAAACTATACGTACATACACTTAGGAGGATTCTACTTTCTTCGAATCCTAGATGCTTATATATAGGGTCACCCGCAGCCTTCCCACCACATCTAAGACTCTTTGAAGGCATAACCGACTTCCATGTATGCACGTCTATCCTAGCAGTAATAATAATAATAACAATAACCATAATAATAATATATCACAATCCCTTACCAAGATCAATTAAACGTAACCAATAACCCATTATTTCATCGCTCAATCAATCATTCAATCGTCAAACATTAATTCATAAGTTCGTCAATACAACGATAAAGGTATGCTTGAGTGCATATCACCCAAATCAAGTATAACGAGACGTACATGTTCATTCCAACCATAATTCCTGAATTTATCGCTTTCTCTAACAACGCGTACGTATACTTTGGAGGATTTTACTTTCATCAAGTTCTAGATGCTTATGTATAGGGTCACCCGCAACCTTCCCACCACATCTAAGACTCTTTGAAAGTAAAACCGACCTCCATATATGTACTTCTATCCTAATACCTTACAATAACACAATCACATTCGTAAATCATCACACAATCAATCAAAACTATCTGTCAATCAACACTTAATCAGAAATTAACTAGACAGTCAATCAAATCAACCAAACAATCCAACAAACACGTATATGTACACTTTTCAGCCCGAATCTCTATTGAGTAGGGAGCTACGAACTCACCTTGATCGGCAAAGAAGCTTAAGTCGAGTAAATGAAAGATTAATAGCGAGTATTGGGCCCCACGCGTCCACAACCTATCAAAGCATGTCATATAGTACAAGGTCAACTCTATAATCATAAACAAGTTGGTTCCTTAAGTTTAAGTCGAGTCACGAACCCACAATTACTTCTTTAACATAACCGAGTGTGAAATGTAACACTTTGACCCGAAATTTTTAGAAACGGATTAAGAATCATACAAAATGAGTGTTACTACAAGAAACTAGACTCTCTTACGATTCCAACGATAGGTCATATGACTTATTTGGACTTACGGATCAAAAGTTATTAACGTTGGAAAATTGACGCGCGCGAATGTCCAGAATGAATCCACTGCGCCGCAGTGGGGCAGAGCCAAGCCACTGCGCCGCAGTGGGCCAAAACAAAGCATGGGCCGCAGTGGGCCAAAAAAGCCATGGGCAAAAGGGCAGTGGTAATCCACTGCGCCGCAGTGGGACTAGGCCCCTCCACTGCGCCGCAGTGGGACAATTCCCAGCACCAGCACCAGCAGCCCTAAGTGCAGAAAACGAACCAAAACCCCCAAAATTCGACCCAAAGCATACCAAAATGATTTGTAAGAGCTTGAAACTCATTTTGAAGCTTAACTAAGTGCCATTAAACATAAATACACATAACCCATTACAAATTTTCATTCCAAAACATCAAGAACACTTCCAAATCATTCAACCCAAACCAAAACCCTAATTTAACCCTAATTCCATTTCGACCCGATTCAAGACTTGTAAATGTACGAGATGACTAAAAATGAGTAAACTAACATAAATAAAAGTAAATGGGATGAATTAGACTCACCAAAACTTCCTTCTTGAGCTTCAACCCGAAATTAGGTCAAAAGGGTAAAATGCAAGAACTTCCACCTTTGATTCTTCAATAAGACGATAATGAGGTATAGATGACGATGATTCTAGTGTTATTTCAGTTTCAAAACACCAATCGATACTAGAAAGAAGAAGAAATGAAATGGGTTTTGGTCTTGCCTTTTACTTGAGAGAAGGAGAGAAAAAGAGAAAGATAAGAAATGAAAGGGGAAGAAGAGATAAGGGGGGGAAATGGGTCATTGGTGGCTGGTGGGTCATGGACTACCCACGGACCGACCCATTTCTCTTCTCTAGCCAATTTACAATCGTTACACATTTGAACACTGATCAAAACATAATATCGACCCGAGTATAACACATTGTCATTTAATTTACAAAACGACCCAAATAATTCATTAACTTAAATTGTTAGTCCTATTACACGAAAAGTCAACGGGTCAAAACTCACGGATGTTACATTATTCCCCCGTTGAAAGAATTTCGTCCCGAAATTCAACAAAACACTAATAGTTAGACAATTGCGGGTACTTAGGTTTCAACTCTAACGGTCTTCAACACACATCGACCCACTTCCTTCGTAGCATGCAAGCTAGTTGCTATCTTCTTAGCTTGAGAAGTTGTTCTTGTCATTCCAATTACTATTCTAGGCCCGTTGCATTGGCTTTCTTTGATTCTTGGCTCATCCAGCGGAGAGTAACACCTCTACTACTTAATGCTTCGGTTAGTGACATTCGAATATTCGCGTAACAACCTTCATTGCACAAGATTTCCGCCATGGTCATAAGCACATTTTCTTCACATGTGATCAAGTCTCAAGTCGGTTTGAGTACCCGTTGCTCATTGAATGGCTCCCTGAATTGGAGTTAAGCGACTTTCTTTAGCAGAAATGATAGAAATCGAATCTCTGTGCACTTACACCATTTCTTCTACATACTAATGTGTCAAGTTGTCAGATTTTATCGGTTTCGTCGTATCGTGACCACTCCTTGTCGTCGGCGACTTCATGGTGAAATCCATTACAATTTGTTTTCCTTCGAATCTCCCTCCCGGTCTTTCACTACGAGCTTATTCGCATCTCATAAGTCTATAAGGGTTTTGCCTACGCGCGCGATGTTAGGAAGTTAAGCATATACGAAATTTAAGCTATCAAGATGGGACAAGCCCGGTAAGTCACCCAGAAAATCGTTCGGAAGACTCAAGATTAAAAGAGACGGCGTTAGTTTTTAGATTCTTGAGACGGTAGCCCTAAGGACCTTTGAGTTTGAAGATTTACCTGGGACCCTAAGATCTCTATCGTTAGATATTTTACATTAGCAACCCTACTACACAATTAAGAATCATATTAACCATTGGCATTTAGATTTGTGCTCATTTTATCGTCAAGAGCCTTGATATCATAGATCACAAAGTACGTGAAGAGTTTGTCGTCTTCTAGAGTCAAGATACATGCACGGGGTATTTGGCCGAATTTAGTTAGAGAGTCGCTAAACATCCAAAATTTTAAACATATAATTCCAAAACACACGAACGAAGGTAACCCAAAGGAGTAACGTTAGGATAAACGAGATCATATTCTGTTCCAATATCGAATAGCGCCATAATATAATGACCGTTAAGAGAAGGTACCTTAACCAACGTTTGGATCATTTTGGCCTCCATTGCCAATTCCCGCAAAAGCTCGGCCACGAGGATGAACTTGATGGCCTTGTTGGCCACGGTTTTGATTCGGCCCGGTAATTTGGAGTTGATTCGGATGGACCGCCACTTCAACTTGTTGGCCAATCCATTGTGGACAATTATTCCTGTAGTGATCAGGGCTTCCACATTTAAAGCACGTACCCCATGGAAAGTTGCCTTGAGGATGAATGGTTTGAAGGGGTACTACATTCAATGGCGCCGCTTTCGGTGCTCTACAATTCTTGGACATGTGTCCAACTTGGTTGCAATTAAAACACGCCCTGCATTGAATGTTGGTGGGGTGGTGACTGTTGCATCTTTCACATAACGGATGAGGTCCTGCATAAGCTTTCTTCACCGGTCCCGTCGCCGCCATCACTCTACCCCTATTAGCATCTTTGGGATTAAACCTTCCCATTTTCTTTACCCCACTTGATTCTCCCACTTCCTTTCTCTTGTTTGTTGAGGAGTTACTTAAAACACCGCCTCTCAACAAGTCTTCAGTCACACTCCCGGCTTGGTTAACAGCATCGGCCAAAGTAGTAGGCATGTTGGAATTCACATAAGATCGGACTTGAGGATTCAAGCCCAACACAAACTTCTGAATGGCCTGAGGCTCGGTACCCACCAAGTGAGGAATGAGGGTAGACAACTCTTGAAATCGTCTAACATAGCCCTTGTAATCGGCTCCTTCCATGTTGAGGTTAGCAAATTCAATGGTCAAATTTTGTAGTTCATAGGGAGGACAAAACTTTGCCTTCACTTTGTTCTTGAAGTCAATCCACTCCAAGTTATAAGTCCGCCCCAACGTTATCTCTTGGTTCCACCAACTCAAAGCGTCATGTCTAAACATGCCGGATGCATAAGAAATCCGGTCATCATAGGTGCAATGACTCCTTTCAATCACCGCCTCGATCGCCTCAAACCACCTTATACATTCCGTGGGACCACCTCTTCCATCAAACTCTGGTGCCCCACAACTTTTAAAGTCTTTAAATATACATCCTTGACGGTATCCACCATATTGATTATACATGGGTATACAGTTATCAACTCTCACTGGTTCTTCTTCTTCGTTTTCTACGTCCTGAGGTTGAGCATTTTCATTATTCACATTTTCTGGGGCTTCATTGTTTTGAGCCACATTGTTCTGCCCAAGACTTGCCGTGACTTGAGCAATAATGGTTGGCATGATATTGGCGATCGTTTGAGCGATCACCTCAGCCATGTTTGGCTCAGGAACTTCACCACGACCTCTTCCTTGGCCTCTACCACGGCCCCTACCACGGCCCCTACCTCTACCTCCTTGTACCTCCGGTTGAGCTTCCGGTTCAGCCCTATAGTTCGTTCCAGCTCTTCTTGGTCTCACCATTTCTATAAAGCAAGTGACATGTTGACCCGAGAGTTAGTCTCAAATGCTCACATGTTAGTCACACAAGTAGTCAATGCTCTCATACCGATACCACATACTCATTTCATATCAGTAAGCTAAGGCAAGAGTGCTAGAATCCTATGAGATTGTTACTTAGCATATCATTATGTCAATTTCATTACAATCGTTCATTATTAACTCAAGTAATCATGCTCAATACGTCATAAGATCAAACAATTAACACAATGGGTTAAGTATAATCTGAATTCGATATGCTCTCTAGTCATTGACCAGGTATGTATACAGGGTGTACCAACGGCTAACCCTCCACCCAATCAACTACCATTAAGCATATCGGTTCCCTATTATACACTAAGCCAAGCAACTAACACGAATGATTCAAAGTATAATCCGAATTCGATATGCTCTCTAGTTATTGACCAGGTATGTATACAGGGTGTACCAACGGCTAACCCTCCACCCAATCAACTACCATTAAGCATATCGGTTCCCTATTATACACTAAGCCAAGCAACTAACACGAATGATTCAAAGTATAATCCGAATTCGATATGCTCTCTAGTTATTGACCAGGTATGTATACAGGGTGTACCAACGGCTAACCCTCCACCCAATCAACTACCATTAAGCATATCGGTTCCTTATTATACTTTAAGCCACACGTGCGCAATCCATGATGTCATTAACTTGTTATAATGTTGGGCGACCATAAAAGAGTTGATCGGGTTCTTTAGGGTTGCCACAATATTATACTAAGTTAATACCATAACTTCATTTTGCTCTAAAGCATCCAACTAACATCAATTAGTAACAACAATCCATATCAATGACAGTCAAATTCAATCAATGCACACCTTAACCATATTGTACCCATTCCACATTCATCATGTTGAATTCAAGCCATCACATAAGTGGTCTTAACTACGAACTCACAATATACACTTTCTAGGGTTCACAGAATTCACGTTGCACACAAATTTCCTAACCATGCATGCTATATGAAGAGTTTTAACTTAAGCCGTAGTCTAGGTCAAACCGCCTAATTCTCTACGACCGCGCATGGGCCACCATTCTGTAACACCCCAAGCTAAGGCTCAGAATATCACGGAAATCATATAGCACAAGGTGGAATTAATGTAGAACATGAACTAAGTGCAAATAAAGGATTCAGTGAATCCATACAGTAAGTTAAACAAGAATCAAAATACATAAAGAACAAGTCATCATCAAAGATTACAACAGAACATCAAAAGATGGCTAACGGTTCTAAGTATAATGCAAAAGAGAAGGTCGATGAATCCTTGATTCATAAAGTCCAAAGCCCGGGTTTAACAGCAAGCAAACAACTAAGCTCCACGTCCGGGGATAACCTGATTTCCTGAAAAGTGTACTAAGCATAGTCAACACAAGGTTGGTGAGTTCGTAGTAATGGTTCATAAGGAACCATCGTCAATAATCATAATATACGAGTAGAGGCAAAGCATGACTTACAGTGAGCCTCTAAGAACAATACAACAACATCCACCACAAGATTACACATAACAAATAAAACGCGTAATAAACATTATACCCAAGTAACGTACACAACATCAATTCAAAACAGGTATCATATCCTCTTCAGTGGGATTGATACACAACATAAGTCATATCCTCTTCAGTGGGATAGATACACAACATAAGTCATATCCTCTTCAGTGGGATAGATACACAACATAAGTCATATCCTCTTCAGTGGGATAGATACACAACATCCATACATCACAAGTCCATCAATCATCAAACATCAAACTAAAGTAAACTATACGTACATACACTTAGGAGGATTCTACTTTCTTCGAATCCTAGATGCTTATATATAGGGTCACCCGCAGCCTTCCCACCACATCTAAGACTCTTTGAAGGCATAACCGACTTCCATGTATGCACGTCTATCCTAGCAGTAATAATAATAATAACAATAACCATAATAATAATATATCACAATCCCTTACCAAGATCAATTAAACGTAACCAATAACCCATTATTTCATCGCTCAATCAATCATTCAATCGTCAAACATTAATTCATAAGTTTGTCAATACAACGATAAAGGTATGCTTGAGTGCATATCACACAAATCAAGTATAACGAGACGTACATGTTCATTCCAACCATAATTCCTGAATTTATCGCTTTCTCTAACAACGCGTACGTATACTTTGGAGGATTTTACTTTCATCAAGTTCTAGATGCTTATGTATAGGGTCACCCGCAGCCTTCCCACCACATCTAAGACTCTTTGAAAGTAAAACCGACCTCCATATATGTACTTCTATCCTAATACCTTACAATAACATAATCACATTCGTAAATCATCACACAATCAATCAAAACTATCTGTCAATCAACAATTAATCAGAAATTAACTAGACAGTCAATCAAATCAACCAAACAATCCAACAAACACGTATATGTACACTTTTCAGCCCGAATCTCTATTGAGTAGGGAGCTACGAAACTCACCTTGATCGGCAAAGAAGCTTAAGTCGAGTAAATGAAAGATTAATAGCGAGTATTGGGCCCCACGCGTCCACAACCTATCAAAGCATGTCATATAGTACAAGGTCAACTCTATAATCATAAACAAGTTGGTTCCTTAAGTTTAAGTCGAGTCACGAACCCACAATTACTTCTTTAACATAACCGAGTGTGAAACGTAACACTTTGACCCGAAATTTTTAGAAGACGGATTAAGAATCATACAAAATGAGTGTTACTACAAGAAACTAGACTCTCTTACGATTCCAACGATAGGTCATATGACTTATTTGGACTTACGGATCAAAAGTTATTAACGTTGGAAAATTGACGCGCGCGAATGTCCAGAATGAATCCACTGCGCCGCAGTGGGGCAGAGCCAAGCCACTGCGCCGCAGTGGGCCAAAACAAAGCAGAATGGGCAGTGGTAATCCACTGCGCCGCAGTGGGACTAGGCCCCTCTACTGCGCCGCAGTGGGACAATTCCCAGCACCAGCACCAGCAGCCCTAAGTGCAGAAAACGAACCAAAACCCCCAAAATTCGACCCAAAGCATACCAAAACATTTGTAAGAGCTTGAAACTCATTTTGAAGCTTAACTAAGTGCCATTAAACATAAATACACATAACCCATTACAAATTTTCATTCCAAAACATCAAGAACACTTCCAAATCATTCAACCCAAACCAAAACCCTAATTTAACCCTAATTCCATTTCGACCCGATTCAAGACTTGTAAATGTACGAGATGACTAAAAAATGAGTAAACTAACATAAATAAAAGTAAATGGGATGAATTAGACTCACCAAAACTTCCTTCTTGAGCTTCAACCTGAAATTAGGTCAAAAGGGTAAAATGCAAGAACTTCCACCTTTGATTCTTCAATAAGACGATAATGAGGTATAGATGACGATGATTCTAGTGTTATTTCAGTTTCAAAACACCAATCGATACTAGAAAGAAGAAGAAATGAAATGGGTTTTGGTCTTGCCTTTTACTTGAGAGAAGGAGAGAAAAAGAGAAAGATAAGAAATGAAAGGGGAAGAAGAGATAAGGGGGGGAAATGGGTCATTGGTGGCTGGTGGGTCATGGACTACCCACGGACCGACCCGTTTCTCTTCTCTAGCCAATTTACAATCGTTACACATTTGAACACTGATCAAAACATAATATCGACCCGAGTATAACACATTGTCATTTAATTTACAAAACGACCCAAATAATTCATTAACTTAAATTGTTAGTCATATTACACGAAAAGTCAACGGGTCAAAACTCACGGATGTTACAGATCGTCTGTTGTTACCATTGCAAAGACCGCAGATGCCTCCATCAGGAACTTTTCATGTTCGTATGCCTTCATTTGAGACTATGATGCCACCGCCTGCTTCTACATCGCACATTGCTTCTACTTTAGATTCAGCTTTGCCAGTACAAGTTCAGCTGAGTCGTATTGTTTCGGAGAAGAAGTTGTTAGAGATGCGAGTCACAGCGTTGGAGAAACAGTTGAACCTCCAAGCTGCAAAACATCAGGAAGAGATGGACATTATGACAGCACTTGTTCATTCTCTTGGTGATAAAATTGACCGATTCTTGTCTCAAGGGGGAGATAAAGATGGTTGTAAGGATGATGAGCTAGCAAAGAAGCAAAGAGATGATGATCAAGATGATCAAGATCCAGCTCAAGATCCAAATCGAAACCAACCAAAAGATGGTGAGACAGAGAATCAAGGTCAAGGTCAAGATACTGATGCTGATGTTGTGATTAATTCAGAGACTGCATATGTTCAGGGGGAGTCGCCAAGACAGAAAGAGTCAGAGATTGCTGGTACATCTGGTGCTAGTACATCTGGGACTCAGAAAGGAAAAGTTGTGATGGCTGCTGCTCTAGATGCAGATCCTGAAGATTCAGACAACTCGTCAGATGATGAAGATTCCAATTCAGGTAACTCTAATTCTAGTAAACGTCCTGATTATCATAATCCACGGAGTGTGAGATCAGAAGAAGATAGAATAGAATGGGAGATTGCAGAGAAATTTGGAAATGATCCTCATATTCGAGTTGAGGCGGAAGCTAAAGTATGGGAAAGTCATAACTTTGAGGTTGATCAGGCCAATATTGATCTTGATAGTGATCAATGGTCAGATACAGATCGTCATAAGAAAGAGAGAAAACGATTAATGATTGTAAATCGTTTACCGTTTGTCTCTGGTTCTAGTTCTGATGATCCTGAAGACTCAGATTATCAACCTTAATGTTATTAATTCTTGTTGGTTAAAATAGATAAAGATTATAAGATAAATATTGATGTAATTGTTACATTATATTTATGATATAGTATTATTTATTTTATCATGTTTTATGTATTTATACTTATTTTTATGTCTTGACTTATATATTTTATGTTCTTTTATCTTTGTATGTTGAATATGTTAAATTGCAGATAAGCTTCAAATAGGTGCATTGGACGATATTGATCGTGTTGATGATGACATAGATAGTATCATTGATGAAGATCTGGAAGAAGGAGAATTTGTTTCTGAAGCTGATAGACAAAGGTTGATGGAAGAACCTTATGATTTCAATCGTGTCTTTAATGAAGATAGAGACGTTCCGGTTGAACCAATAGCTGAAGAGGAACATTTCAGACTTAATCCGATCAGAGAAAGTCCAGATGATCCAAGAAATGCTGCAAAGTTAAGATTCAAAGTGTTTGCAAAGATAGTGCATGAAGAACATGAATATATTGTTGATCTAGGCTGGAAGATAAATGCTACGCGAGAGTTTAATATTAGAAATTTTATTATACCTCCGGCGGAGCAAGACCCTCAGTTTTGTATAAATAGATGGGTTCCAGTTTATAGAGGACGTACTGGTATGCCAATGGGTAGATTTAATAAACCGTCGATGTTTTAGGAGTTCATCTCAGACAAGGACGCACCTACGTATTTCTCAGTGATACAGAGTTGGTTCTATGATCATAGAATTAAGCTATTTGTTATCAAGAGAAAAGAAGGTTGCCAGTATATGTCAATCAGTGCAAGACATTTCCAAAGTCTTAGTGAATCTGATTTGATAGACTTAGGAAGGAGATGGTTCGTTAATCTTCAGAAGAATGGAAATGCTTATTATTATTGGCAAAGATTCCAAAGAGAAAGAATTTGGCATTTTAGTGAAAGAGGTTTGAAGCCTGAAGATAGGTTGATTAAACCTAGGCCAATGAAGAAGATTACAAAACCAGATGGCACAGTTCATTTTGTTCAAAGAAAGATGAATGTGTTAAAGAAGTTCCTGCTATCAAATGGGATCAAGATTTGCTGACAAACATGACTTATTGGCAGATAGATATCAAGTCAGGTGAAGCACAGATGTTTGTTGATGACTCAAAGAAACAGATGTTGCTGCGCATGTATGATCCAATGCAAGTTGTCAATTTGTCAAGAGGTGATCAAAGAAGACTGATTGAGACACCTTGTTCAGCTGTTAGATTTTGGAGAACAGAAGTTAGACGTTATCAGAATATTCTTGGTTTTTGTTTGGTCGAGAAGATTCATGCAAATAGCATAAGACTTTTGTTTGATGGTCGAGTTTGAAGTTCAAGATTAAAAAACTTGTTAAAGAAATCTAGTCGCTAATGTCAAAGGGGAGTCTGTAGATGCAGATTTGTGTGACAGTAGCAACGTAGATTTGATTAACGTTTTTGTTCTTAATAATATCTGTGTAATTGTTAAATAATAAGTCATTAGGACTTACGTTTGTGTTTAATGATTACATTTGAACTTTAATATAAGATCAAGTTATGATTAGTGTTATGTTTGTGTGTTATATAATTGTTTTGCAGGTACAAGAATGTAGAGCCAAGGTTTATAAGTGTCATAGAATACTTAAACGATGGCTGAACGTTATGTACTAAGCAAAATAAGCATCTAAGATACGCACTTCGTGCTGACGTCATAAGTTCTTAATTCGTTGCGAATCGCTTAAAATTACATGTATTTATACTACTAGGGTTTGTGTTCGTGTGGGCTTGGGCTTCACACGAAGTGATTAAGCCCAGATCCATCATACGGCTTGCCTTCGTGCTGACGTCATCAGTACGTTGTGGTGTCCTCGTGCTGACGTCAGCACGAAGGCAAGCCGTATGATGGATCTGGGCTTAATCACTTCGTGTGAAGCCCAAGCCCACACGAACACAAACCCTAGTAGTATAAATACATGTAATTTTAAGCGATTCGCAACGAATTAAGAACTTAGAAGTCGAATTGTTGCTCGTGTGACCTCCAACACGAACTAGCACTTCGTGTGTGACCTTAGGTTGATTAATTACTGATTAATTGACGAAAGACAGTAGCAATCTAGTTATCTCAAGAGGATTCCGCACTCTTGACATAACGAATCACGTCTGATTTACGATCCATTCAACGATAGGGACTTACATACATTATAAGACTGTATCTGCAAATACAATACATTGATATATTTTAACCAAAATTTGTGCATACAGGGCTATGGCAACTATTATATGTGGCACTTTCGCACGTCCAATTTGTATATCATCATATGCTATTAATCGACAGCGGGAGGTCTATTATACGTTGTCTTAACCAGGTCCGCGTTAGAGAGCTCGCTCGAAGTAGAAATGCCTACTTAAAATACCCGATGGGTGGAAAAACCCCTACTAATCTGCCCGAAGGCACGACTATTAATAGGGGTAAACCCTGCCCCCTCAGACTTAAACATAAGTATACCCAAGCCAAACCCTCATAAAGGGATTTAATTGCTATGTCCTCCCCAAGGCTTGACTGATGCAAGGGGGATGGTCTTCAACCATTGAGCTAAAATCTGGTTTTTACATTCATCTTTCTTATATCCTTTAATTTTTAACAATAAATGTGAAATTCGTGTTAGCTTTATTAATTAAGCATTGTCTTAACCGGGTCCGCGCTAGAGAGCTCGCTTGAAGTAGAAATGCCTACTTAAAATACCCGATGGGTGGAAAAACCCCTACTAATCTGCCCGAAGGCACGACTATTAATAGGGGTAAACCCTGCCCCCTCAGACTTAAACATAAGTATACCCAAGCCAAACCCTCATAAAGGGATTTAATTGCTATGTCCTCCCCAAGGCTTGACTGATGCAAGGGGGATGGTCTTCAACCATTGAGCTAAAATCTGGTTTTTACATTCATCTTTCTTATATCCTTTAATTTTTAACAATAAATGTGAAATTCGTGTTAGCTTTATTAATTAAGCATTGTCTTAACCAGGTCCACGCTTAGAGAGCTCGCTCGAAGTAGAAATGCCTACTTAAAATACCCGATGGGTGGAAAAACCCCTACTAATCTGCCCGAAGGCACGACTATTAATAGGGGTAAACCCTGCCCCCTCAGACTTAAACATAAGTATACCCAAGCCAAACCCTCATAAAGGGATTTAATTGCTATGTCCTCCCCAAGGCTTGACTGATGCAAGGGGGATGGTCTTCAACCATTGAGCTAAAATCTGGTTTTTACATTCATCTTTTATGTTTATTGTTAAGGAAAATGTACAAGTAAAGCAGCAGAAAGATTGTAAGACGAGAATTTTGGTTAATAATAAAAGGGACAACATATTTAGATTCTTTTCTGATTTTAATTTGTTAAAATATAATCATCCATTTTAAAGTGATTTGCTTCCTTTATTCATTCTCAATAAATTGATATCCTTCTTTAAATCCTACTTATAAAGTTATTACAGGATGCGACGCAAACATGATACTCTAATAAAATCTAATACCCTCATTTCTACAAGTGACGGTTATTCGATTATATAAGTTATGGTAAAGTAAAAAATCCCATAAATTATAGATATAGTTGATTCACTAATTCATTCAGTTATTCTTATATATATAAAAAATTAGTGAGAAACGTACCTGTTAATGGAATTTATATTGTTGGGGATGATATCCAGTTAAAGCAGCAGAAGGGATAATTTGGGGGAATAATAAAAGGGACGAAAATAAGAGTGTTTGATTGAAAGTAAACTAAACCGTTTTCTGATTAAGTGTTTCGTATTCTAAACTGTTCCAATTAAACTACAGTAGTATGACGCACGAATGTCAACTTGATGTCAGATGCTTTTATAATAGTCGGCTACATTATGTTATTATCTATTACTAAATTATGCGTGCATACAGTTTTTTTTTTTTGAAAGGTGAATTTCGCTGAAAACTCCGTGTCGCGATTCTACAGCGGGAGGTCTAGCTTGCGTTGTCTTAACCGGGTCCGCGTTAGAGAGCTCGCTCGAAGTAGAAATGCCTACTTAAAATACCCGATGGGTGGAAAAACCCCTACTAATCTGCCCGAAGGCACGACTATTAATAGGGGTAAACCCTGCCCCCTCAGACTTAAACATAAGTATACCCAAGCCAAACCCTCATAAAGGGATTTAATTGCTATGTCCTCCCCAAGGCTTGAACACAAGACCTTATGCAAGGGGGATGGTCTTCAACCATTGAGCTAAAATCTGGTTTTTACATTCATCTTTCTTATATCCTTTAATTTTAATAATAAATGTGAAATTCGTGTTAGCTTTATTAATCAAGCATTTTCACATGATCAACATGTTAGAATGTTTAATGTTTGTCATCTTCCTAGCTGGGACTCTTGCTTCATTTTATGTCAATGTTGATTTATTAATTATTATTGATTATTAAAATATTACATTTATAAAAATTTATCATAATACATGTCGGGGGTAAGGGATTATGAATTGATGATATTTATTTAAAATATCGTGTTTTTTGTGAAGACTTATCTTATATATGTGTCGATTATCATGTTGACATTTTTTTTGCTTCTGTAGGAGTATCTGATTGTTTTTCCTCCCACTATGTATTGGGTGAGGGGATCATTGTGTTAGTAGCCCATTTGGAAATCAAGTTATTGTATGATGTATTTTATTTTGTGAGAACCAAGTTCGAGTGGGAGTCAACGTTGTATTGTAATATATTTTTGTCCCTTTAGGTGGACTATTATGGCTTTTCCCTCATTTTGGTATTTTGTGATCGTGATCACTAGCGTACACTTGGTTTTTGTGTTTTTGTTATTATCTATTACTAAATTATGCGTGCATACAGTTTTTTTTTTTTAATTTTTTGAAAGGTGAATTTCGCTGAAAACTCCGTGTCGCGATTCTACAGCGGGAGGTCTAGCTTGCGTTGTCTTAACCGGGTCCGCGTTAGAGAGCTCGCTCGAAGTAGAAATGCCTACTTAAAATACCCGATGGGTGGAAAAACCCCTACTAATCTGCCCGAAGGCACGACTATTAATAGGGGTAAACCCTGCCCCCTCAGACTTAAACATAAGTATACCCAAGCCAAACCCTCATAAAGGGATTTAATTATTATTGATTATTAAAATATTACATTTATAAAAATTTATCATAATACATGTCGGGGGTAAGGGATTATGAATTGATGATATTTATTTAAAATATCGTGTTTTTTGTGAAGACTTATCTTATATATGTGTCGATTATCATGTTGACATTTTTTTTGCTTCTGTAGGAGTATCTGATTGTTTTTCCTCCCACTATGTATTGGGTGAGGGGATCATTGTGTTAGTAGCCCATTTGGAAATCAAGTTATTGTATGATGTATTTTATTTTGTGAGAACCAAGTTCGAGTGGGAGTCAACGTTGTATTGTAATATATTTTTGTCCCTTTAGGTGGACTATTATGGCTTTTCCCTCATTTTGGTATTTTGTGATCGTGATCACTAGCGTACACTTGGTTTTTGTGTTTTTTTTAAAGATAAACACTCTATTAGAGTGTCTGCTGTGATAATTGTCTACAGTTGTCAAAAAAAAACAAAAACAAAAAAATAGAAAATTTTAAGTGACGTGTCTCTCTGGTGTGTACATCCTTGATACAACCCTTCGTGGTAATATTCGATTCTCACATGTCAAATTATTAAGTACATATATATGTATTGTGTATTGATTAATAAGATCGTGCTATTGTTATACAACTTATCATAACCAAACATTTTCCATTAATTATACAAGTTTTATTATGTACATATATATGTATTGTGTATTGATTAATAAAATCGTGCTATTGTTATACAACTTATCATAACCAAACATTTTCCATTAATTATACAAGTTTTATTATGTACATATATATGTATTGTGTATTGATTAATAAAATCGTGCTATTGTTATACAACTTATCATAACCAAACATTTTCCATTAATTATACAAGTTTTATTATGTACATATATATGTATTGTGTATTGATTAATAAAATCGTGCTATTGTTATACAACTTATCATAACCAAACATTTTCCATTAATTATACAAGTTTTATTATGTACATATATATGTATTGTGTATTGATTAATAAAATCGTGCTATTGTTATACAACTTATCATAACCAAACATTTTCCATTAATTATACAAGTTTTATTATGTACATATATATGTATTGTGTATTGATTAATAAAATCGTGCTATTGTTATACAACTTATCATAACCAAACATTTTCCATTAATTATACAAGTTTTATTATGTACATATATATGTATTGTGTATTGATTAATAAAATCGTGCTATTGTTATACAACTTATCATAACCAAACATTTTCCATTAATTATACAAGTTTTATTATGTACATATATATGTATTGTGTATTGATTAATAAAATCGTGCTATTGTTATACAACTTATCATAACCAAACATTTTCCATTAATTATACAAGTTTTATTATGTACATATATATGTATTGTGTATTGATTAATAAAATCGTGCTATTGTTATACAACTTATCATAACCAAACATTTTCCATTAATTATACAAGTTTTATTATGTACATATATATGTATTGTGTATTGATTAATAAAATCGTGCTATTGTTATACAACTTATCATAACCAAACATTTTCCATTAATTATACAAGTTTTATTATGTACATATATATGTATTGTGTATTGATTAATAAAATCGTGCTATTGTTATACAACTTATCATAACCAAACATTTTCCATTAATTATACAAGTTTTATTATGTACATATATATGTATTGTGTATTGATTAATAAAATCGTGCTATTGTTATACAACTTATCATAACCAAACATTTTCCATTAATTATACAAGTTTTATTATGTACATATATATGTATTGTGTATTGATTAATAAAATCGTGCTATTGTTATACAACTTATCATAACCAAACATTTTCCATTAATTATACAAGTTTTATTATGTACATATATATGTATTGTGTATTGATTAATAAAATCGTGCTATTGTTATACAACTTATCATAACCAAACATTTTCCATTAATTATACAAGTTTTATTATGTACATATATATGTATTGTGTATTGATTAATAAAATCGTGCTATTGTTATACAACTTATCATAACCAAACATTTTCCATTAATTATACAAGTTTTATTATGTACATATATATGTATTGTGTATTGATTAATAAAATCGTGCTATTGTTATACAACTTATCATAACCAAACATTTTCCATTAATTATACAAGTTTTATTATGTACATATATATGTATTGTGTATTGATTAATAAAATCGTGCTATTGTTATACAACTTATCATAACCAAACATTTTCCATTAATTATACAAGTTTTATTATGTACATATATATGTATTGTGTATTGATTAATAAAATCGTGCTATTGTTATACAACTTATCATAACCAAACATTTTCCATTAATTATACAAGTTTTATTATGTACATATATATGTATTGTGTATTGATTAATAAAATCGTGCTATTGTTATACAACTTATCATAACCAAACATTTTCCATTAATTATACAAGTTTTATTATGTACATATATATGTATTGTGTATTGATTAATAAAATCGTGCTATTGTTATACAACTTATCATAACCAACATTTTCCATTAATTAAAAGTTTTAATATGTTTGCAAATATATGTATTGATTTCACTTTAACATGATACTTATCATGTTAATGAGAATTTCTGGTATTTTTTATATTTTCATCTTTTTAAGAGGTTAAAAAAGAAACATGACTATTTATTTACTATTAAAATAAAGAATAGTATAATCGGCGTACACAAGCAAAAAAGTCAAGTAGTATGATGATTGACTGTGCACGGATTAGACGTTTGATATGTTGGAACCGCCATTTTTTACTTTTGTTAGGACCAGTTCACCTGGAACTGGCCAGTCACCAGTTCACACTTTCAGTCACCAGTTGCATCTGGAGACTAGTGAAACTGGTGACCAAGATGATTTGTCGAGAAATATATTGAAGTCCAGTTGCACCGTACAGTTAACGCAACTGAAGACTTCCTCCAGTTGAGAACTGACCAAGTTGAAGAAGCATTCCAGTTGAAGTCGAAGACAACAAATGGAAGATAGAGAATGGCAATGGCAGCGAAGCCCAGTTGGCATTCTAGTCAGTTACAAACTGGAGACCATCAATGGAAAGCCCTTACAAAGCTTTACACTGATTACGAGGAATTGACTTGTATACTTTATGTACCTTTACCCGGATAATAAGCCTTATCTTATTATTTAAGTACTAAAAGGTACATAAAGGTGGTTGAGTAAAGTCACTTTAACATACGACTTTACACTGCCTTTTAAGGAATTAAATGCTATTCCTTAAATGCTCCCAACCACATTTGTACGGCCAAAGTTAACATCCCAATGTTAACTTTGCCTATAAATACAAGTCATTGCACAACCAAGAATTTAAGTATTCGAACTCACAAGTTAAATACTTCACACTTTGCAAACCTGCAATATTCTTGGTGAACTTGTGCAATATTCTCTCAATCGCTAAAAGGAACATTTCACAACATTAAGTGTTTCGATTGTCTTGAGAAATTCCGAGTGTAGATCAATTGTATTTCATAGGTTGTTAGGATATTTACATTCGTGTATTATCTTGGTTCCGCATCAACCTTGTAATTTGTTTAATATCAATAAATAAATTACACATTGAAAAATACATATTGTCTCATCAAGTTATCGTACAAGTTATTTGTATTATTGCATTGTTCTTTACTTATTGTCTTTTATATAAGTAATCTATCTAGAACTTGGTATGTACACACTGCAACTGGTCGTCTCCAGTTCAGTGCATATATTGCAAAGTAACTCCACCATCGACATAGAGGTGTCTTCAGTAGTACCATCTAACGAGTTGGGACTTACAAGTGGTATCAGAGCAGTTGTGGCTTCCGTAGAGAAGTCCAGTGGACCCATCAAGAAAAGATGGGTTCACAAAAAGAACTAATGATTTTTGTATGTGTAGGGCGATCAAAAGAAGAATATCTGGTATCTGGACAGCGCTGCTGGCCGGACTATGACCGGATGTAAGCCCCTACTGGAAGAGTTCACTGTCCAAGATGGACCGACAGTGACGTTTGGTAACGATCAATCTGGAAAGACTGAAGGATATGGTGTGCTCAATAATGGACAAGTCGAATTCAAAAGAGTTGCATTTGTGAATGGTTTGAAATATAACTTGATCAGTGTAAGCCAACTTTGCGATGATGGCTTCAGAGTATTGTTCGATATTGCACAAGGCACCATATTTAACAAGGATTAGAAAGTGGTGATGATTGCACCAAGAAAAGGAATGTATACATCATGGATATGGAACCAGCTCCAAAAGAGCAATGTTTCTATACCAAAGCTGATGAGGACACCAACTGGCTATGGCATAAAAGGTTATCCCACCTTAATTTCAAAAACATTAACAAGTTGTCTCGCAAGCAACTGGTTGATGGGATACCTCAGATTTCCTTCAATAAGGAAAAACCATGTCCAGGGTATGAGATGGGCAAGCAGAAAAGAGCCAGTTTTAAAACTAGGCAAAATTTTAGCATCACTGAACCTCTTCACATGCTACATATGGATCTTTTTGGTCCAGTGAATGTTCAAACTAGAGCTGGAAAGAAGTACACTCTAGTTGTGGTTGATGAGTTCACCAGATATTGCTGGGTGGTATTCATCAGATCCAAAAGTGATGCATCTGCTGAAATCATCTCTCTTGTCAAACGAATTGAGCTCAAGTATACTCGAAAAGTTTGTCAGTTGCGAAGTGATAATGGTACTGAATTCCAAAACAAAGTACTTGAAACATTTTGCAATGACACTGGCATCTCTCAAAACTTCTCATCAGTTCACTCTCCAGAGCAAAATTGAGTTGTGGAAAGAAAGAATCGTACACTGATAGAAGCGGCCAGAAGTATGCTATCTGAATCTGGTCTTCCCACCAGTTTTTGGGCTGAGGCAGTTGCAACTGCTTGTCACACCCAAAACCGGTCAGTCTACATCAAGAGACATAAGAAGACTGCCTACGAAGTACTCAGGAATCGAAAACCAAATATTGGATATTTCCATGTATTTGGTTGTCCAGTTTATATACTGAACGATTCCAGTCAGCTTGGAAAGTTTGATGCAAAAGCTGATGAAGGAGTATTTTTAGGCTATTCAGATATTCGAAAGGCCTTTAGAGTTTATAATTATAGACTCCAAAAGGTACATGAGACAATTCATGTCACATTTGATGAATCAACTGAAGCAATCAACAAGAGACCAAGCCTTGATATTTCTCCAGTCATTCCAATCAATTTTGGTGAAACTGACCAAGTTCATTGGTCAGTTGTTTCACCAGAAGATGCTTCCAGTTACAACAAACTGGAACCAGTTAAGAAGAAGAACACCACCAGTGACACCTCATTTATCCCTCCATCAATTTCAACTTACCACAAGAATTGGTGATTGGATCTGATGTTCGTGCCACTCCAATATCAGCACCAGTTCAAGCACCTACTTCTCCAGTTGTTCATGATATGCCTTCAAATGAGAAATTTCATGATGCTAATAGAGACCTCATTGACTCTGATGAGGATGTAGAAGTTGTTTGGACTGATCCTTTTCCAGATGCTGTTGCAACTGAAGAAGATCGCCAGGTGACTTGCACTGATATTGTAGTTCACCAGCCTAGTCAATACACTAGATGGACTAAAGCCCACCCAATTGAACAAATTGTGGGTGATCCAACTAGTGGGGTTCAGACTAGAAGAGCCACCAGTGAGCAATGCTTAAACATCACCTTCTTATCTTTAATTGAACCAAAGAAGATTGACGAGGCTATGGCAGACCCAAGCTGGGTGGAAGCTATGCAAGAAGAGCTCCTCCAGTTTGAAAGGAACAATGTTTGGGAGCTTGTTCCTTGTCCACCAGGGTTAAAGAAAGAACCTATTGGTACCAGATGGGTCTACCGAAACAAAATGGATGAAGATGGCCAGGTTGTAAGAAACAAGGCCAGACTAGTTGCCCAGGGTTATTGTCAAGCAGAGGGCGTTGACTTTGATGAAACTTTTGCTCCAGTTGCAAGACTTGAAGCCATAAGAATATTTTTGGCTTATGCAGCCCATCTGCAGTTCAAGGTCTTCCAGATGGATGTCAGAAGTGCGTTCCTTAATGGAACATTGGAAGAAGAAGTTTATGTTAAGCAGACTCCAGGTTTCATCGATGAAAAGCATCCACATTGGGTCTATAGACTGAATAAAGCTTTGTATGGTCTTAGACAAGCCCCAAGAGCCTGGTATGATACTTTAACTAAACATCTTCTTAAAAATGGCTTTCAAAGAGGTGCAATAGATAATATCTTGTTTATCTTGAAAGAAAGAGGTAATATCTTATTGGTACAAATTTATGTTGATGACATTATTTTTGGTTCAACTGATGATGCAATGTGTAAAAAGTTTTCTAAAATCATGTCATCTGAGTATGAGATGAGCTTAATGGGTGAATTAACATTTTTCTTAGGTCTTCAGATTAAACAAACTGGAAATGGAATTTTCATAAACCAAGGAAAATATGTCAGAGATTTGTTAAGAAAATACAAATATGATTCAATCCCATCGAAAAACACACCTATTGCAGCACCATTGAATTTGGACTCTGACCCAACTGGCAAACCAGTTAACATAACTGACTATAGAGGTATGGTTGGTTCACTGATGTACTTAACTGCCAGTCGACCAGATATAATGTTTGCGACATGTTTATGTGCCAGGTTTCAGGCTAACCCTAAAGAATCACATTTGCACGCTGTAAAGCGTATCTTTAGATACCTGAAAGGGTGTCCTAATCTTGGTCTTTGGTACCCCAAAGGCTCAGGATTAGATCTAATGGGTTATTCAGATTCTGATCATGCAGGTTGTAAGATAGATAGAAAATCAACAATTGGTGGTTGTCATTTCCTTGGAGGAAAACTGGTAAGTTGGACCAGCAAGAAGCAGACTTCAGTCTCTATGTCCACTGCTGAGGCAGAGTACATTTCTGCGGCTAGTTGTTGTGCCCAGATTCTCTGGATCAAGAACCAGTTACTAGATTATGGTCAGAAGTATACCAAGACCCCAATCTTTTGTGACAACACCAGTGCAATTCCTATCTCTCACAACCCAGTGATGCACTCCAAAACAAAGCATATTGACATCAGGTATCATTTCATTCGTGATCATGTTATGAAAGGAGATATTGAAATTCATTTCATCCCCACTGACAAACAGTTAGCTGATGTTTTTACTAAACCTCTCGATGAGAAAACCTTTAAACATCTCATCAGCGAACTGGAAATGTTAAACCCTTAACTGGAGCTTTCTTTGTTATTGAACGCGTCAGTGATACTGATGAAGTTCTCCAGTTGAGGAGGTCCAGATAATCTTTGCTCGCCAGGCTATCGAACGCCTTTGTGATACTATCTTGGCACTAATTGATTTCTGGATCATCATTTTAGGGGGAAAGACTCAAAATAATTTTCTAACTAAAATTCGTTTTTGTTTGAAAATGCAACTGGAGAACTCTCCAGTTGGAAACTGGTACTGGACTGATCCTCCAGTTACCAGGTTCAGTCTTTGTCTAAGTTTTATAACGTTACAAATACTTGGTCAATATATGTGACACGTGATGATACTCGAGTGTTTTAAACCACTTGATATCGTGATCTGACGTGTTTGAAACCATTTTAGTACTTGACAACTGTTTGTATTGGGAAAACAAAAAGTGAGTGGGCGCGTGGGTAAGATAAGCCGTCGTAGCATTTAATGCTGACATGGAAGCATTTAATGTTTTCATGGCAAATCATTATTTTATTTCAAAATTCAAACCAACTTTTGTAAAAATATCTACAAAAAGGATTGTCTTGATTAAAATATAATTTTGGTGTTTCATTGGGATCTTGAATCCCTTTATAAATACCCTTATTTACTCCGAACTCATTTACTTCCTTCTCTTACATTCCTTCATTTACTTCCAATCATCAAAATTGCTTCATTTTTCTCTTTGCTTCACAAATCAAAAACCCTAAATCCCAAATTTCATTTTCATTCTTCTATGGCTCCTAGATCATCTCATTCAAGAGATGTAAATCTCTTGACTGTTCCATACAATCCCTCACCAGATGTCACACAGGCACCTGGTGCCACTAGTAGTGCTTCGGTCATAAAACTAAATCCAAATAATCCTATGGCCAGCTTACGAGGATCTCAAGGGTCCGATACCCTTATTGGTAGAATTCAAAAGTTTTTAAAGAATTCTCCAATAGGACCCTCATTCTCTCTAAACCCACGTAAGATGTTTCACAACTACTTATGTGAGTTTTGGTACACTGCCGTTCTTTCTTCCGATTGTTCCTCCATCAGTTTCACTTTAAAGGATGGAACAATCCAGTGTACCTTGTCAGCCGACGTATTGAGGGATGCCTTACGCCTCAATTACTGGAGAGAGGGTGAATCTCCAGTCGTCTTGCCCCCAAATATAAACTTTCGCCAAGTACTTCTTGAAATGGGATACAGGGAGTGTTTGGAGAATGGGGTGTTGAAGACAAAAGGTGCGATGACCATGAAGGGCCTTACACCTTCATGGAGGTATTTTTTCATCACCTGGTGGAGAGCATGGGTGGGAGTTCTGGTGGACTTGACCAGATCAACTCCTCACAAGCAGAGATGGCTTATTGCTTGTGGAACGGATTGAGGGTGGACTTTGCAGATATTCTGTATAGAAGCCTGGTTCAAAAGCTGAAGGGCACAAGGGGTGTTTGTATTCCCTTTTCAAGGTTCCTCTCACTTTGTTTTAAGCAAATTCTAGGCAGGGAAGCATATAATAGTACAGATTCACCGTACACTGCTCCAGATATGCTTAGGAATCTAGACTCACTGGTATCTGAAGCTGGTGAGGTTGAAATTCCTGAACGAATGCAACTGGCATTCGCTTCAACTGATGCACCTCTTGAAGGTGAGTCAGAAAGGCAACTGGGCGGGCCTCAAAATAATGAGGGACCCTCCAGTGTGTCTAATGTTGTGGTTGAGGATAGAGCAACCATAACTGAAGCAACCCCAATCACATCTATCCCTGGTGAAGATACTTCAGTATCTGATCCACCAACAGATGTACCCATCCAGGAAACTGGGGAAGGTCATCTGGAGACTGACCAGGTAACTGGTCAGCCCTCAGTTACATTCATGGATCTGGACATGAGTGTTAATGACGAGGAAATCCTTATAGAATCTTCAGATTCTGAAGGTACTGAAACAGACCAGGAGATTCTTGATGCTTCTGTACAAGCACAAGACCCTTCATCTCCAGTCTCACTTCCAGACGCATCAATTTCAGTTTCACCTCCCCAAGTAAATGTGCCTATAGATATATCTTTACCAATAAATTTCGCTCCTTTACCAACTGGGCAATTCTCACTTGCTCGAGAAATGCCCCCACCACCGTCGCCGTTGTTCACACCTGAGCATTCTCAGCATGAACAACAATTTGTTTTTCCAGTCCTTTCTTCAACCACCACTCCAATAATTTCTTCAACTGCTGGCCTGTCAACTGGGGAGACTTCCATCAGTTTGCCTCCTCCAGTTGCTCCAGTAGTAACTGCTAGTGGTCCAGTGACACCTTCTCCTTTGTCACTGGACAGTCAAGTTGTCTCACTACAAGCCGATCTCCAAAACCTTCTAACCAGGGTGGAGGAGATTCAGAAGACACTTGACAAGAACACCAAGTCCTTCTCCAGATACCACAAAGATCATTTGACAAACATTAAGGTGGTCGATTTGGGGATAAACAAGTTTTCATCTAATAAAGACTTGGTGTTCAGAAAGCTTAATGAGTTGGTCACTGGCTGTAACAATCTGGCTGGTACTCTAAAGGAAGCCTTTGACCTAACTCACTCCAAGGTCTCCAGTTCAATCTCCAACTTGCTGAGAAATACTGTCAGAACTTCAGAAGTTGACTTGAAAGAGATTGAAAGGCAGGTTAAGGAACTAATTGAAAGACCTGGCTTAGATGTAACTGGCCTTGGAGAGCAGTTGATGACTTCGGTTGGTCAGAAAATAGAGGATACGATGGGTGCTAGAGAAGAGCAATTGGTTGAAAGGGTGATGTCTGAGATCACCAAGCTCGCCACTCCTCAGGTTGATCTGGCCCCACTTACCAGTGAGATCAACCAGTTGAGGGGCAGCATAGAAAGTTTGAACACCCAGGTATCTCTACATGCTCAATCTATAGAGAAACTGACAACTGAAGTGGAAAATCTGAAGAAGATGGATGATGAGGTTAAGGATAAGGTTGTCTCTGGTTTGGATGAGGACTCCAAGATCTTGAATGAATTGAAAACTAGTCAAGACCAAGTTGTTGCAAATGTCTTGACCCAGTCCAAGGAGACGAACCACTTATGGAGGTCCTTCAGGATGATGTGTGGAATTTTCAAAGAGTGTAAGGACTTGCGGTCATGGCAGCCTCTTGACCGGTTGCCATCTCACCCCTCTGAATGGGAAGGTATTCGGGCAGGTCTAGATGCTGCCAAGGGGGAAAGAAGTCAAGTTCTTACACCAGTTGCACCTGGAAGGACTTCATCTGGAAGAGAATTGGTTGTGGCTACCAGTACTGAAGCTGGTGAGCAAAGAGTGGGTGGATCTGGTGATGTTGGAGATAGGGGGAATGTTGTTTTGGACAAAGGTAAAGGTTTAGCTGGTGATGCATCTGCCCAGCCGGCCACTGATGTAATGTTGGAAACTGGCAATACTGATATACTCCCTCCAGTTTCAGATAGTGATAGCAGAAGACTGGCCAGACTTGGTAATGACATTAAAGAAAGAAAGAAGATGAAACAAAGAAACCAAGTCGAAGCCAGGGCACATCTTGCTCAGATCAAGTTGCTTGATATGAGTGATGCCAATCTTTTGGGCATCACTAAGGAGGAGTATGTTAGGATTAAGAATGATCCTAGGATAGTTGACCAGTTGAATGAAATGCTGGATGTTGAACTGGAAAGACACTATCATGAGGATGAAGCCGAATTTGATGCCAGAAGTTTAAACATTTCAGTGGAGAAGGCTAGGGAGATAAGGGCCAGTGGGATTCTTAAGAGAATTGCAAATGTTAAAAAGGTTGTGAAGGATGTATTGAATCCACCAAGAAGAAGGATTCCACAACCAAGAAGACCACTGACAAGAGATTGCAAGAGATGCTGACCTTAGCACATTCGTTGAACCAACTGGCGAGGTATCCAATGAAGACATTAAGTCCGCTGTACTGGCTGCTGGTGCTGGGGGTATAAAAATCACAAATGAATCTGAAGCTAGAAACTACTACTCCCAGATCATGTCAACCAGAAGACATAGTGGTACTATCAATAGTGTCAATGTTACAATCAAGCCAGGCACCAAAGTTTTCCAAGTCGAAGTTAAGTATACTGGTGGGCCACTGGTTAGAACTGATGATCCTGGTGCTATGCAGTATGGGTTCAGCGAATGGGTGGAGATGGTGAATATACTGGATGCAAAGGCACAAAAGAATAGGTTCGAGAAAGCATGGGTAAACTTTCTAAGGGGGAAGATTCAACATAAAAAAAATCTTGAGCAAAAGTTGAATATTGACCCTGAAGATACTCAGCCTATCTCTTCAGTTGCCAAGAGAAGAAGAACTGGCGAAGGGCCGTCTCATTAAGTTCTTTCTTCAGTTATCTACTTGTAATTTGTATTTACATTCTGTAACTTGTATAAATTTCATTTCCTTGTATAAATGAAGTTACCAGTTTGTAACCACAAGGTAGATAATAGATTAAAATCTAACAAACATAAAAGAAAAACCTAAGGCATTTATTGATCTATAAAAATGCCTTAGATAACTTAGATAGATTTAAATCAAACAAGTCCTTCCAGTTCACACTTGTACAGATACAAGAACTAGAAAAGACTTAGACTATATTTCTTGACAAATAGGGGGAATTTGTTAGGACCAGTTCACCTGGAACTGGCCAGTCACCAGTTCACACTTGTCAGTCAGCAAAACCCCCCCCCCCCCCCGCGCCCCCAAAAAAAAAAAAAAAAAAAAAAAAAAGCGCCCCCGCCAGTCACCAGTTGCATCTGGAGACTAGTGAAACTGGTGACCAAGATGATTTGTCGAGAAATATATTGAAGTCCAGTTGCACCGTACAGTTAACGCAACTGAAGACTTCCTCTAGTTGAGAACTGACCAAGTTGAAGAAGCATTCCAGTTGAAGTCGAAGACAACAAATGGAAGATAGAGAATGGCAATGGCAGCGAAGCCCAGTTGGCATTCTATTCAGTTACAAACTGGAGACCATCAGTGGAAAGCCCTTACAAAGCTTTACACTGATTACGAGGAATTGACTTGTATACTTTATGTACCTTTACCCGGATAATAAGCCTTATCTTATTATTTAAGTACTAAAAGATACATAAAGGTGGTTGAGTAAAGTCACTTTAACATACGACTTTACACTGCCTTTTAAGAAATTAAATGTTATTCCTTAAATGCTCCCAACCACATTTGTACGGCCAAAGTTAACATCCCAATGTTAACTTTGCCTATAAATACAAGTCATTGCACAACCAAAAATTTAAGTATTCGAACTCACAAGTTAAATACTTCACACTTTGCAAACCTGCAATATTCTTGTGAACTTGTGCAATATTCTCTCAATCGCTAAAAGGAACATTTCACAACTTTAAGTGGTTTCGATTGTCTTGAGAAATTCCGAGTGTAGATCAATTGTATTTCATAGGTTGTTAGGATATTTACATTCGTGTATTATCTTGGTTCCGCATCAACCTTGTAATTTGTTTAATATCAATAAATAGAATTACACATTGAAAAATACATATTGTCTCATCAAGTTATCGTACAAGTTATTTGTATTATTGCATTGTTCTTTACTTATTGTCTCTTATATAAGTAATCTATCTAGAACTTGGTATGTACACACTGCAACTGGTCGTCTCCAGTTCAGTGCATATATTGCAAAGTAACTCCACCATCGACATAGAGGTGTCTTCAGTAGTACCATCTAACGAGTTAGGACTTACAACTTTATTATATACTCGTAATAAATGTAACTATTTTTTATTTAGAATTGCAATATATTATTTTTACTTCGTAAGTAACAATGTCCATAATTTAATATTTATAAAAATATGATGTGTTAAGATATGTGGATTTTGTTTGGTCGAAATGATTTGTATGTTCAGCTATATTTTTGTGTTCAGCATATTATTTTTGTTAATTGATGGTACTGAAAAGTATAATATGTTTCGTATATTAATTATAAGAGATGTGGTTGCTTTGTTTTTTATTATTTGATAAAGAATTTATTATTTTGTATCATGTTAATGTCGAAGTATTAGCTGATATTAATATTTTTGTTATATGATTTTCGAAGTAATTATGACCAAGTCAATGGTAGTAGTTTTTTTTTCTTCGTGTTTTCAGTTATTTCTGTGTCATTTCTATAAGTTTACTTAGGGTGGTTACTTTTAATTCTTTTTCAGAATGCATACGGTTTATATATGGTTCCGATAATTAAGGACACGATCTCCCGTAATATTTGTATCCCACGTACATCTTCATTTATAAAGTCTGATTGTGCATTATTTTTTTCGTCATATCATTTTTGTGTTTTTTTTGTTTTGTTTATATCTTCTTTGAAATTTAATTAAAATGGGTTCTTCGGCTCAAAATAAAGTCGTACGTCGTGGTTGTGTTGGCTCAGGTTCAAATGGGATTAATTGTGAAACTGGTAGGGGTAATTATGTGTCAGAAAGTAGCCAGTTTGCTAAGGTTGATAATGATCCTATTTCAGAGAGTAGCGCGCTGAAAAATTTGATGAAGCAAATGATGATTGATCATTTGTACCTTGATTTACGGAAGGATTACAATCGAATGCATGAGATGTTTTATTACGTGGGATGCCTGCGGTCGTCTATCAACTCAAAAGTTGTGGTGCTCGAAGCGTTTAAGGAGGTGTCATCCCCATTTGCTGCTTTGTGTCTTTCATTTATTCAGTCGGAGATGAGGCGTGATATCAAACATGCAGATGATCTTAGTGCCCTCATTATGGATTATGATATCGCAATTAAGCTGAAATCAAATTTTATTGGTGATCTTGCTTGTATGTAAGCTAGAAATTCATAATCCCTTTTTTCAATTATAATTACGTTTAATTTTGTTATCAGGACATGTTTTATTATTTTGTTATCGTATGCTAATGTAAACTGATGGACTTTCCTAATTGTTTTGATACGTGTTGGAATTGATTGTTTAGTTAACGGTGAATCTC
>CM067170.1:45226933-45248677 GCA_034093135.1 Erigeron breviscapus | reverse complement strand
CAAGATCGTTTCACAAGATCGTTACAATTTAAAAAAAAAAGGGATAATTCATGAAGATTTAAAATGCATTCAATATGCTTCATTGGAAGATTTTCAGATAGGATTTGAAGTTGTAAAGAGAAAGATTAATGTGCCGTATCCAGATCAAAGTCTATACACCACATATATTGAACAGCTAAGTATTGGTCATATCATTGAAGAACCATCCTTCGGTGTTGTCTTTTTGAATAGCAGAAAGAAGAAGATTTTCATTCGCATGGATGAACTTGCTTCCTATTCTGATGGAACGTTGGAGTTTTGTAAGAATGTGTTGTTGTGCCTGCAAGAAGATGAGCAAGATGAAGAGAAAAGTAAAGTATTTGATAAAGCAATCCTCAAGATTAATCAAAGACTCGAGTACAGAGACAGCATTAGAATGATGAGAGAAGCAAAGAATGCTCAAAAGTCTAAGTACGTCGTACGTCGAAGAGGAGGTTGTTGGATCAAGTATGAGCCCGGTCATCTTCCAGGTCCACAGAACATTCCTCCAAGAAATTTTGCAGACAACATGGTTGTTCCTGATGATAGACCCGAAGGAGAAAATTGGTTCTGGCATCCAAACAAAGGAAGACCAAATACAAGAGCTTAAAGAAAGACAAGACTGGATATTTTTCACAAATCACTACTAAGGGGGAGATTGTTAGAAATATAAATGTAGTAGTTGATTTGTATACCTTATGTCATTTTGTACTTAGAATGTAAACTTGTTAATATGGAAGGGGGCATAGTGTAAATAGCTCCTATGTATATAAACCCCCTCCTTTATGTAATTTGTAACCTTTGAACACATAATACAAGCTAATCTTTCCCTGACATCTCTCTACTCTCTCTCTACTTTCTCTCACTAGAAACTTCCATTAACACACACTAAAACACACACTAAAGCTCGAATTCAGTCTTAACATGTATTGTGTTGGTAAATATATAGTATTTCATAAGTGTTTGGGGTGAGAGGCAAGGTATCGAACGCCTTTGTGTACTACCTTGTTTTCTTATCTTTTAATACTTATGTGATCCTATATATTGTCATGTTTTGTATATATATTTGGGTGAGATGCAAGGTATCGAACGCCTTTGTGTACTACTTTGTTCTCTCATTTTAATATATATGCAAAACATTGTCTGTGTAATAAATGTGTTTCTTAAAGGTTGGTATATTTTGTTATTTTTCTGTGTTTGAATTGTATTTTCTGGTCAAAAACTTTGGTCAGTTTGTCTTAAACAGAAAAATAATAAAGTACCAAGATGGCAATGTTCATAGAAGGAGATTCAATGAAAATGCAAGCTAATCAAGCACTTCACATTCCATTTGCTTGCAAATTCCCGATCATTCCAGAGATTCTTAGCTATCATCCACTGAATAATGCTCTGACTGGAGGGGCAATTGTACCTGAAAAGTATGTCTTTGAGCTGTGGCAATCAATTGAATATGTACGAGGAAGTAAAAGGCATAACACAACAGACTACTTTAAATTTTCTCTAGAGTCAGAAGCTGAACTGTTTAATTGTCGATTCACTTTGGATGAGTTTAGAACAACAATTGGATTTCCTGTACTTGAAGAATACGAAGAACTCCCATCAGTTGAAGAAATGTTGGTTGGGGTTCATTCGTTGGGTTATGCAGGAGAGTTGACAACGATGAGAGATTTTAGAAGGAGTAATGTAGCAACTCTCTGGCATACGATGTACAATATTCTTACAACTTGCTTGATGCCATCACAGAAAGGAATTGATCTTCTGACTAAGGATTCTTTGGCAATATACTATGCAGTCACTCACAATGTGCAGTGTGACTTTGCGGCGATTATATGGAAAAAGATGATACAAGTTGTCAAGGGAAAGGATAAACAAGACAGAAAATATATTCCCTTTATCAGATTCTTCACACTAATTATCGAAGATGTTCTTGATAATGCAGAGGAAATTCCAAAATTGGAGAACAGCTTCAAGTGTGTGATTGCGATGTATAAATCCAACTTGAGAGGCACAAGTTGTGAAACTGTAAAACCTTTTCCAATTCCACCATTCCTGATAAATCTGGTTCCTGCTCAGAGTCCTCACCTTAGGGCTTATCTTGAGTGGTTAGTCTCTGCGATGGGGTCTGAAAGCCGACAGACTCCTTCCCAAGCTGAGCATAGGTCGCCAAGTGAGGGTCCTAGTGTGTCAAAAAGAAAAAGAGGGGTTAGTGATGAAGGGGCCTCTGAGCAGAGGAAAAGAAAGTCAAAGAGAGTTATGTTTGAGCAAGATGTTGCTTCACCTGAACCTATTTCATCACCTGTTTCACAATCTACACCAACCATTCACATTTCGCAATCTTCACCTTCACAATCTACACCTTTACCATCCGTTGTTTCACCGAATCCACCAACTTTTACACCACCTCGCTCTTCACCAGTACTTAATCCAACACCACTTGCATCTGCTCTACCTGATGAACCAACTCCACCACCAGGTAGACGACTTAAGATGTCTGCTAGAAGTGTTCTAAAGCAGACTTCAAAGAAGAAGAAATCAAAAAGAAAACATAAGTCGTCTAAATCTGCAAGACAAAGACTTGAATCTACTTCAGCAGATGTGAATGATCAACCTGGTGCCTCAGCGGAGTTTGATGTTGAACAATCAACAAGAAGTGTGGATAATGTTGTATCTGAGTTACAAACTGAGCATGTTAGCACTGGAGATGATGATGTGCTGGAGGAACAAGGCAGGGATGAGGGAGGAGTTGAAAATACCAGAGAGGATGTGCGGTCCGGGTTAGGACAAGGGCATAAAGAAAACGTTGGCCCTCCATTAGTTCAAACCAATGTGTCTAGCCGGGTTGTTTACCCTAGGGTAGAAATCGGGAACTGCCCATTCTTGTATGCACCAACCTCTCCTAGCCATTCTGACTCCTCACAACAGGAGTTAGTCTCAGAAATTCACGGGGAACAGCCACGCTCACCACACTCTCCTCGTTTGGAGGATGAGAGTGTTGAAATTAGAGAGGACCAGCCCCACCTCTCGCCTTCAGTTCATGCACAAGAGTCTAGATCTCCTAGGGACACTGATTTACAAGCCCAGTTGAGTACTGGTGCCGGAACAAGCGGAGAGGGACCCACTTTGTGTGACCCTCAAGGACAGCTTGGAAATCCTGCCTTAGCTAACATCATGCCAGCTTTAGCCGCAGGTAACAGGCCTCAGACCGAGACTGGGGGACAGTATGAACGCCGTAGTGACACTGCTGTTCCTCAGGATCAACCTGAGACTGTATTAACGGGCATTCTTAGTGACCCCGGTGTTGTTAGAGGTGTTACCCAACAACAACTCCAGGACAGTGATTTATCACAGTCTAGGACACCAATTGATTCGGGTTGCAAAGCCCATGAATCTGAAACTGCTGGTGAGGGTATAACCCGAGGATCAGCAGGAAATCCTGAATCAGCATCGCTGAATTTAGGTCACACCACAAGTGTGCCAACAACCTCCGGGTTGGATCCTCCACATCAAACACCAACACAAAGACCACCAACACCAACTCAAATTCCATCAACATCAACAAATCTACCAACCAAAGATTCTGCATGTGAAATTTTGTTAAATATCTTAAGATCGGAGGGTGATTTGTTGACTGTTACTGAAAGAGGAGTGTTGAATGCGTTGGAAGTAAGAGAAAGGGAGATTGCACAAGAAAAATAAGTAAAGCATCTTGAAGAAAAAGTTCTAAAACAGAAAGCAGAGTATGATGCTAAGCTTGCAGCCTTTGAATTAAGATTGTTAGCATTAGAATCTTGCCGACCGGCCTCGGTTGCTTCTCGACGGGATGATCCTGATTCTGATGATCACCCCGAGGGGGAGAACCAAGGAGAAGGTCAAACGAATATTGATAATACTTCGGCAAGAGTTGAAGGAATTGTTGAAGATGTGGTGATGGTGATGATGATGATGATGATGATGATGATGATGATGATGATGATGATGAGATGATGATGATGATGATGATGATGATGATGATGATGATGATGATGATGATGATGATGATGATGATGATGATGATGATGATGATGATGATGATGATGATGATGATGATGATGATGATGATGATGATGATGATGATGATGATGATGATGATGATGATGATGATGATGATGATGATGATGATGATGATGATGATGATGATGATGATGATGATGATGATGATGATGATGATGATGATGATGATGATGATGATGATGATGATGATGATGATGATGATGATGATGATGATGATGATGATGATGATGATGATGATGATGATGATGATGATGATGATGATGATGATGATGATGATGATGATGATGATGATGATGATGATGATGATGATGATGATGATGATGATGATGATGATGATGATGATGATGATGATGATGATGATGATGATGATGATGATGATGATGATGATGATGATGATGATGATGATGATGATGATGATGATGATGATGATGATGATGATGATGATGATGATGATGATGATGATGATGATGATGATGATGATGATGATGATGATGATGATGATGATGATGATGATGATGATGATGATGATGATGATGATGATGATGATGATGATGATGATGATGATGATGATGATGATGATGATGATGATGATGATGATGATGATGATGATGATGATGATGATGATGATGATGATGATGATGATGATGATGATGATGATGATGATGATGATGATGATGATGATGATGATGATGATGATGATGATGATGATGATGATGATGATGATGATGATGATGATGATGATGATGATGATGATGATGATGATGATGATGATGATGATGATGATGATGATGATGATGATGATGATGATGATGATGATGATGATGATGATGATGATGATGATGATGATGATGATGATGATGATGATGATGATGATGATGATGATGATGATGATGATGATGATGATGATGATGATGATGATGATGATGATGATGATGATGATGATGATGATGATGATGATGATGATGATGATGATGATGATGATGATGATGATGATGATGATGATGATGATGATGATGATGATGATGATGATGATGATGATGATGATGATGATGATGATGATGATGATGATGATGATGATGATGATGATGATGATGATGATGATGATGATGATGATGATGATGATGATGATGATGATGATGATGATGATGATGATGATGATGATGATGATGATGATGATGATGATGATGATGATGATGATGATGATGATGATGAAGATAATGAAAATGTTGTTGAAAATGAAGATGAAGGGTATGTGATTGAAAATGAGATAGTTGAATATGCTGAGAGAGATGCAGATATTGAAGCCTTAAAAGATAATGTTACAATGGATGAGCCGGAGATAGTTGAGTATCCAGCAAATGTAGAAGCTGTTGAGGAACCTGTGTTTGAAGACTTCCCAGATCTTGATTATTTTGAAACAGGTTCATCAAGCAGAAAAGATGCTGGAGAATCTTCTACTCAGGGTTTCACAACTCCTCAACACTATACCTTTGAAGACTTCAATAGCTTTGATGAATTGAGGAAGACTCCTGAGGCTGCATCTCAGAACTTCAAGAAATCAACATATAAACAAGTGTTGAAAGATGCAATCGTATCCGAGGAAGTTCTTCCTGATTACTTTCCAACTGAATTGACTGATGAACAAAGGAGGTTCATTAATCGGGGATACTTCTTGAGGGATAAAGAAAGAATGGTTGCACTGGGTGTTAAGCCAAAGGAGGCAGCCAAGAAGTCTAGATTCTTGGAAGAAAGAACTTTTCCAATCTTTTGTGGAGCTACCAAAGTTACTAAAACCAAAAGACCTGAGTTGGAGTCAATGTACAAGTTTAAGGAAGCAAGACAAGTAGAAGAATACAAGAGCTTCTTAAACTCACCAGGCAATATAATCCCAAACTCCTTGAAGAACAAAGAAATCACAAGATCTTGGTACTGATCAGAGTTATTTTGGTTAAAAGGAATACTATCTCAATCCCAAGTTTCATGTCAAAAGAGATAATGGCAAGAGCTACAGATTTACTGAAACACAGTTCAAGCTGCTGCCAGTTGATGACATTATCTTTCTCTACAATCATTTCGTAAATGCTATGCAGAGATATCGTGAAGATGTTATTGCCTTTGAAGCTGTTAAACGATATATGTCAAGCTGCATTCAATATGCTTCATTGGAAGATTTTCAGATAGGATTTGAAGTTGTGAAGAGAAAGATTAATGTGCCGTATCCAGATCAAAGTCTATACACTACAGATATTAAACAGCTAAGTATTGGTCATATCATAGAAGAACCATCCTTCGGTGTTGTCTTTTTGAATAGCAGAAAGAAGAAGATTTTCATTCGCATGGATGAACTTGCTTTTTATTCTGATGGAACTTTAGAGTTTTGTAAGAATGTGTTGTTGTGCCTGCAAGAAGACGAGCAAGATAAAAAGAAAAAGGAAGTATTTGATAAAGCGATCTCCAAGATTAATCAAAGACTCGAGTACAGAGACAGTATTAGAATGATGAGAGAAGCAAAGAATGTTCAGAAGTCTAAGTACGTCGTACGTCAAAAAGGAGGTTGTTGGATCAAGTATGAACCTGGTCATCGTCCAGGTCCTCAGAACATTCCTCCAAGAAACTTTGCAGACAACATGGTTGTTCCTGATGATAGACCCGAAGGAGAAAATTGGTTCTGGCATCCAAACAAAGATAGACCGAATACAAGAGCTTAAAGAAAGACAAAGACTGGATATTTTTTTTACAAATCACTACTAAGGGGGAGATTGTTAGAAATATAAATGTAGTAGTTGATTTGTGTACCTTATGTTAATTTGTACTTATATTGTAAACTTGGTACAATGGAAGGGGGCATAGTGTAAATAGCTCATATGTATATAAACCCCCTCCATTATGTTAATTGTAACCTTTCACCCCATAATACAAACAAAACTTTCCCTGACATCTCTCTACTCTCTCTCTAGTAACCTCCATTAACACACACTAAAGCTCGAATTCTATACTCAACATCAGCTACTTTGTATCTCAAGAAGAGCCAAATAATATTCAAATGGCTTTAAAAGATCCATCTTGGGTTGAAGCAATGCAGCAGGAACTACTTCAATTTGACAAACTCCAGGTCTGGGAGCTTGTTGATCTTCCTCCGGGAGAGTATCCTTTCGGCACCAGATGGGTTTTTAGGTGCAAAAAGGATGAAAAAGGCATTGTGACACGTAATAAAGCTCGGCTAGTTGTTCAAGGTTTTGCTCAACAGGAAGGGTTGGACTACACTGAGGTGTTTGCACCGGTTGCTAGGCTAGAAGCTATTCGTTTGTTTCTAGCATTTGCTGCTTTCAGTTGGACATCAAGAGTGCGTTCCTATACGGTACTGTCCAGAAATTAGTGTATGTTACTCAACCGCCAGGGTTTGAAGATCCAGATCATCCTGATAGAGTCTATCGACTGAATAAGGCTTTGTATGGATTACATCAAGCTCCGAGGGCATGGTATGACAAACTGTCGAAGCAATCTTCTTGAGAATGGTTTTGAAAGAGGATTAATCGATAGTACGTTGTTTACTAAATGGAAGGGAGAGGATTTCCTACTTGTACAAGTTTACGTGGATGATATTATTTTCGGATCATCGGACGAAAAGATGTGCAAGGAATTTGAGCTGATTATGAAAGGAACTTTTGAGATGAGCGCTATGGGAGATATGAAGTTCTTTTTAGGTTTAGAGTTGAACAGAAAAAGGACGGATTCTTCATTCATCAGACGAAGTATGCATAAGATATCTTGAAACGATTTGGCATGGAAGATACTTCACCTATGGATACTCCTATACAAAAGAACCATCAACTTGGGATGTTTTCTTTCAATGATCCAGAAGTTGATCCTACCCGTTATAGGGCCATGATAGGTTCATTGATGTATCTTACAACATCAAGACCAGATATCATGTTTGCGGTTTGTTTGTGTGCTCGTTTTCAGTCATGTCCCAGGGAAAGTCACATGAAAGTTGTTAAGCGAATTCTTCGCTACCTCAAAGGGCAACCAGTACTAGGTCTCTGGTATTCAATTGGGGGAGACTTTGAGTTCGTGGCTTATACAGATGCTGACTATGGAGGCTGCAATTTTGATAGGAAATTGACTTCAGGTGGATGTCAATTCTTAGGGGGGAGATTGGTTTCATGGCAATGTAAGAAGCAGACTTCTGTTGCGATCTCGTCTTGCGAGGCAGAATACATGGCAGCTGGTGGATGTTGTTCACAGGTTCTATGGATTCAGCAACAACTGCGTGATTACGGTCAGAATTTTCTTTGTACTCCCATAAAGATAGATAATGAATCCACCATATCCATTACCAATAATCCTGTTAAGCACAGTAGGACTAAGCACATAGACATAAGGTTTCATTTTATTCGTGATTGTGCTGAAAAGAAATTAATAGTCCTAGAAAAAGTGCCGAGTGACTTTAATTTAGCTGATCTGTTCACTAAGGCTTTCGACCGAACTCATTTCGAGTTGTTAGTCCAATTGATTGGAATGAGAAATCTATAGTGACAGTGTCTCTCAAAAGGAACTTTGTAAAATGAGTGTGTTTGTGTCGTAATGTATGTGTGTCATATAGTGTTAGAAAAACAAAATAAAAATCAGAAAAATCAGAAAAGAAAAAGAAAATAATAAAAGGAGTAAGGTCACTGCATCAAGACGATTAGACGTGACGATACTTTAGCTTTTAAGCCTACTTAATGTACTTTAAAATGCTCAGTTCAGTGATACCATTATATGATGTATCGATAGGCACAAAGTACCAAAGTTTCCTTATAATCTAAACTTAAATGTATACAATGTTCTTATGGGAAACGTATTCAGATATATGGCTGAGAATGCTTGTTCTTAAAATAGAAAAGTCCTTTAAATCTTATGAAAGATCTTGCATTGTAATTATGTATATTTGGTCTTTATAAAGAAGGTCTCGGGTACATATATGTGTATGTAATGCTTTTTCGGATGTATATTTGTGACAAGATATGCAAATATCAAATAAATCTGTTGAAAATATGAAGCTAATGTGGCCTTTGAGATTCGAACAAGTAAGTCCTTGGGGATACCTAGCCTACCTAAAGCTTCCAACTTGGGATAGGTTGTCAGAAAGTTCGCTACACGGATCTCATCGAAAGTCATGGGTTTTCATAAGTGCTTAAAAATTATGTCACAAATATGCAAGTACTTCGCATTATGCAATGTTGAGTATATTTCCGTACGCGAGTCAAGTTAAGTCGCTTTGCGCGTGAGGAATCACCGACCTGTCACCGCTGACTTGATTCTTAAAGACTTTCTCACTTTATTCACCAAATGTCTTAATCTTAGTGCTTGTGTCAATTGTGAGAGTGTATCTGAATATGGGGCACATAAGTTCGCAAACATGATTAAGTGACATATTAGGCTACTCGGGTTACATGGTGACTGTCCTTGGCCAGGGTATGTCGAAAGTGTCACAAACCAAAAGGAGACTGGAAGTACCGAGTGTTTAAGAGGACAAACATATTGGTAATCGTTTTTGGATCACTGTTCATAACTAATAATAAGAGAATTATTTCTTGCTAGTAGGCTTATGTAACATGCTAATCTGATCTAATCAGCAGTAACTTTAGCTCTTATATATGTGTTATTCGTTTATGTTTAGTGTATGTGTGTGTGTGTGTGTGTGTGTGTGTGTGTGTGTGTGTGTGTATGTGTGTGTGTGTGTGTTTGTGTTTTTCGTGAAATGTTTAACTTTTGTTTGTAATTGTATTGTTTAAATAAAAGTTCCTATTGCATGAGAGATAGAGTCAGAATAGAATCTAGTTTCCAAGAGGACTCAACTACGTTCTTATGGAACACTGAATAAACGAGTAGGGTAGTTAAGCGATAGTGTTGTGATCAAAAGCTAAAAGAAAGTTTGTCACATTAACAGAATATGGGTTTAAGGAAAAGAACACAGAGTTGTTGATTTCAATAAACGGATATTGTAACAACCCTCAAAAATCCGACTAGGACAATTTACTTGGATTTATCTAGGTATCTATCCCTAGAGGTTTATTAAGAGAATTGACCTTCTAGACATTTAAGGCATGGTGATAGTTGCCTTCTAGTTCAATGAAATACCATAGATAACGAATTATCTTAGAAATGCCATGAACAATAACTACATTTATTCACGACAATCTCAAGCTATAAATTAGTTCTAATCGAACTTGGTGGAATGGCAATGAACCAAAAATTTTATTTCGAGAAGTTGGGATTATATAAATAAGGATGCAAGGTTCCTAAGTTGTGATAACAACCAAAAATACTTATAAATGTCCAACAAATCGAACATCAATCGAATTAAAGTATATGCAAACACAAATATATATATGATGACCATCTTAAAATATATATTCATAAACTATTATGCATATAAAAGTGTGGAATAATAATAAGCAAATATATGTATGTCTAATAAAAATGCAAGATTATAACTAAAGAGTTAAGTAACAAATTTAAGACACAAAAACTATATACACATACATATATATATGCACGACACATACATATACTCATACTAGGATAAATAATTAACTTATACATACAAATAATAACATATAACATCTATAAAATCAAATACACACTTACTTATACATATACAAGATATTACATACACAATTTTTCAAAAAAAAAATGGAAACCCTTCAATCCCCCTTCCCCCCCTTCACACACACACATACACTTCTCCCCCCCCCCCCCCCCCCCCCCCCCCCCCCCCCCCCCCTCCCCCCCCCCCCCCCTTTCACACACACACATTAATCACTTCTCTCATTTCTCTCTCTTTTCCTCTCAAATTTTCTGCACTTTTCTCTCTTTCTCCTCTCCCATTTTCGGCTCAAATAATCAAGAAAAAGGCAAGAATAAATCTCATCTAACATATGACAATAATAAGGGTTTATACTAGATTAAACAAGGGTTGATTCAAGCAAGGATTAAGGGTTGTTTTGAGCAAGGATTAAGGGTTAATAGGGCTTTAAGGGTCACGAAATTTCTGCCCTATTTCATCTTCAAATCCAAGTTCATCAAGGGTATAAATCTTTATCTCTTTACTAGATCTATCTTGTTCTTGCTTATTTTTCAAAGATCTTATCAAAAGTTTATGTTTTCTTCTTGTTTTCTTTGAAAAACACACTTGAGGAGGGCAAAGTTGATAGGATCTTTCTCCTCATGCATACGCATGTCGAAATCTATGAGAAAGATCCAAGGATTCAACAAGTTTAAGACCCAAAAGTGTTGTTATAGATTAGTAGCTTTTAAAGTGATTTCCTTTTGATAGATCTATATGTTTTTGTATATTTTGAAGAATATATTTCTGAGATTTTTCATTAAAAAGATGTTTTTATGTTGTAGATGATAGATCTATAAAGATTGGTAATGAAAAGTGTTGATTTGAATGCATGCATGTTAGATCTAAGAAAGTTGAATCTTGTTGTTGGATTATGAGATGGATCCTTGGATGATGATTGATGATTTTGAAATTGATAATAATCTAGAAATTTGATGTTGAGAGATAAAAAAATAAAGTATTAATCTTGTAAATGATGAACTCAAGTGTTAATTAAGCAAGAATGGTCATTGGTGAGTTGTTATAATCAAAGACATTCTGACAGAAATAATTTTCTGTCTTAAATCGGGTGAACTGAATATGTGAGGGCCGTTTCAAGCAAAACTTTCAAAATAAAAGTTGTAGATAAAAGAGTTAAGTTTAACCACCAATTGGAATCACTCAAAAATACTAAACCAAACAAAAGATATGATTTTTCTACCAAAAGTGGTCAAAACTGGATTTTTGTCTTAATGTTGAGTTCAAGGTGTCCCTAATGTAAAATAAAATTGGGAGATTTTTCTTAAATGTTCATCATCGAAATCTTTTATAAAATATTTCGGGTCGCATAGCAGCAAGCATTCTGACCAACTTCGGTTTTGTAATTTTTAGAGGTAGTAAACAATGTCTAAAAATTTAGCAAAAATTCACATAAATATAGGACACATATATGTCTCTGTATAAAAATCACCAATGTCCAAATAATTCAACTTAACCAAGAATGACTACTCAACATTTCATGAAAATAAGTGTTAAAACAGAAAATTCCAAGTAAAAGTTCTTCATAACAAAATAAGCTAAAAGTCACTAGATTGCAACTTTAATCAACTCCAACAATCTCGTAACAAAAAGTATTATAAACCTACTGAGAATATGTCAAATAAAAATTCAAGATTATAACTAAAGAGTTAAGTAACAAATTTAAGACACAAAAACTATATACACATACATATATATATGCACGACACATACATATACTCATACTAGGATAAATAATTAACTTATACATACAAATAATAACATATAACATCTATAAAATCAAATACACACTTACTTATACATATACAAGATATTACATACACAATTTTTCAAAAAAAGATGGAAACCCTTCAATCCCCCTCCCCCCCCTTTCACCCCCTTCACACACACACATTAATCACTTCTCTCATTTCTCTCTCTTTTCCTCTCAAATTTTCTGCACTTTTCTCTCTTTCTCCTCTCCCATTTTCGGCTCAAATAATCAAGAAAAAGGCAAGAATAAATCTCATCTAACATATGACAATAATAAGGGTTTATACTAGATTAAACAAGGGTTGATTCAAGCAAGGATTAAGGGTTGTTTTGAGCAAGGATTAAGGGTTGTTTTGAGCAAGGATTAAGGGTTAATAGGGCTTTAAGGGTCACGAAATTTCTGCCCTATTTCATCTTCAAATCCAAGTTCATCAAGGGTATAAATCTTTATCTCTTTACTAGATCTATCTTGTTCTTGCTTATTTTTCAAAGATCTTATCAAAAGTTTATGTTTTCTTCTTGTTTTCTTTGAAAAACACACTTGAGGAGGGCAAAGTTGATAGGATCTTTCTCCTCATGCATACGCATGTCGAAATCTATGAGAAAGATCCAAGGATTCAACAAGTTTAAGACCCAAAAGTGTTGTTATAGATTAGTAGCTTTTAAAGTGATTTCCTTTTGATAGATCTATATGTTTTTGTATATTTTGAAGAATATATTTCTGAGATTTTTCATTAAAAAGATGTTTTTATGTTGTAGATGATAGATCTATAAAGATTGGTAATGAAAAGTGTTGATTTGAATGCATGCATGTTAGATCTAAGAAAGTTGAATCTTGTTGTTGGATTATGAGATGGATCCTTGGATGATGATTGATGATTTTGAAATTGATAATAATCTAGAAATTTGATGTTGAGAGATAAAAAAATAAAGTATTAATCTTGTAAATGATGAACTCAAGTGTTAATTAAGCAAGAATGGTCATTGGTGAGTTGTTATAATCAAAGACATTCTGACAGAAATAATTTTCTGTCTTAAATCGGGTGAACTGAACATGTGAGGGCCGTTTCAAGCAAAACTTTCAAAATAAAAGTTGTAGATAAAAGAGTTAAGTTTAACCACCAACTGGAATCACTCAAAAATACTAAACCAAACAAAAGATATGATTTTTCTACCAAAAGTGGTCAAAACTGGATTTTTGTCTTAATGTTGAGTTCAAGGTGTCCCTAATGTAAAATAAAATTGGGAGATTTTTCTTAAATGTTCATCATCGAAATCTTTTATAAAATATTTCGGGTCGCATAGCAGCAAGCATTCTGACCAACTTCGGTTTTGTAATTTTTAGAGGTAGTAAACAATGTCTAAAAATTTAGCAAAAATTCACATAAATATAGGACACATATATGTCTCTGTATAAAAATCACCAATGTCCAAATAATTCAACTTAACCAAGAATGACTACTCAACATTTCATGAAAATAAGTGTTAAAACAGAAAATTCCAAGTAAAAGTTCTTCATAACAAAATAAGCTAAAAGTCACTAGATTGCAACTTTAATCAACTCCAACAATCTCGTAACAAAAAGTATTATAAACCTACTGAGAATATGTCAAATAAAAGTTATAAAACTTAACTTGGTTATTAAATGGCAAAGACAAGCCTACAAATCACTAATTCAGTTCATATAAGCACTAACCGAAAGCTTTAATTTGCACATATCACACCACCACCATTATCACGACTTAAGACACCAAAATATAATGAACATTCTATAAATAATGAAATAAGGATGAAAATCCATTTTGACGCATTTGGATTGCTTGAAAAATGAGGCTAAAATCACTATTTCGGTAAACGATTTATAAGCTTAGAATCCTCAAAATGAGCAAGACTGTTATAACACGATTTTAGCTCTGAATTCAATCCAACAATGGCGGTTTGTAGTGTGTGTTCTTGGTGTGTGTGTGTGTGTTTTGAGAGAGAATGATCGATTCAACTGAAAGATTGGGATTAATGTGTGTAAAGAATGAAGTGTTGGTTTGTTGTTGTTATGATTTCTAAGGTGTGAGGGCTATATATAGTCTAACAATACAACTATGCTAATTATCACAATTAGCCCCTCAACCTTAGTAATCATTTTTCTATGACTTAACAACAAGAATGTCTTCTAATCTTAATTACAATTTATCACTATTTTTGGATTTCTAACATTCTCCCCCTTAGTGATTTATTGTAATGAATGAAGTACGTGTTATCTTGTCTTGTAGGAATGAAATTGATGAGCCCGGTGGTGAAGACAATTAGGGTGTTGAAACAAGTCTTCAAAGCTTTCTCTTTTGTCTTTGGAGAACTTGATTCAGTCTTGATCTTGGACTTCTTGAAGTTAAATCATATGAAGATTCTCAATGTTCTTTTTGAACAGAGAATAATGAAAGCATGTTTGGCTTGAATCTCCGAGAATTAATGAATCATGAATCAGAGTTGTCTTTTGAAGTGCAGAAGAGATGAATCTTGTTTTGATTCTTCAATCTTCGATTCTTGAGTGAAATTCAACTTTTTGATTCTTCGGTTTTAATTCTTGAACGAATCTCCTCTTCTTGAAATGAAGTTTCATGAATATGAACTCTCCCCCTTGATTTATGCATTGGAGTCTCTTGATCAAATGTTGTTGTATGACTTGATGATCTTGAATGAAGTGTGTTTGATGAAGACTCGTTTGAAGCTTTACTTCTTTGACTTGAATCTTCTAACAAATCTTTCAACCTTTTTGAAGCTATGATCTTTGTCACATCAACTCGAACACTTTGGAGAGTTAGCAATTGAATGAAGTTTAGATGAAATTCTTATGAAGTAATCATGCTCCCCCTCAATCCATGAGTATACATCCTTTGGAGCATCTTTGAATTGTTGAAGTGTCTTGAGTGAAAATCTTTTCATCTTCGGTTTCATTCTTATCTCTAAAGTCAATTCAGATTCCCCTTAAAATCAAAATCTTAATCAACTAAAGTCTAGTGAAAATCTGAAACTATTGACTCATTATGAACAATTTTCTCCCTCTATACACAAGCTTTGATAAGCCTAAATCCATTTGAAACAACCAATTTAAAAAAAATTTCTCAACATACACTCTCATTCCATTTCTATCATCAACTATGCCTTGGAAAGGATAGAGAGAAGGTATCATTTGAAGACAATACCAAAATTCATCTCCAAATTCATCTTCGAAGCAAAAGCTCAGTTGACAAAGACTATGAATCAAATCAATCATAATATTTTCTCCCCCTCATAATGACAAAGTTGTGAATCAATGTCATTATGTACACATTTGATTGATTAAATGTCACAAGGAATAAGAAGACATGGAAAAAATGTCAACCATCAAAACATCAACCCAACCTAGTAGCCCAACCCAAGAAATCCTATGGGTGACTAAAATGTAGGATTGAAGTTGTTGGTACAAACGTTATATCATGGTGTTGGTGGTTTCTGTGTTTGTGTGAAGAGAAATGAAACCGGATAAGAATGATCCGTTTGCATGTTCAAAAATCAAAAGGATTAATGAAATGACCGATCGAAATGTATAACATTTTTCGGATTTCCTATGTATCATTGAGATATGCACAAAACAAGTCTCTAACATAGTTCGGTCTGCGGCTTTTCAACCACTAAATTGCTTCAAAGAATATAAATCATGGTTAACACTACCGAAGCATTTGATAACCACAATTTTATCCTTAAAGACTTTTAGGAAAAACCGAGGTCACTTAGACTTCTCGTTAGCTCAATAATTACATAAATGTAATTATGAGACCTACGTTCAACGTTGGAAAAGATGTTAGCATTGGTAGGATTTCCATTCGATCATCGTGGAATATCAATTAAGATATCACTACGAATGTTCCGGCTATATCACAAAGATAAGCAATTATATCACAAAGATATGACTCGAATGTGTTCTAAGAAGAATAAACAATGATCAATTTAATGATCAATCAATATAGCTCTAGACATAGTGAACAAATGAAGTCGGGGACTGGAGCAGAATGTCGCCCTTTTTCAATATCAACATCTTCCAAAAGAAGAGTCAATAGAAGTGTGAAAATCTCCGTGAGAATAAAACAAGTATTTGTTAAGAAACACTTGAGTGGTTAGGTAAAGATGTGCATTGCTTCACTGGGTCCATGAAGACTTCTTCAATATCAAGATATCAACAAATGACATCTGATAGAAACGTGTTTTACCCGGCTTTTGAGAATTTTGGGAAAGGTATCATTTCTTTTATCCCTTTTCTCACAACAAATCACCGTAACCTCTCACTTTTCGACTTTACTCCCTCCAATCTTAGTTGCACGAAATCAACATCACTCAAAATACCCTCACTATCTAATGAAAGAAGTGAATACTCCGGGGTTAGAATACATCGGCGATGATGAAATTCATGGAGTAAATTTTGAGAAATACCTATCGCTCATGTGCAAACTAATCACCGAACTCCATTTGATTAAAAATCATTGGAAAAACATCAAATGTGTGCATGAAACAATTTGAAACACATTTGAAGGTTTGAAGGTTGTTGAAATCACAAACTCCTCCTTAATCTATGCAAGAATAGATCAAAAAATTTCCATAGAAAGGTGGAGCAAAAATTGGTTTTGTGAAATCAAACATAAGTAAAATCTTTGTTGTGATTTTTCGGAAAAATTTTGCTTCAACAACAATGTTGAATGTAATACAGCTAGGGAGTACACAAAGGCGTTCAATCCGTCGCATCTTACAACAACATGTTGGAGGCAATTAAAAACATTTAAGTAAAGTGAAAATCCAATCAATTAGTACAATATGAGAGAACAAGGGAGTACACAAAGGCGTTCGATCCTTCGTTTCCCATATCACTAATTGAGAGTTTGAAAAGTTTGTTTGAAAAAAAATTTGATTGCTATTACACATACATATTCATATGAGAATACTTGGAAGTACACAAAGGCGTTCGATTCCTTGTTTTCTTATATCAATGTATATGTATAATAACAATGCGTTTAAAAATAAATATATCATTTAAGAACGGGTTGCATACATAGTATATGCAAGCCATTACAAAATCTTTTTGTTAATTTTTGTAATTTTTTAATTTTGTATTTTGTTTTCTGAAATGTGTCAAGAATTCCTTCAAATGAAAAAGATTAAGGTTTAAGATTTAACATACCAAGCTTGGAGATCAGAAAATTAAACCTCTTTTCGTCCAATGGTTTTGTGAACAAATCTGCGAGTTGAAATTCAGTTCCCACAAAGTAGAGTTCGATGTCACCTTTCTCAATATAATCTTTGAGAAAATGATATCTAACATCAATATGCTTTGATCGAGAGTGGTTTACTGAGTTGACAGCAATGGCAATAGCACTCTGAGAATCACAATAGATAGGAATATGATCATACGTCAGACCATAATCAGTCAGTTGTGTCTTCATCCATAAGACTTGAGCACAACAACTAGCCGCAGCCACATATTCTGCTTCAGCCGTTGATAGTGAAACACAGTTCTGTTTCTTGGAAGACCAACTCACAATTTTATCTCCTAAAAATTGTAGAGTACCGGAAGTGCTCTTGCGATCAAGTTTACAACCTGCATGATCTGCATCTGAATAAGCAGTTAGATTGAATCCAGTATCCCTTGGATACCAGAGACCTAAATCGGGTGTACCCTTCAGATAACGAAAGATCGTTTCACAGCTTGATAATGTAAATCAGTTGGAGCAGCTTGATATCTAGCACACATACATGTTGCAAACATTATATCTGGGCGAGATGCTGTTAGGTACAACAATGAACCAATCATACTTCTATATCTCTTTGGTCAAATGGTTTCCCATTTGTATCAGTATTAATGGTTGTTCGAGCAGCCATTGGGGTAGAAATTGAAGAACATGAAGTCATATCAAACTTTTTCAACATGTCATTATGTATTTACCTTGTGATATAAAAATACCAGTTGGTAATTGTTTGATTTGAAGACCCAAAAAGTAATTCATTTCCCCAATCATGCTCATTTCAAAATGATTGACCATTAGAGATGAAAAATTTCGGCAAAATGTTTGACTGGTTGACCCAAATATAATGTCATCAACATATATTTGAACTAGTAGAACATGCTTACCTTGTTTGCGAATGAACAAGGTAGGGTCAATTATGCCTTTGGTAAATCCTCCTTTAAGTAAGAAAGTAGTTAAAGAATCATACCATGCTCGGGGTGCTTGCTTAAGACCGTAGAGAGCCTTGTCTAACCTGTAGACATGGTTTGGTCTTTGAGGATCAACAAAACCTTCAGGTTGATCAACGTAAACTTCTTCTTTGAGGTCACCATTCAGAAAAGCAGTCTTCACATCCATTTGAAACACAGTAAAGTTTCGGAATGCGGCATAAGCTAAGAAAATTCGAATGGCCTCCATTCTTGCTACTGGAGCAAAAGTTTCGTCGAAATCAACACCAGGTTGTTGGCAATAACCCTTAGCAACAAGTCGAGCTTTATTTCTTACTACCACTCCATTCTCATCCTTTTTGTTTTTGAAAATCCACTTGTTCAATTGGATCATCTTTTCTAGGATTCGGAACTAATCTCCATACCTTCAGTCTTTCAAATTGTGCGAGTTCCTCTTGCATTGCCTTAACCCATTCTGGATCTCGAAGAGCTTCAGATACTATTTTGGGTTCGATATTGCTAAGAGAAAGTGCAACAAGACATTCATTCACTGAAGTACGAGTAGTTACTCCTGCTTGTGGATCTCCAATTATTTGATCAGTAGGATGATTTTTCTGCATGCGAATCCACTTATGAGCATGAGGAAGAGGATCTTGTTGTTGAAGATCAACATCACCATCATTGAAACTTGAAGTTTGTTGAGAGATGGAGTCATAACTTGGTATAACCCTTTCCTCATATGCTGGATGATCAAAGTCAAGTGGTACATACACATTTGGAGTGTTCAGGGGATTTGTTGTCTGAGTGAATTAAGAAGGTTGTTCTTGAACATTTACTTGAGAAGAATTCTCAGGAGAGGATGGTGGAATAGAATCATTTGAAGATGATTTTTGCTCAGAAGAATTTGATGACGATTCATGAGTGTTGTTAGAACTGGATCGTTGTTATGAAGAGGTTCATTGCTTTGAATTGGTTCAACGATGTCTGGAGGTTCTTGATCATGAATCGGTTTTGACTTATAGAATTCTTCAAAAAGAATATCTAATTCATCACTGGTTGGAGTTGGAAACTTCTTGAATTTAGAAGCTAAGGTAGAGTTCCTTGTAGAAGTACTTGAAGCACTTGAATCCATACTTGTTGGTAGCAAGCTTTCTTGCTCAAAAATCATGCCTGACATCTCATCGAACCAAACATTCATCGTCTCTTGAATTGTGTTTGTTCGACGATTATAGATTCGGTAGGCAATAGATGTTTTGGAATAACCAACAAAATATCCTTCATCACCTTTCTTCTCGAACTTTCCAAGATTCTCCCGATCATTCAATGTGTAACAAACACACCCAAATATGTGAAGTAGTTGATGTTGGGTTTCCGTTTGTTAACAACCTCATAAGGAGTCTTTCGAACCGCTGATTGATAATGGACCGATTCTGAGTGTGACAAGCAGTGTCAACAGCTTCAGCCCACATATTGGATGGCAATTGGAATAAGCAAGCATTGTCCTTGCTGCTTCCACCAGCGATCGATTTCTCCTTTCAACAACACCGTTTTGTTGTGGGGTGCGAACTGCTGAGAATTGATGAGTAATCCCTTTGGATTTGCAGAATTCATCAAAAACAGCATTCTTGAATTCAGTACCGTTATCCGAACGGATGTAACGAACTGGAAGTTGAAGATTTACTTGAGTAATGGTGATGAAATCTATCAACATCTGAGTTGTTTCATCTTTGGATGCTAGGAACTTAACCCATGTATATCTTGAATAATCATCAACAATAACCAGGATGTATTTCTTCCCATTTCGGCTTTGAACTTTCATCGGCCCACAAAGATCCATGTGAAGCAAATGAAGAGGTGCTAAAGAATTTGGAGATTTCTTCGGTTTATGAGAAACTCTCTTAATCTTCCTAACAGCACAAGAAGGACAGACATGCTCACTTTCATACTTATAGTCAGGTAAGCCTTCAACAAGATGCTTATTGATTAAAGTATTGATTGTTTGGAAATTCAGATGAGAGAGCCTTCTATGCCATAACCAAGAATTCTTTGAAGTAGCCTTTGAAATGAGACAAATATTATCGGTTGGTTGGTTATCATCGAGATTGACGGTAAAAGGTTATCGTCACGATCGCCACAAAGAATATCAACTCCATCTAAGGTTTGGACTTTGCAAAGAGATTTTTCGAAAAAGAACTTGAAGATTGTTATCACAGAATTGTCCAACACTGAACAAGTTGTGACTTAGACCTTCAACATAGTGAACTTTCTTGATTATAATCCCATTTCGTTCAATGTCCCCATAACCTAAGATAGGAGCGAAATTGTTGTTTCCAAAGCGAACCGTTCCCATGAATCTTTCAACAAAATTCTTCAGCAAAGATTTATTTCCAGTCATGTGCTTCGAACACCCGGAATCGAGTATCCAAACACAGATGGTTATTTCCTGCAATCAAAGAAATTTAACCGTTTTTAGGTACCCATTTGAAAACGGGTCCTTTTTGGTTAGATAAAACAGGCAGGGTATATAACTTAGGATGCGCATTCAAACATGTTATTGAATCAACATAAGCATCAACAAGCATATTATCAACAAACATATTTGAATAAAATGTACGAACATTCACACGAGAATTAAAAGTAACATGTCTACAAGCATTCATATCAACCACACAGAATTAAAATTGTTTACAAGCTCACAAGGCCTTGCCTTGTCACATTCAACATTTATTAACAAAGATGAATTGTTTTGATTAACAGAAGCACTTTTCTTCTTATTAACAGCATTTCTCCTCCTTCTTTTCTTCATTTTCTCAACATTCTTTTGATTACTAGTGATCTTAGGTACTAAAGTTTTAGCAACCCATTTAGCACCACTAGTTAAGCTCTTTCCACCTGTTGAATTGAAACTTTGAAAATTAGAACTAGGAGTTTTAAACACTTTCATCTTTTTGGAATCTTTTGAAGGTGGGGAAACTTCTTGCTTCTTTGGTTTATCATGAGAAAACCACCCATATCTATCTCTATATCTAGTTGAACCATTTGATGTATCTTTAGTTAGCGAAACTGAGCTAGACTTAGACACCTTGGGTAAAAAGCTTAGATT
>CM067170.1:45220738-45225933 GCA_034093135.1 Erigeron breviscapus | reverse complement strand
GCAAAACAAAGTACACCAAAGTGAAACTTCCAAAAGACTGTTCAAATGCTTCTAAATCTAGCTCTCAATCTAGCTTTCTACCTAAGGTGTCTAAGTCTAGCACAGTTTCGCTAACTAAAGATACATCAAATGGTTCAACTAGATATAGAGATAGATATGGGTGGTTTTCTCATGATAAACCAAAGAAGCAAGAAGTTTCCTCACCTTCAAAAGATTCCAAAAAGATGAAAGTGTTTAAAACTCCTAGTTCTAATTTTCAAAGTTTTAATTCAACAGGTGGAAAGAGCTTAACTAGTGGTGCTAAATGGGTTGCTAAAACTTTAGTACCTAAGATCACTAGTAATCAAAAGAATGTTGAGAAAATGAAGAAAAGAAGGAGGAGAAATGCTGTTAAGAAAAAGAAAAGTGCTTTTTTTAAACAAAACAATTCATCTTTGTTAATAAATGTTGAATGTGCCAAGGCAAGGCCTTGTGAGCTTGTAAACAATTTTAATTCTTGTGTGGTTGATATGAATGCTTGTAGACATGTTACTTTTAATTCTCGTGTGAATGTTCGTACATTTTATTCAAATATGTTTGTTGATAATATGCTTGTTGATGCTTATGTTGATTCAATAACATGTTTGAATGCGCAACCTAAGTTATATACCCTGCCTGTGTTATCTAACCAAAAAGGACCCGTTTTCAAATGGGTACCTAAAAACGGTTAAATTTCTTTGATTGCAGGAAATAACCATCTGTGTTTGGATACTCGATTCCGGGTGTTCGAAGCACATGACTGGAAATAAATCTTTGCTGAAGAATTTTGTTGAAAGATTCATGGTAACTGTTCGCTTTGGAAACAACAATTTCGCTCCTATCTTAGGTTATGGGGACATTGAACGAAATGGGATTACAATCAAGAAAGTTCACTATGTTGAAGGTCTAAGTCACAACTTGTTCAGTGTTGGACAATTCTGTGATAACAATCTTCAAGTTCTTTTTCGAAAATCTCTTTGCAAAGTCCAAACCTTAGATGGAGTTGATATTCTTTGTGGCGATCGTGACGATAACCTTTTTTACCGTCAATCTCGATGATAACCAACCAACCGATAATATCTGTCTCATTTCAAAGGCTACTTCAAAGAATTCTTGGTTATGGCATAGAAGGCTCTCTCATCTGAATTTCCAAACAATCAATACTTTAGTCAATAAGCATCTTGTTGAAGGCTTACCTGACTATAAGTATGAAAGTGAGCATGTCTGTCCTTCTTGTGCTGTTGGGAAGATTAAGAGAGTTTCTCATAAACCAAAGAAATCTCCAAATTCTTTAGCACCTCTTCATTTGCTTCACATGGATCTTTGTGGGCCGATGAAAGTTCAAAGCCGAAATGGGAAGAAATACATCCTGGTTATTGTTGATGATTATTCAAGATACACTTGGGTTAAGTTCCTAGCATCCAAAGATGAAACAACTCAGATGTTGATAGATTTCATCACCAATACTCAAGTAAATCTTCAACTTCCAGTTCGTTACATCCGTTTGGATAACGGTACTGAATTCAAGAATGCTGTTTTTGATGAATTCTGCAAATCCAAAGGTATTACTCATCAATTCTCAGCAGTTCGCACCCCACAACAAAACGGTGTTGTTGAAAGGAGAAATCGATCGCTGGTGGAAGCAGCAAGGACAATGCTTGCTTATTCCAAATTGTCATCCAATATGTGGGCTGAAGCTGTTGACACTGCCTGTCACACTCAGAATCGGTCCATCATCAATCAGCGTTTCGAAAAGACTCCTTATGAGGTTGTTAACAAACGGAAACCCAACATCAACTACTTCCACATATTTGGGTGTGTTTGTTACACATTGAATGATCGGGAGAATCTTGGAAAATTCGAGAAGAAAGGTGATGAAGGATATTTTGTTGGTTATTCCAAAACATCTATTGCCTACCGAATCTATAATCGTCGAACAAACACAATTCAAGAGACGATGAATGTTTGGTTCGATGAGATGTCAGGCATGATTTTTGAGCAAGAAAGCTTACTACCAACAAGTATGGATTCAAGTGCTTCAAGTGATTCTACAAGGAACTCTACCTTAGCTTCTAAATTCAAGAAGTTTCCAACTCCAACCAGTGATGAATTAGATATTCTTTTTGAAGAATTCTATAAGTCAAAACCGATTCATGATCAAGAACCTCCAGACATCGTTGAACCAATTCAAAGCAATGAACCTCTTCATAACAACGATCCAGTTCCTAACAACACTCATGAATCGTCATCAAATTCTTCTGAGCAAAAATCATCTTCAAATGATTCTATTCCACCATCCTCTCCTGAGAATTCTTCTCAAGTAAATGTTCAAGAACAACCTTCTCAATTCACTCAGACAACAAATCCCCTGAACACTCCAAATGTGTATGTCCCACTTGACTTTGATCATCCAGCATATGAGGAAAGGGTTATACCAAGTTATGATTCCATCTCTCAACAAACTTCAAGTTTCAATGATGGTGATGTTGATCTTCAACAACAAGATCCTCTTCCTCATGCTCACAAGTGGACTCGCATGCAGAAAAATCATCCTACTGATCAAATAATTGGAGATCCACAAGCAGGAGTAACTACTCGTACTTCAGTGAATGAATGTCTTGTTGCACTTTCTCTTAGCAATATCGAAACCAAAACAGTATCTGAAGCTCTTCGAGATCCAGAATGGGTTAAGGCAATGCAAGAGGAACTCGCACAATTTGAAAGACTGAAGGTATGGAGATTAGTTCCGAATCCTAGAAAAGATGATCCAATTGGAACTAAGTGGATTTTCAAAAACAAAAAGGATGAGAATGGAGTGGTAGTAAGAAATAAAGCTCGACTTGTTGCTAAGGGTTATTGCCAACAACCTGGTGTTGATTTCGACGAAACTTTTGCTCCAGTGGCAAGAATGGAGGCCATTCGAATTTTCTTAGCTTATGCCGCATTCCGAAACTTTACTGTGTTTCAAATGGATGTGAAGACTGCTTTTCTGAATGGTGACCTCAAAGAAGAAGTTTACGTTGATCAACCTGAAGGTTTTGTTGATCCTCAAAGACCAAACCATGTCTACAGGTTAGACAAGGCTCTCTACGGTCTTAAGCAAGCACCCCGAGCATGGTATGATTCTTTAACTACTTTCTTACTTAAAGGAGGATTTACCAAAGGCATAATTGACCCTACCTTGTTCATTCGCAAACAAGGTAAGCATGTTCTACTAGTTCAAATATATGTTGATGACATTATATTTGGGTCAACCAGTCAAACATTTTGCCGAAATTTTTCATCTCTAATGGTCAATCATTTTGAAATGAGCATGATTGGGGAAATGAATTACTTTTTGGGTCTTCAAATCAAACAATTACCAACTGGTATCTTTATATCACAAGGTAAATACATAAATGACATGTTGAAAAAGTTTGATATGACTTCATGTTCTTCAATTTCTACCCAATGGCTGCTCGAACAACCATTAATACTGATACAAATGGGAAACCATTTGACCAAAAGAGATATAGAAGTATGATTGGTTCATTGTTGTACCTAACAGCATCTCGCCCAGATATAATGTTTGCAACATGTATGTGTGCTAGATATCAAGCTGCTCCAACTGATTTACATTATCAAGCTGTGAAACGAATCTTTCGTTATCTGAAGGGTACACCCGATTTAGGTCTCTGGTATCCAAGGGATACTGGATTCAATCTAACTGCTTATTCAGATGCAGATCATGCAGGTTGTAAACTTGATCGCAAGAGCACTTCCGGTACTCTACATTTTTAGGAGATAAAATTGTGAGTTGGTCTTCCAAGAAACAGAACTGTGTTTCACTATCAACGGCTGAAGCAGAATATGTGGCTGCGGCTAGTTGTTGTGCTCAAGTCTTATGGATGAAGACACAACTGACTGATTATGGTCTGACGTATGATCATATTCCTATCTATTGTGATTCTCAGAGTGCTATTGCCATTGCTGTCAACTCAGTAAACCACTCTCGATCAAAGCATATTGATGTTAGATATCATTTTCTCAAAGATCATATTGAGAAAGGTGACATCGAACTCTACTTTGTGGGAACTGAATTTCAACTCGCAGATTTGTTCACAAAACCATTGGACGAAAAGAGGTTTAATTTTCTGATCTCCAAGCTTGGTATGTTAAATCTTAAACCTTAATCTTTTTCATTTGAAGGAATTCTTGACACATTTCAGAAAACAAAATACAAAATTGAAAAATTACAAAAATTAACAAAAAGATTTTGTAATGGCTTGCATATACTATGTATGCAACCCGTTCTTAAATGATATATTTATTTTTAAACGCATTGTTATTATACATATAAATTGATATAAGAAAACAAGGAATCGAACGCCTTTGTGTACTTCCAAGTATTCTCATATGAATATGTATGTGTAATAGCAATCAAATTTTATTCAAACAAACTTTTCAAACTCTCAATTAGTGATATGGGAAACGAAGGATCGAACGCCTTTGTGTACTCCCTTGTTCTCTCATATTGTACTAATTGATTGGATTTTCACTTTACTTAAATGTTTTTAATTGCCTCCAACATGTTGTTGTAAGATGCGACGGATTGAACGCCTTTGTGTACTCCCTAGCTGTATTACATTCAACATTGTTGTTGAAGCAAAATTTTTCCGAAAAATCACAACAAAGATTTTACTTATGTTTGATTTCACAAAACCAATTTTTGCTCCACCTTTCTATGGAAATTTTTTGATCTATTCTTGCATAGATTAAGGAGGAGTTTGTGATTTCAACAACCTTCAAACCTTCAAATGTGTTTCAAATTGTTTCATGCACACATTTGATGTTTTTCCAATGATTTTTAATCAAATGGAGTTCGGTGATTAGTTTGCACATGAGCGATAGGTATTTCTCAAAATTTACTCCATGAATTTCATCATCGCCGATGTATTCTAACCCCGGAGTATTCACTTCTTTCATTAGATAGTGAGGGTATTTTGAGTGATGTTGATTTCGTGCAACTAAGATTGGAGGGAGTAAAGTCGAAAAGTGAGAGGTTACGGTGATTTGTTGTGAGAAAAGGGATAAAAGAAATGATACCTTTCCCAAAATTCTCAAAAGCCGGGTAAAACACGTTTCTATCAGATGTCATTTGTTGATATCTTGATATTGAAGAAGTCTTCATGGACCCA
>CM067170.1:45198238-45215738 GCA_034093135.1 Erigeron breviscapus | reverse complement strand
CCATCTCTCTATCATGCCACTATGAAAAATCCAACAGCTGATGTTAATGCCTTCTTTTCTGGAGTTGGTAATACTGGTGAGACAGACAATCGTGGTCCACTGATGGATGGAGATGATTCTTCCGGATTCATGGCTACTGATGCTGGTAACAGGGGTAAAAAGGCTAATGAAGGTGCAAAGACTGGAAATATGAAGTTCGGTAACATTACATCCTCTTCTGCTGGTTACAAGTCCATGCCAATGAATATGAAATTAGCTGAGGGTAGGATGAATGTATTTGCTGCCATGTGTGCTGCACATGAAGCTTTTGTTGTGGGTAGAATCACAGATCCAGCACTCATTGATGAAGATTACGACCAGATAGATCCAGATGATGTTGAAGAAATGGATCTGAAATGGCAACTGGCCATGATCACCAGGAGAGTGCAAAAGTTTATGCAAAGAACAGGCAGACAACTTACTGGAGGTACTCAGGGCTTTGACAAGTCAAAGGTGAAGTGCTATAACTGCGAAGGTTTTGGACATTTTGCCAGAGAGTGTCAACGGCCTAAGAGAGAGGCCAATGTTACCTCTACACGTCAAGATAGAGGTGGTAATCGTCCGTTCAATCAAAATTCAACTAGAGCTCTTTTGTTGACTGATGATCCTACTGCAAATGTCAACGGCAATGACAAGGCTATAGTAGCTGTTCAACCCGATGGTTCTTATGTTTGGAATCTTCCACATGATGAGACCAATAACGCTTATTTGGCTGAAATCCTTGATGATATGGCTCAAATAGTTGATTCTCCTGATGACTTCTTGGACACCACAGTTTACCACAGTGAAGAGCAATTGTATGAGAATACTAAAAGTTCGAAATTGGAATCTGTTGCTATTGGTGTACATGATTCTGATTCAGAATCTGACGTTGAGTTAGAAAAAGTCAAGAACTTTGATGAAGTGAAAGCTACTGAAGAAGTGAAAGCTACTGAAGAAGTGAAAGCTGCTGAAGAAGTGAAAGCTACTGAAGAAGTGAAAGCTACTGAAGAAGTGAAAGCTACTGAAGAAGTGAAAGCTACTGAAGAAGTGAAAGCTACTGAAGAAGTGAAAGCTACTGAAGAAGTGAAAGCTACTGAAGAAGTGAAAGCTACTGAAGAAGTGAAAGCATTGATGAAGTGAAAGCTACTGAAGAAGTGAAAGCTACTGAAGAAGTGAAAGCTGCTGAGGTTAAAGAAGATTCTGCTACAGAAAAGGGTAAAAAGACAATTGAAGAGCAGATGCAAGAGTTTGAGATTCCGGCTGGCATGACTGTGGATGACTTTGTTGCTTACATGGCAGATTGCAAAGAGGCAGACCAACAGGTATCTTATTCTCTACATACTATTGTTCATGTTTGCAAAATTGTTAATCGAATGTTTGATGAAATTGAACAAAAGAATGAACAAATTAAGAAATTAGAATCTGACGTTGAGTTAGAAAAAGTCAAGAACTTTGATGAAGTGAAAGCTACTGAAGAAGTGAAAGCTGCTGAGGTTAAAGAAGATTCTGCTACAGAAAAGGGTAAAAAGACAATTGAAGAGCAGATGCAAGAGTTTGAGATTCCGGCTGGCATGACTGTGGATGACTTTGTTGCTTACATGGCAGATTGCAAAGAGGCAGACCAACAGGTATCTTATTCTCTACATACTATTGTTCATGTTTGCAAAATTGTTAATCGAATGTTTGATGAAATTGAACAAAAGAATGAACAAATTAAGAAATTAGAATCTGCTGTCAATGCTGCTCATGATGAAAGAGATAAGTTAATTAAAAAGGGTCTAACTGTAAATGATAAAGAAAAATTCTTCAAGGAAAAGATTAGATCTTTAGAGTCTGACATTAGAGCTATGAAAGATAAAGTCAATCAGTCTGTGGCCGTAGAAAGAGTAGGTAGTGAAGCTTACTCCTTGTTAGCTAGAAAGTGTGCTACCATTGAAAAGGAACTTGCTGATGCTAGGATAGAAATCTTGGAATTAAATGCTAAATCTGATTCTGCTAGACATGCTGAGCTTTTAATGCATATGACAAAGTTTGAGAATTCTTCCTCTAAGAGTCTTGACACTGCTAAGATCTCTTATAAAGACGTGCCTCCTCCTTTCAATAATAACTATACTTCTGTTGAACCTAATATTCCTGAAATCCTACTTCAACCTAGTGTTGTAGATGGTAATCCAAAAGACTCAATTCCTGAGGCAAAGATGCCTGAGGGATCAAAAGAGTCTAAAGATGTTTCTTCTCAACCTAACAAGGAAGAGAAATTGAAAGGTGTTGTCCTAAATCAGTCTACTCCTAATGGTCAGAAAGACAGTATTGTACACTTTACACTTTATAAGAGTAATAGGGTCTATACTGAGTTAGAATTCCCATTAGAATCTATTGACCCTAAGAGGATTGATAAAGTCTGGGATGTAGCTATTGAGGATATGAAGAAATTAAGTCAGCAGCGTCTCACTCCGTTACCTAAGCAGTCTAGGATTAGAAAATCTGAAGACGAATTAGCCATTAATGAAGAAGCAACTAAGGCTTTAAAGCACATCTTAATGCCTGCACTTAAGAAATCTCCAAGTAAAGGTAAACATGAGAAAGATGGTGCTAGAAAGTCTACAATATCACCAACTAAACGAGACCCTGAAAGAGAAGATCAAAGAAAAACAAGTAAGTCAGTGGATACTAGTGCTAACAATGAATCTGTAGGTACCAATAAAAAGGTAGATACAAACAAAAAGTTCAAGGTCCTCTCCTGCTTTGCTTGTCATGAAAAGGGTCATGTTTATAGTGTATGTCCAAATAGACCTCGAAGATCAGGTTCTCCTTCAAAGGTTTCCACCTCGGAAGGAAAAAGGGGGTTGGGTAATGATAAACAGGTTGATGAGGCTAAAGTTCAATCTTCTCCAAAACCGTTTACTATACCTCAACGACGTGAATTTCCACTGAAAGGTTCATCAGGAAATGTTTATGAAAATTCAAATCGTTTTCAAACACCTCCTCGACCTGCTCGTTCTGCTCCTAGAAATCAAAATTCATATTATGACCAAATTCATTCAAGTGTTCGACCTTCTTATGGCCCTCATTCTCCTAGACCTTCTCCGACGAGAGGTCAGAGGTCTCCTCCAGTGAGAAGACGAGACGAGAATCATGTCCTACCCACGGCTTCGAGCAATGGATATTGGACTGAACTGATTCTCAGGGATGAGAAGGGTCGACCCAAACCTAAGAAGGTTTGGGTCCCCAATGAAAACTAATTTTTCTCATTTTATGTGCAGGGAGTTCCTAGGAAACCAATTCATTTATGGTACCTTGACAGTGGATGCTCCAGGCACATGACAGGGGACAGGAAACTCTTGTCCAATTATACTGGTATAAATGGGTCGTATGTTAGTTTTGCTGGATCCAAGGGCGGCAACATCACCGGTCAAGGAGATGTCGTCAATGGACAACTTACTCTAGAAAGAGTAAACTATGTGGAACAACTTACTCATAATCTAATGAGTGTCTCACAGATCTGTGACAAGGGCAACAATGTTCATTTCACAGAAAAGGAGGCATTCATCTTGAAGCCGGGTTTCGTTATTCCAGCAGAATGGATAATGCTCAGAGCTCCTAGGAAGAGAGACATCTATGGCTTAATTTTAGGTGTTGATAATCCAACGGAGCCCCTCTGTTTGTTGAGCAAAGCAAATGAGTCTGAATCTCTCCTCTGGCATCGTAGAATGGGACATATCAACTTTCGGAAGATGAATGAACTTGTTAGTCTTGGATTAGTTGAAGGTGTTCCAGTTAAGAAGTTTGGGATGGAAGATAAATGTGTACCGTGTTTGAAAGGAAAGCAACATAAGAATCCTCATAAACCAAAGGTGCACAACACTATATTCAAACCATTCGAATTACTTCATATGGATCTCTTTGGTCCTGTGAACGTAAGAAGTATTGGGGGGATGTCCTACTGTTTGGTGATCACTGATGATTACTCAAGGTATTCATGGGTATTTTTCTTGAAGACAAAGGACGAGACCGCAAACCGGTTTATGGATTTTGTTAGACAAGTTGAGAATGTCCATGAAGTTAAAGTTAAGAGAATCAGGAGTGACAATGGCACTGAGTTCAAGAATAATACTATTACTGTTTTCTGCTTGACCAAGGGTATTCAACATCAATTCAGTGCACCGCATGAGCCACAGCAGAATGGAGTAGCTGAAAGGAAAAACAGGACATTGATAGAAACAGCTAGGACGATGCTTGCTGATTCAGGGCTTCCTGTTACTTTCTGGGGGGAGGCAGTGAATACAGCTTGTCATATTTTAAATCGGGTTTTAACAGTTAAACGGTTTAAGAAAACTTGTTATGAACTTTTGCACAACACAAAGCCCAATTTGCAAAATGTTGAGCCGTTTGGTGTTCCTTGTACTTTTCTTAAAGTTCTTCCTCAGGGAAAATTTGATCCTAAATCTGAGGAGGGTTTCTTTTTAGGTTATATACCTAGTACACCAATTCGGCGTGTGTACAATCAGAAAACTGGCAAAGTTAATTTTGGTACAAATGTGGTAATTGTCAGTCAAAATTCAAATCGTTTTCAAACACCTCCTCAACCTGCTCGTTCTGCTCCTAGAAATCAAAATTCATATTATGACCAAATTCATTCAAGTGTTCGACCTTCTTATGGCCCTCATTCTCCTAGACCTTCTCCGACGAGAGGTCAGAAGTCTCCTCCAGTGAGAAGACGAGACGAGAATCATGTCCTACCCATGGCTTCGAGCAATGGATATTGGACTGAACTGATTCTCAGGGATGAGAAGGGTCGACCCAAACCTAAGAAGGTTTGGGTCCCCAATGAAAACTAATTTTTCTCATTTTATGTGCAGGGAGTTCCTAGGAAACCAATTCATTTATGGTACCTTGACAGTGGATGCTCCAGGCACATGACAGGGGACAGGAAACTCTTGTCCAATTATACTGGTATAAATGGGTCGTATGTTAGTTTTGCTGGATCCAAGGGCGGCAACATCACCGGTCAAGGAGATGTCGTCAATGGACAACTTACTCTAGAAAGAGTAAACTATGTGGAACAACTTACTCATAATCTAATGAGTGTCTCACAGATCTGTGACAAGGGCAACAATGTTCATTTCACAGAAAAGGAGGCATTCATCTTGAAGCCGGGTTTCGTTATTCCAGCAGAATGGAGTAGCTGAAAGGAAAAACAGGACATTGATAGAAACAGCTAGGACGATGCTTGCTGATTCAGGGCTTCCTATTACTTTCTGGGGGGAGGCAGTGAATACAGCTTGTCATATTTTAAATCGGGTTTTAACAGTTAAACGGTTTAAGAAAACTTGTTATGAACTTTTGCACAACACAAAGCCCAATTTGCAAAATGTTGAGCCGTTTGGTGTTCCTTGTACTTTTCTTAAAGTTCTTCCTCAGGGAAAATTTGATCCTAAATCTGAGGAGGGTTTCTTTTTAGGTTATATACCTAGTACACCAATTCGGCGTGTGTACAATCAGAAAACTGGCAAAGTTAATTTTGGTACAAATGTGGTAATTGTCAGTCATAAACCTGCTGTACACATTGGTCCTGCTAATGACTTCGATTATGATGGTGTCTTCACCTCTTTTCGTGGTCCTGTTTTTTTTACAGGTGTTCCGACTGTGGAGGATGTAGTTACTCTTCATGATCCACTTGATGGTGGGCCGGTTCCTGTTTCTTCTCCGGTTTCCTCACCATTCTATGAGCCTGCTTCCAAATCTGGAGAATCAAGTGGGACCAAAGAAGCAGATTCTACCTTAGAGACTGCTCCTAAAGATCCTAATGATCCTTTACATATACCTCTACCTGACACTCCCTTCTATGATACTGACGACACGGAAGGTGAAAATCAGGAGGAGCCTAAAACTCCAGAGCAACATGTGCAGACTAACTTGGGAAATGATCTTACAGTCGATACGGTTCCTCAAACAAGAGTCAACAAGGATCATCCAGTAGAGCAAATCATTGGTGATGCTTCTGCCTCTGTTCGCACGAGAAATCAGAATAGGAAAAATTTGTCAAGTATGTTTGCTGAAATTAAGGATACTGGGGCAATTACTTGGTACTTGTACTTTTGCTTCATCTCTCAGGTTGAGCCTAAAAATGTTGGAATGACTCTTAAAGATCCGTCATGGGTTGAGGCGATGCAAGAAGAATTGGCTCAGTTTAGGAAGCTTGATGTATGGAAGTTAGTTGACTTACCTCAGGGTGAATCTCCTTTATCAACGCGATGGGTTTTTCGTTGTAAAAAGGATGACAAAGGTGTAGTCACTCGCAATAAGGCTCGGTTGGTGGTTAGAGGTTTTGAGCAACAAGAAGGCTTCGATTACGATGAGACATTTGCACCAGTAGCTAGACTTGAAGCTATTCGATTGTTTCTGGCATATGCTAGTTATAAAGGTATAAAGGTGTATCAACTTGACGTAAAGAGTGCCTTTTTGTATGGGGAAATAAGAGAAGAAGTGTATGTAGATCAACCTCCCGGGTTTGAGGATCCAGACTTCCCTAATAGAGTATATCATCTTGATAAGGCTCTATATGGTTTACATCAGGCTCCTCATCATGGTATGAAAAACTGTCTACTCATCTGAATGAAAATGGTTTTACTAGAGGTTCTATTGACAGCACGTTGTTTATCAAATGGAAAGGGAAGGACTACTTGCTTGTACAGGTTTACGTCGATGATATTATTTTTGGTTTATCTGATGAGAATATGTGCAAGGAATTTGAGCATAGCATGAAGGCTAAGTTCGAAATGAGTGCTATGGGGGAATTAACTTTCTTCCTTGGACTACAGGTGGATCAACTGAAGGATGGGTTCTTTATTCATCAGACCAAGTATGTTCAAGATCTTCTTACTAGGTTTCGAATGACCGATGCTAAAGATGCTATTACTCCCATTCAGACTAATCATGGGCTGTGTCCTGATAAGACTAATGATCCAGACGTCGATGCAACTCAATATCGGGCTATCATTGGTTCCTTGATGTATCTGACGGCTTCACGTCCAGACATTACCTTTACTGTTTGTATGTGTGCTAGATATCAGGCTAATCCGAAAGAGTCACATTTGAAAGCTGCGAAAAGGATTCTTCGTTATGTGAAGGCCAAGCCTCGTCTAGGGCTTTGGTATCCCATGTATGGTTCCTTTGAATTCAAAGCTTATACTGATTCGGATTATGGTGGCTGCAGTTCGGATAGGAAATCAACGTCAGGTGGATGTCAGCTTTTAGGGGGGAGAATTATATCGTGGCAGTGCAAGAAGCAGACATCTGTTGCACAGTCTACCTGTGAAGCAGAGTACATAGCTGCTGGTCAATGCTGTTCTCAGGTACTTTGGATACAGCAACAATTGCGCGACTATGGTATGGATATCTCAGACTCTCCTATTTGTATCGATAATAAGTCTGCCATAGATATTACTAAGAATCCGAAAAACTTTAAAGTCACCAAGCACATTGATATAAAGCATCACTTTTTACGTGATTGTTTTGAGAAAAAGCTTATTCATTTAGAAAAGGTTATTACTGATGATAACCTTGCTGATCTATACACTAAAGCTTTTGATAGACCTCGTCATGAGTTGTTATATCAACTCAATGGTATGAAGAATGCCGAGTAGTTTCTCTCAAAGAACTTAAATTTTCTTTTCAAGTCTTAGTAGTTTAAGTCGTATATAGATAGTGTCAAAAAAAATAAAATAAAATAAAAAATAAATATATAAATAAATATAATAAATAATAATAAAAATATATATATAAAATATATAATAATAAATATATAGATAGTGTCATAAAAAAAAATAAAAAAATAAATAAAATAATAGAAAATCCAAAAATATAATAAATAAAGTAAGGTTACTGCACTACATGATTAGACGTGAAGATACTTTAGCTTTTAAGCCTACTTAATTGTACTTTAAAATGCTCAGTTCAGTGATACCATTATATGATGTATCAATAGGCACAAAGTACCAAAGTTTCCTTATAATCTGAACTTAAATGTATACAATATTCTTATGGGAAACGTATTCAGATATATGGCTGAGAATGCTTGTTCTTAAAATAGACAAGTCCTTTAAATCTTATGAAAGATCTTGCATTGTAATTATGTATATTTGGTCTTTATAAAGAAGGTCTCGGGTACATATATGTGTATGTATTGCTTTTTCGGATGTATATTTGTGACAAGATATACAAATATCAAATAAATCTGTTGAAAATATGAAGCTAATGTGGCCTTTGAGATTCGAACAAGTAAGTCCTTGGGGTGTCTTTGTATACCTAGCCTACCTAAAGCTTCCAACTTGGGATAGGTTGTCAGAAAGTTCGCTACACGGGTCTCATCGAAAGTCACGGGTTTTCATAAGTGCTTTAAAATAAATGTCACAAATATGCAAGTACTTGGCATTATGCAATGTTGAGTATATTTCCGTACGTGAGTCAAGTTAAGTCGCTTTACGCGTGAGGAATCACCGACCTGTCACCGCTAACTTGATTCTTAAAGACTTTCTCACTTTACTCACCAAATGTCTTAATCTTAGTGCTTGTTTCGATTGTGAGAGTGTATCTGAATATGGGGCACATAAGTTCGCAAACTAAAATTGTGGCATGAGTAACTTACTAGGTTACATGGTGACTGTCCTTGGCTCAAGTAATACAAAAGTGCCACAAACCAAAAAGGAGACTGGAAGTACCGAGTGTTTAAGAGGACAAACATATTGGTAATCATTTTTGGATCACTGTTCATAACATAATAATAAGAGAATTCATTTCTCAAATTTTGGGCTTATGTAAATGCTAATCTGATCTGATCAGTAGTAACCAAGTAATATGTGAATAATGAATAAATTAAGATAACTATTGTGTATAGATTAGTTTATTATTCTGTAATTTTTATTCTGATTTATTTTTCATTTTATTGAGTCAAAATAGTATTTTCATAAGTTCTTATTGCACGAGAGATCCTACTTAAATTCTGTTGAGTATATGTTTTGCTGAATTCATTCATTTGAATTCTTGATGAGGTTATGTGATTTGTACAAAAGAAGATTTTCTGATATGGACATTAATTTGTTTAAGTTTAGAAAATGATCTTTTAAGTTTTATGTGAATAGTCAAAGTTATTTGAAATCTCACAAGTTTAAGTTGTTACAAGTTACGAATTTAATTAATAACTTGGTGACCTTTTAGGGTTTGACAATGGAATGACCTCCCTTGATCTTTTGTTAGAATCTTGAGTATTTCGTATTTGTTAACCCTAATTTTGTGTGTTTTAGCTTGAATTTTCTGCATTATTATGCCTTTGTTCCTAATGCGTTAATGAGTTTTTGGTAAGTGTGCAGTGTTCAGGTTAAGAAGATAAAGTTGGAGTGTTGATCTCTGTTGCAATACAGTGTTATTCATACTGATGATATCGTCGAGACAAGATTTTTTGGTGTGAAGTGACAATACTGTGATACAGATATGAGCACGTGAAGGAAGAATACATGAACTTGCTTTTGGAGTATTTATTTACTTTACATTTCATGTATTTAGTGAAAATAATCAGTGTTGATACTTGTTTCTTTTGATTTTCGTACCTTGACTTATGACATGATTTAGGAAACTTTACTAAGTTCTTCATTGGATTTTTGGGCTATTCATTGGTTGTTTGTTTTGTAGACGGCATCTAATATGGGACTTAAGTGTTTCAAGATGGTTTGCCGTCAAGCATCTCAATGATTAGAGAAATGCTCTCCGTATCATGGTCGTGGTTGGTAACGCTGTTAATATGTCATTTGATTATTTTCAGGTTTGTTGATGGTTGGTTTTAGACCTTGGGGTTTTATTTTTATTCAAGATTATAATGTTTGTCAAATGCTTACATTATGATGATGATTTTGGATGATGGTACTTCTTGGTACAAGGCATGAACAAGTTGCTTTTAACGAGTTTCTGCTATGTACAGGATTAGGTCAAGGGTCGCATCGTGGATAGTTTCGTGATGAAGAATCTGGAAAAATTTTCTAAGTACAAATTTGTTCTTACGAAGATAGTAGTTAACTTCGTTCAGAATTGCTCTTAAGAAAATTGGACTTATTTTCGTCACATCTAGTTTCATTTTCTTTGGTTTTAACGAAGATAACCTCTATCTTCGTTCCAGTTGATCTTACGAAGGTTAACTTCGTTCTAACATATTTTTGACCGATTTCCTAACCGACCAGTTTTGACCCGTTTTTAACCATCTATATAAATCCAAACTTAATTCGTTTTATCTTTTACATTGCCATAATTTTTTAAAGAGAAACGAATTTAAGCCTCTTCTTCTGAATAAACCCCTATACTTTCATCAATCAAATCACTTGATTTCACTCGATTCTCTGCTTGTTGTTTTGATTAATATTGAAATCAGTGTTTCAGGTATATTATCGAGCATCGTCATTCACAAATCCCCAATTCTAAATTGTTATTTTGCCCAATTTTTGCATGAACTCAATCGTTTTTATACATAATTTAGGTTTCTAGGGTTTACTTTCGTTTTTAGATTTTAACCCGTTGGATCTTTAATTCATCTGTAAAATCGAAGTGGGTTATGCTTCATTTAATTGATACAAATGTTTTGTAATTGATTTCGGGCATATCAAGTGTTAATCAATTTTTTAAAATCGAATGTTTGATTTTGGGACAACATGCTGTTCAGAATGGTGTTACGAACTTATCTTTCGTTCTTTGTCTACGAACTTAGGTTCTGAAGCAGAGCTTACGAAATTAGTCCCTATTTCCAACTTACGAATTTAGGCGTTCTTGTAAACAAACGAACTTAGTTGTGTTTGTATGCTATCTTCGTTTACTTTAACCTAACGAAATTAAGCTCTATTTTCGTACAGTTTCACCTAACGAACTTAAAGAATATTTTCGTACAGTTTTAACTTACGAAACTATTGATTAAGTTCATAAAAGTCTGCAACTCATTTATTGTGCTAATTTGTTTTTATATTATGATTTGTTTTGCAGAAATGGCTCTTGCTCCGCGTCAATTCATTAAGAAGCACAATCTTGCCTTAAATCTTGATCCAGATCAGCATAATTGTGAACGTTATCATGAGATGTTTGATTATATCGCTCGCTCTAGGCTTTCTTTTGCATTTTGTGATTCACCTAGACTCATTAGGCAGTATATTGATGCCTTCTAGAGGACTGCTCATCAGGTCATGGTTAATGGTCGTAGTTTTGTTCGTGCTACTGTCGAAGGAATCACATTTGATTTCAATGCTGCGATGCTTCGTGATATTCTGCATTTAGGTGAAGAACCAGACGAAGCAGTGGAATTGGCTTATGACTTTGAACTTATTCGTCGATGTTTTCAAAGAATGGGATATGTTGGTGAAATTAAGCTTCCTTTTGACAAAAGTGGATTTCAAGGACGTTGGAGATATCTTGCTTACGCTTTGTTGGTAAGTCTGAGCAATCGTAAGGCTGGATTTGATCAGCTTTCTGCTCAGATTTCTTCGCAGATGGTTGCCTTGGTCTATAATCGACCTTATCCTTTTTCAGCATACTTCTATCAAGAGTTTATTGATCAAATCAATGCCAAAGCGAAAAAGAGGTTTCTCTTATATCCTCGCTTTGTTATGGCAATCGTTAGACATTTTTGTCCGAACTTGGTATTTGATCAAGGTCCTCAATATGCACCACATGCTTGGCCTTTACGTTTATTTGCTGATCTAGAAGCCAACACTCGAAATGTGGCTGGTCTTAATGATCCACCGCTTTTTGGTCATTTGATTAATCCAAACTATCGATCCCGTTTTGAGGATGATATGTTAGTGGATGATGATGACGATTCTGATCATGAGGATGAAGAGAGTTCTGATGATGATTCTGATGGTGATTCTGATTCTGATGACTCTGATCATGGGAATGATGGTGGTGATGATGTAGTTGAAGAAGACACAGATGAATATGATAGTGTCGCTGCTGATTCTAGTAATGAGCATCGAACTAAGATGGCTCATGATGTCCCTGCTGATTCAGGAAGTGATCATTCACATCACTTTTCTCGAGAAGGTGTCCCTGGTGCTTTACGCCGAGAGCATCGGAGTAAGGCATGTCATTCTTCTCCTGTTCTTTCTGATACGGATCAATCCGTTCATGATGAACATGATACTCAAGTTAATCAGGATGATGGTGCTGAACAAGAAGCTGTACTTCATTATCAAGAAGAAGTGGAACATAGAGATATGGCACCAAGTCCAATTCATGAAGGTACAAGTACTGTTGGACCTAAGAGGACACTGGATGCTCCTCTTACTTATCGCAGAGCTAAGCGTGCACGAACTACTGAGGCTACTTCAGTCTCTACAGCTGCTGCTGCTATTCCTGCTGTCTCTACAGCACAGGTTGCTTCTGTTTCCGGTAGTGTAACGTTGCGTCCACTGTTGCCTCCTGCCTTACCTGTATTGCCCAGATTGCCTACTTTTCCTCCTCTTCCTTCAGATTACTCACTAGTTCGGCGTATCGATGTTCTTCAGGCTCGTGTTGATACATTAGAGTCTGATCTTACGAATGTTCGAGGTACTTTGACCTTTTTAATAAACTGGGTCAAGAATCAAGGGGGAGATGTTCCTGAAGATGTTTGCAGATTGTCAGTAGTTCAGCCAAGACGTCAGAATGATGATGATGATGCTGATAATGCTGGTAATAGGATTGATTCTCACCCAGTTTCTGACAAAGGAAAAGGTGTTGAGACTCAGGGGGAGACAGGAAGAGATACTACCCAATTGGTACTTCTGGTGCGGGTGGATCAAGTGCTCCTCGTGATGCTGAAGTTGTTGAAGCACTTGACTCAGGTAATTCTTCGAAATCGATTGATTATTTAAGTGATGATCAGGTTGAAGCTGAAACTGAACGATTAAAGCGTGAAGTTAAGGCAAAATTTGGACATGACTGTAATACCGAAGAAAATGCTTTTCATTCTGTATTTGATAACTTATTAGATAAACAGCAAAAAGCAAAAACTGAAAGAGAAAAAGAATTACAGATTCAAAGGCAAACAGCCTTGGAATCTGATTCTGATTCTGATTCTGATTCTGATTCAACTTATGATTCTGATAAAGATTGATAAAGTGTATATTAGGTTGCATGTAATAAGTTTACGACATGTAAATGTAATCTATCTTATTTCAATGCAATTATATTTCATCTTTATTATTATTATCATGATTATTCATTGTATTATGGTGTTCATTTTGTGTAATCTTAATAGATGATACAGATGATGCAGAACTATTCTTTGATGGTGATGAACTTGAGGAGGGTGAGTTTGTTCCTGAACCGGATCTAAACATATTCAAGAAACCTTATGGGTTTGATGATGTTTGGGACTCAATTCCGCAAGATCCATCTATAGAAGAAAGAAAAGAGTTAGAGATAAAGAGAAAAGAAGTTAAGGAAAGAATGCTTCAAGCTTCAATTAGTAGCTCCGCTAAAGTTTTAAATTTTGTGGTATATGCTAAGGTTGATGATGCATTGATTCCTTTCCACTGGGAAATTAACTTGACAAGACCTTTTGATCCAAATGATTATCCAGTTCCTCTCAGAGAAGATGATCCAATGCAAGAGATTGATCGACTTGTGCCTGGGCAAAGAATAAATGAATATATAGTCACATGGGATACTATGAAACCCATTATGTATTGGACTCACATCTCAGATAAAGATGCTGCAAAATATAAGACGATAATCTGGAGTTGGTTCTATGATGAAGAATTGAAGCTGTTCGTTCTTAAAAGACCAGAAGGTTGTCAGTATTTAGCGTGGCGTGAGAGACACTTCAGAAGTTTGTGTGAAGAAGATTTACATGAACTCGGAAATAACAGGATTATCAATCCAAGTGGTTATGGTCTTGCTGATGTGGTTGGTAAGAATCTTCATGAAGATTTCAAGTTGAGATTGAATATGAAAGATTCAGAGAAACCAAAGTTTCATATTGAACCAAGACGGAAGAAGAAGGTGGTTAAGCCAGATAAAAGCGTTGAGTATATTCAACATGATATCAAGTGTATGATCAAAGTCCCTGCCAAGAAGTGGGCACAAGATGTCTTGGATAAGATGGATAATTGGGAGATTGATCGGAATTCTGGTGAAGCCAAGATGTATGCAGACTCGAAGAAGAAGATGTTGTTGAGAAGGATGTATGATCCAATGCAGTTGGTTAACTTCTCAAGAAATGATCAGAGAAAATTATACGATACTGAATGTTCATTTTTACCATTTTGGAAGAATGAAGAAGGTCAATATCGTAAGATTCTCCAAGTCTGCTTACACGAAAATATCCATGCAAATAGCAAACGATTGTTATTTGATGGATGATAAAGTTTTTTTTGAAGACTGAAGAAATCGAAGATGCTGCTGTCAAGGGGGAGTTTGTTGATGCATGTTGATGTGACAACAGCAATTTAGATTTGATTAGTCTTTTAGATTAAGACATTATGTTATTTTATGTCTTATTTATATATGTGTAATTGATAGATTATGGACTTCATGTTTTAGTAATGATCGATTACATATTTTGGTGTTATATATATGTTGTTTATATATGATGTTTGTTATGTATGTTATACAAGTACAAACATAATATACGTTAGGTTCCTTGTACATGAAATACTTGGAAAATAACTAGGCATTGATGCTGATGGAAATTGTACTAACGAAGATGATCTTCGTTAGGAACAAACGAAGATAATCTTCGTTATATGGGCTGGGCTGCTAAGTTCGTAAGAACAAAGCCCAGCAGGCCCAATATCGATCAGAAACATATATATATGAATGGAAACCCTAAATTGAGGAATCCGTTCAACTCACACACATCTCCAGCGACTAAGTTCGTTTCTAGCATATAGAAAACGAAGATAGACCACATACGGCTGATTATATACTTATAATTAGCAATATATACGATAACTAATCAAACTAGTTATCTCGTGAGGATTCCGCACTCACGACATAACGATAGACGATCTCGAGAGCGATCTGTAGCTATCGAGGGACTCACAAATATTATCAAACAAAATGTGTACCGTCTTCTATAACTGAATAATAGTAATTTTGACAAAGGAATAATATACCAAAGAAAATATTGTAAATCTTAAAATACACACAAGCTGGCTAGGAGCAATTGACAACAAATTATCAGAAGAAGAACTAAGTGAGAAATATTCAGTGTATATTTTTAGTCCACAAAACGCGTTTCTATTATAAGGAAAAGAAAATGGAGTGTGACTTGCAAGAACGGACAGGTGTCCATAAACTACAGTAATTTTAATCATTGTTACAGTAATTAGTAATTACTGAATTATATTTTTTTTACTAAAGATAAAATTTCTAAACTTTATCATCCCTTTCACCAAGGTTGAAAGGAGCTGAACAGCTTACTCAAAAGCGTATGCTATGTCGAGAAGATCCTCAACTTGATTAATAGCTTAATGAATAGACCGTCTTCCACACATCACTATTTTTCTTCACTGCTTCTTTTTTTCAAGAACCATATCAATTGCTAATTCATCTTTTTGAACCCTAGATGAATCTTTGATCCAAACTGTTGTTTCAGGAGTGATCTAAGTAACATTTGTTTCTTTGAACCGTGGATCGCCTTTAATGATTGAATTTGAGATATAGCGCAATAAGATGAACATTATAAAGGAAGGTTGTATTTCATTATTAAGTACCACACAAACTCGTTACATTATAAAAAAAATACAACATCAACAATTGCAACACTTAAAAACCATACAAAGAAACCCACGTGGCTACAAACAGTAAGGGAACCATGCCAAGAACGAATGCTACTAACCACGGATAAGCCTCATCCAATGGTAGTTGAGCCACAGTAAGTAACCAAGCTATGATAATTATGTAAATCACAATTAGAAAAGGGCTTAACATTTTTGGTATAAGTAATCGTTTTGGATAGATTTTTGGGAAGGAAAATATTAAGTTAATATGAATGGAGAGATCTGGCTTGTTATCTTATTTTATAGTCTAAGAAGGAGCCGTTTTTAACGGTCAAATATGAAAGATAAAGTGAATTTGAATTTTGTATAGTGTTTTAGTCAGACTTACCTGTGTCCAGACAGATTATCTATGCTATACCATAGATGTGTAAGTAGTCTATACTATATGTGTACATACTTGTTTGATGTTGATTAATCGTTTGATTGATTGTTCGATTTACGTATTGATTTGTTGCTCGATTAATTATGCTTTCGGTTATGAATATGTGATGTGATTGAGTTTTGTTTGCGCATTATTCATTATGTAAGTCGTGCTGTTATTGACGTTATGGATTGTTGAATCCACGTTATGGGTATCTTTATACTCACGTTATGGGTTGTTGAGCCCACGTTATTGAACGTTATTAATCGTTATATGAATCGTTATTTAACGTAAATGTTGACTTGTATTGAATTGTGTAAACGTGATTAGGTATTCTAATCCTTGTATATTGCTTTTAATAATGCGTGTAAATGTTTATGTGAGATATTATGTCCCCTAATATCGATTAATTGTCACTGAGACAAAACATGAATCAAGTTAAGTATATTCTTACTCGATACGATCTAGATTTCGAGAGAGAAATCCTTTTAACTGGGGAATAATGTAATATCCGCAAAATTTCAGGTTAATTAAAATATAAAAATTAAATATTTAATATGCTATTTTAGAAAATTCGATTAAAATAGGTGATTTACTCAAACCCTCGTATGAATGAAATGTAATATTTAGACAACCCCGTCAATAAGATTTTGTACATTTATATAATATACCGGTATCCATATTACTAATATGATAATAATAAAAATAATAATAACAGTAATAGTACTAATAATTATAGAGGACAAATGACCCGTGATTCTAAATTGTCGTTAGAAATTAAAATGGACAAGAGCATGTGAACTCATAATTATATGCTTGTGAATCCTCAATCAATCCTCGATAATGAAACAGAAGCCAGCAATCAATCAATTATTTGTATATATTTAGTCCATGATTATGTTTGTTTTCTTCTTTCCCGAGAATCTTCTTTTGTCCTGCTTTCTTTTACTTTTCTCTCGTGACTCCACAAAAGAATCAATCAATCATATTACATATATTATATATAGACTCTATATATATATGACAAACGCACACACACAAATATATACTATATAATATAAATACACAAGTATAGATATAGATGGTTGCTATATTATGACCACCGAGCTCCACCACCATTAAAATCCAACACCCCCACGACCTCCAATACCCCACGGTTCCCACCACTACTACAACTGCCACTATTCATCATCATCTTCGACATGCTGCTACTACTGCTGCCATGCGACTGCCGCTGCTTTGTTTTGGTTGCTGATCACGACCACCACCATTCAAACTATTGCAACCATTGTTGCTCCTGCATGCCACTGCTGTTCTCAAA
>CM067170.1:45182246-45192275 GCA_034093135.1 Erigeron breviscapus | reverse complement strand
ATACAAATTCCTTATTCATTCTTTCATTTACTTCGTTTTTCATTTACTCTCTAATCATCAATCTCTCTCATCTTTACTTTCAAATTCATTAACTCCTCATATTCCTTTTCATTTTCACTCTCAATTTCAAAATCTAAAATGTCTCATAAGTCGCTTATAAACTTTGAATACACTCCTTCTAATGATGTGAAAACATTGCTCAATGGCCAAAGAACTTCACTCCATCACAAATCCGATTCAATATGAGCAACTTTTTGGCTCAATTGAATGTAAAATCTGAAACCTTAATGGGAAGATTAAACAGTTTTTGGGAGCAATCCCCTTTCCATTATGCGCTGACCGCTAATCCGCAGGCAATGTATCATCGATACTTGCTTGAATTCTAGTATACAGCAGTGGTGAATATGGATGAACAATCCATCTCCTTTACTCTCAATGAAGGCACCAAGAAATGTGTCATCACTCTTGAGGGGTTCAGAACTTCCCTTCATCTGAACTACCTCGAACCTCCCAGGTGTTTGTGAAAAGACTCAAAGGAGTCAATTTTAGGGAGGTTCTAGTCGCCACTGGTCATGGTGATATGGAGGATGCTGATGGAAATTTGAAGACCTCTGGACACATCTTCATGTCTGGTTTTGGTATTTGTTGGAGGTTCTTCTGGACTCAAATCGTGGAAAGTCTTGGTGGCACCCATGGAGGGTTGGACCAACTTTCAATACCCCAAGTGGAGATGGGGTACTATATCTGGAATGGGATGCAAGTGGACTTTGCTGAGATTCTCTTCTCTCAGTTGATTACAAAGTTAAAAGGGAAGAGAAGTCTGCATGTTGCCTTCCCAAGATTTCTAAGCTTGTGTTTTAAAGATATACTTGGAGAAGCTTATGATCAAGCTGGACCTGAAGCTTCGGTACCAGAATATAGTAGAGATTTCTCAAAGGCAACAATTACTGAAAATGAGCCTGAACTCTCCTCTGCTATGATTCAGGTATTTGCTAAAACTGTCTCAGCCACACTAGCTGGTTCAGAAAGATTACTAAGTGGGCCACAAAAGAATGTGGGACCCGTTAGTGTAGGAGCTAATCGGTAAGGTGCTTTAGCAACGGGTGTAGCACCGGGAATAAGATCTATCTGAAAAGTAACTTCACGATCGGAGGAATACCGGGTAGATCATCGGGAAACACATCGGAGAAATTGGATACTACATCAACACTAGCGATTGGAGACTTCTCTTTCCTTGCATCAATGACATAAGCCAAGAAATGGCTCTTGTTTTTCCTTATACATTTAATAGCTTTCATCATACTAATAATCTTTATTCCTCCTCTCTTCTTGTCTCCATACACCGTATCACTTTACCCTCGGATATAGGCAATCGAATTATCTTTTGGGAACATAAAATACTAGCTTCATTTCTAGCCAACCAATCCATACCAATCACTACATCAAAACCACCTAAGGTAGTAGGCAATAGTTGGACTGGAAAAGAACGACCTTCAATCTCAATCTCACAATCGTCATAACCCACACGTATATTATTAACCGTACCATTAGCAATTTCTACCTCTAATGAACAATCTAGGGGAGTAGTGACTCTTTCTAGCTTAGGAGCAAATAATGTGGACACAAACGACCTATTTGCACCTGAATCAAATAAAACAGAGGCAGGCTTTGAGTTAACAAGGAAAGTACCACATACCACTTCATCGTTGTTCCTTGCGTCATCAACCGTCATTTGAAGAGCTCTCACTTTTGTTGCTGTCGTGGCGGTCTTCTTTCCAACATTCTTCATCTGTGGACAATCGGCAATGAGATGACCTGTTTCTTGGCACTTGTAGCAACGAGTCTTGTCCCTACATTCAGTGGCAAGATATCCCGACTTCCCACACTTATGGCACCTTCTTGTCTTGTCGGTACAATGCCCTTCATGAATTGTCTTGCAAAACGTACACCATGAACCATTCTTCTTTTTATCCTTGTCACCACGCGAACTACCACTTCCACGGAACTTCTTATTATTATTGTTATTGGAAGACCAATTTGACCTTCTTTTAAACCCTGACTTCTTATCATCACTCTTCTCAACCTTCTTGTCCGAAGCGAAATCATCGTCAAGCTTCTTAGACTCCTTGATAGCTTCAGTCAGAGTCTTGTGCTGCCTGCAGATACCTCGATAACTCGGAGGCAAACCATCAACATAGCAAGCAACCTGATCTGTATCAGTACGGAATAAATGACCCACGAACTTCATCTTCTCCATGAAGGAACGAGCATACTCGTTGACCTTTCCGACTTCAGCCGTCAAGGCACGAAACTCCTTTTCCATCTTACGCTGCTCATGAACCCCAATATATTCCTCAATGAATTCCTGCTTAAAGTTAGCCCACGAGATAGCAGATACCATAGCTGGAGTCATCGAAATAGTAATGCTCTTCCACCAATCCCGAGCACCTTCTTTCAACATTCGACTAGCGCACAACACCTTCTTATCCTCGGGACAGTCACAGGCTTCAATGACCATCTCCGTATCATCGAGCCATTCCATGCAACCCACTGCATTAAGGGTTCCATCAAACTTCTGACCTCCACACTTCTGGAAACTTTCAAACTTAAACCGAGGGGCTTGAACGACATTAGGAGGAACCATAACAGCATTAGCAGGGTGAACAGCAACAGCATCGACCAGTGGCTCAGAGTGGTGAGAAGGCACTGAATAGTTGCCATTAGTTCCTTCAGCATTTTCAGCAAGAGCGTTGTTCAATTGTTCCTGTGTCTGGGCCAATTGGGTCTGGAGAGTCCGTACGAGATTGTACAACTCAGCCGCGTTAGGGATTTGTTCCACCACTTCCTCATTAACCCTAGGCGGATTGCCGGGAGGTGGAGGCATAGGACCCAATGAGCCTTGCTGATTGACCTGGCGGGGATTTCCTCGATTTCTATTTGCATTGGCTGCAACAGCAGCAGCAGCATTTGCAGCGCCTGCACCTGGATGGACAGGTGGGGTAATGCTAGCAGTAGCTCCATCACGTCGGAAGTTGCGGTTGCGAGTGTTAACCATTTTCCTTTAATAAAAAGGTAGAGTCGATAAGCGCAAATTAAAGCAAAATGCTTGGTAGGATAAGGCTAAAACATATCATCGTAACGTCTCATAAGCCCTATCACACTCGCACTCGTCCCAACCCATCCTACATCATCTTTCATTAAAACTAAGGCATCCTATAAATACCTAGCCTGCATATCTTAAGTTTAAGTCCAAATCCTATGGTCAATAGGCCTTGGTTCACTTAAACCACTTCTCTGATACCAACTTGTAACACCCATCATTTAAAAATATGGGTTTTCAAAACTTTTCACCTAACGGTGTTAAATTGCGGAAGTAAAGACTGTAAAAGTCAAAACCGATAAAAACATTTCGGTTGCTGCATTTATTTGGTGTTACATGCCATATCAAACAATAGTTCAAATGAAAACCCAACGGTTGCCCAACATAAAACAACCGTTCACAAGTCACAACATAATTCGACATTAAGTACGGAATGTAAATAAATGTCTAAGCAAAGAATCGTCTATGGATAGCTAAGGCTCCTTCAATAAATCTACCCAAGCTCACACGTCCTTCATCTAATTCCATCAAGCTAAACCTGAGGGAACAACCACATTAAAGAAGCAAGTGTTAGCTATAAGAATAGCTAAGTAAGATAACACTTAATTAAAAGCATTTGTCTAATTAAAACAATCTTCAATATTAGACAAGTTTTATTAGGCACAACACACATCACACGTTCACACATATACTACATTTCGACTTCATGTTAATTAGGATAATCATCCTAAATGTGCCTATCCTGCATTAGTTCACACATTGTCACACATATCTTTGTTTACTGCATATAAGTGTGCCCTGCATCACACCCGACTGGATGATCAGTCAAAAGACTACTCATCTTACGTCGTTAAGGAATGGCAAGCCAATCCCAGAGTAATCCGTATGTGGAGGTTGGTCAAACCTCTCGTATTACTCGCCCTGCGTTATAAAGACCATGTTGCGAGGAGCCACCCAAGCAACAACTGCATCTACGCACTCATCCAGCTTAAGACAAGTACGGGTTAAGCTTAACACTTTCCCTGCATTAGTTTTTATGAGCTCAATTTCACACATATAGATTGGGTCCCTGCATTCCCAAACATTCACACACATATAGTCTAGGTACACACATTCCTAGACATTCACACACTTTAACTTCATTACATTTGGATCCTTAAACGTGCAAGTGACATAGTAACCTAGCAAGTCTAGTGAACTAGGCGTACAAGTCAAGCATGCATATCACACATCAACTTCATTTCTATATATCATGCATATCAAGATACTTCATTAAACTACATCAACTGCATAGCTACATACTACATTAAGCAATACTACGTTACACTACAATAGGGACTGCATCTCAGGTCTCATGGTCAACTGCATAACCCATAATACCTCCCAAGTAACCCATATGCCCACATGCAATATAAAGATACCGAATGGAAGTGTTTATGATTTGAAACCAGCTTTTAGTTGATCCCCCAGCGTGTCAAAGTAGTGTATCTTACCTGGTAGTAGTATACGCGCGCAAACAAAAGCTAACAGTGCTTAATAGTAATCCCCGACACCTATCGTACATTAACATATAAAATATAAGTCATTTGGGACCTTAACGAACTTAGTTTTGTTCTTAAACCTCACTTTAGCTTCAAAACGAATTTAACCAACGAATTTGGCTTCAAACGAAGATGAACTTCGTTTGCCAAATGAATTTAGACCTCATAAAACGAATTTAGGTTAACTGGAACGAATTTGGACTTTCCTTAACAAACGAATTTGAACTTCATATGAGCAAACGAATTTGAGTTTCATTTTGACAAACGAACATAAGCTCCTATCAAACGAAGTTAGTTCCAAATGATTTTAGGCTGTCAACATCAAACGAATTTGGCCTCGAACGAAGTTAAACTTCGTTGGGGCAAACGAATTTAGATTTGCAGGAACGAATTTAGCATCAGCAAACGGATTTAAGCTTATTTTCGACCAGAATTCATAAAACGACTTCGTTCTTCATTTTTCCAGAAATCAATCAACTTTGGCTTCACCCAAAACATGTTTTTGACATACATAGACCTCTTTTGATCATCAAGATCGATTACAAACTCGTTTGACATCGTTTAGAACATTAATTGGCTTAAACATAATATAAACCCTAACTTAATCAAAACCCCTTTTTAATCAGATCTGGTTCCTTATTAAACAACTTCTAAATCTGAAAATACCATCTATAATTCAGTGATTACCTGCTTGGCTAGATGATCGATCAATTCCAACACCAAAACACCCAATTGCTTGACCAAAAACTTGATTAATTGCTTTAGAATTCAAGAAAGGTTTGGAATATGCTTTGTGTTTGTCTTTTAATTATGTTTAGGCTGGAAACTAACCCTAGATTAGGCTAATCCCACCCTAAACCCGTTTTTAACTTTACCCATATGTCAAGACTAGTCCCTAGACTTCCAAATCCTTCATTATTGGTCACAAACTACATTATTGACCATATACAACATTATCCCTTCATTAAATGTCACTTCATAGACATAAACCTTCGTATTTCACACATTTATACTACATTAACATTTAGGTTTTCAAACCTCACACAACACACATTAACTACGTATATGCATATATTCACACTAGACTTAACGACACACATGAGGTTGACTTAACAGCGTTAGTCAAATCTTACAGAAAAGTTTGGGATGTTACAACATCTCAGTGTAAAGTATTTACAACACTTTACACTGATTACGAGGAAGACTTTTACTTTACACCTTTATCCGGTTAATAGATTTATCTATTAACAAAAGGTACAAAGTATAGGCTTGGAGCCTAGTACTATAAGTCACATCAAGTGACTTATATACTCTTCCAAGTGCAGCATGTAAGGAATTATGGTTTAATTCCTTAAATGCTTACAACCACATTTGTACGATCTTGTCCACATCATCATGGACTTGGTCTATAAATACAAAGTCTTCTCACAACTTGCAAAATGCTTGAAACTTTGCATTGCAACTTGTGAGATATACTCTAAGTAAACTTACGAGTATTTCCAAGTCAATTAGATCACTTGTATTTCAGGATTGTTTAGATACTTACACTTTGGTGTTTATCTTTGTTCCGCAACAATCCTTGTATTTGTTTATACATCAATAAATCAAATACATTAGAAAACAACGTGTCTCAATGCTACATACTTGATTATATTTATATATATATATCTTTATATAGTTTCTGCCATTTGTTCTTGCATTATTCATATTGTCAATTGTTTCTTGTTATCCTTATCTGGATCGTAAACTGAACTTGTCCATCAAGATTAGTTGTACTTGCCAGTCGGGTTTGTTAATCATCTATATATTTTGGGACTCACATCATCCTTCTGACATCAGCCCTGAACATCATCAGTTCATTATATTTGTCTTTCAATTTGGCTGTCTGGATCATTGCTTCAGTTTCCTTGGATACCTTCACTTGTTCCAAGGCAGTCTGGATTTCTTCACGATTTATTTTGAGTGAAGTATCCAAGGGAATGAAAGTGCTCAGATCTGCATCTTTAATTGCTTTGAGCTGTTTGGTAGTGAGTTTAGGCAAGCCTTTAATCTTCTTCCTGTACTCTATCTCCAGAGCACCAGCATTCTTTCTAATCTTTCTCTGGAGGTTCACCAGTTCCTCCATCCTTTGTCTGATCAGTTCCACTACACTGACACCATACGTAACTGCATCATAAACTTGTTCTTCTTCAGAGTACCTGGAGCGAATGTGTACATCATCCAATGCATTCAGACATTGATGAACTCTGGGGTCTTCCTTCATCTTTTTGTAAACATCAATATGTATGCCCAACCTGCCAGCATTATATGAATCAAGAGTCCCCATATTTGCCATCTCCCTTTTGTGGGCCAGCAATTCATCTTTTTGATTTTTCTTGAATATTTCTATCAAAATGCATTCTTGCTCCAGTCTCTTCGAGGTGTCATCATCAGCAGTAGGAAACTCTGATGAACCTTCAGCAGTTTTAGTTTCTTCTCCAGATACCATTTGTTCCTTTCCTTTTACAGACTTCAGAGTTGTTGGGATATCTGGGAAAGATTCAAACTGGGGATCACTGGCATCAGTACCAGCAGCCTCTTCAACCTGCACAATGGCTTCAGTGCCAAGTGCCTTCTGTGCTTCTTGTGCACTGGCATCAGTACCAGTCACTTGTTCTTGTTGCACGATGCTTTCAGTAGCAAAGGCCTTTTCAATTGCACTTACAACAACCTCTTTCTTTTTCCTAACCAAACCTTCTGGAACAGACGACTTTTCCCCCTTGGAATGTCCACCAGTCTGAGACTTGTGGGCAGACCATAATTGTTCCAGCATATATCTGTCTGTAGCACCAAACGTTCTTCCTGCCACTGGACATGTAATATTCACAGTCTGCCTTATCTCAATCACTTCCTTCTTAATGTTTTGAATTTCTGAAGACAAGTGTTTTGGCATTTCTTTTTCTATCATTTCACAACTTGTGGCAACAACCCATCTTGAATTGTTCTAAGAACAGACCCAGAAATCTCTTCAGAAATTTCTTTTAACATTCCATGTCTGAACTTCTTAGCAACCTCATCACTGATTGAACTAACAACAGCATTCTGATCAAGGGTAGGCCTGCTTTCCAAACTACTTATCTTGGTCGTCAACTTATGAACTTCATCTGTCAGACCTGCCAGTGGTTGAACAAGTTCACCTTTCACTGCAGTCTGAACAGAACTAACCAGCCTTGCTTCTAATCCCTGGACTGCCACTTTGATATTTTCAGAATTATTATTTGTGGCCAGTACCAGCTCATCCAGCTTCTCAAACACTATCTTTTCATTCCCAGCAAAAACATTCATTTCTGATGCTAGATTATTGGATAATAAGGACTTAAAATCAGAAATAACCTGGGATGAAGACTGGAGTGATCTATCCAGGTCCGCCACCTTACTTAAAAGGTCTTGGACCTCGGCTAAAGAAGAAGAGGAGGGACCACTAGGAGGATCAAGAGTGGAGGTCATTCTGGTTACCAACGGTACTTGTGTCTGGACCTCTTCAGTGGATCTTTCAGCAGTAACAACTGTTGAGTCTAGCACACGTTGTTCAGGAAAGTTAATTGGAGTTTCAATTGGTGGTGGTTGAGTTTGTGAAAATTGAATTGTGGGAGGATTGAAATATGGAGTGGTTTGTGGAATTGAAGGTGGTGGTGGTGGTGGCATAGTGGATTCTGGTGGTGGAACATTTGATTCTGGTGGAGGTGGTGGCATTTCTGGTAGTGGTTGGGTGACTGAAGCAATAACAGAAGAAACCACATTTTCTACTTCTTCACCCAGAAAACTCATGTCAGTATCAAAAATATTACCTTCTGACATGGGTAAATCAACCTCGTTCCAAACAAACGTTTCATCAACTGTTTCATCACCAGCCTGATCACCAGCCTGTTCACCAACTTCTACATTTAAGTCCAATTGACCAGCCTGCTCAACATTCTGAGCAACATTTTCTACCTGTTCATCAGTCACCTGCTCAACAATCTGTACATTTTCTACCTGCTCAGCATCTTGTACAATGTCTTCTTCCTGCTCAAAAATGGGAGACCCATCTAAATTCATAATATCACCAGGATGGGTTGCATCGGCTCTATCTGGATTAACCTAAACTCCAGCCCGCATAAGACGTCTATTAGATCTTGGTCGTCTAGGAGGATCAACATTTTCTGGTTGTTGACCTTCAGGAGCCACCTGGGTCACTGGTTGCACATTTTCAACATTGACGACTCCAGTGGGTCTTACAACAATCTGACCCCTATCTGGAGCCTCTTCTTGCTCATCAGGTGCATCATTTCCAAAATTATTCAACATATTTACAGGAATTTCAACCTCACCAGCTCTTGATTTTAGGGAACTCAACTCCCTCAGATATTCACACACCGAAAAATGATTTGTTTCATAATCATACTCAGCACCCAGAGCTCTTAGAAAATACTAGTGAAAGAAAACGAATATATGGAATGTGTGGTTTTCTACCTTTCACCTTCAGACGGTCAACAAGGTCATCAAAGAAGATCTGAGCGAAATCGACCCTGTACCCAAACCAAAGACAGTAGGTAATCTGGAGTTGCATTTGATTAATCTGGTCCAACCCTCTAGAACTGCCACCTAAGCACTCAACCAAATGAGTGAAGAAATATCTCCATGAGTCTGTCAGTTTACTCATGTAGATTGTGCCTTTCCTTAATAACTGGCCATGTTCATCCAATATTTCAGTGTGCCCCATCAATCTGCACACATCCCTGAAATTGATGCCAGTAGGGAGAGGAATTGCCATCTCATTTTCAGCCAAATAATTTAAATGAAGAATATCTGTGAGAGAATCGACAGTGAGAGTGAAAGACCTGGTGCCTTGTTGCAATGTGTAGTTGATGGTTTTAGTGTTTTCAACATACACAGCAGAATACCAAAATTCACACAGGTAATCATGATACATTTTACCTGGATTAAGAGTGAGAGCACCATAGAGTGGACAACTGAGGAAAAAGGCATTCAGTCGTCCGATAAGAGAGGTGGGAGCATGAGTGGTGCTTGTGAGTCTATCCATCCAATTGTTCATGTTTATTCTGATGGCCTTAGCCTCTAAGAGTAATATGAGGTGCCTTTACAATATTACCCATAACTAACTGCCCAACTCTTTAATACTTCCCTTTTGAGAACTTCTAACAGCCATGAGACACCTATGTTCACCCATCACCCTTCTGTTCTTTTCTACATTGCTTCTTCCTTTACTTTCTTACGGGATCCCCTTTCTCTTGCTATTCATGCTGCTTGCTACTTGCTCTTGCTTTCTTGTCGCGACATTCTTTCTTTCTTCTTGCTTCTTGCTGTTCTTGCTACTGCTACATGGATTCAAAACAGAACCTCGGTGCT
>CM067170.1:45136279-45168779 GCA_034093135.1 Erigeron breviscapus | reverse complement strand
ATATACGGAGCTTCAGGAGAAACTCCAGATGAGCCCCTGGTGATACAGTAGGGTACCAGCGCGCTGGTAGTCCTCACCAGCGCCACTGGTAGCCCCGAGACCAGAACCAACTTTCACCATTATTAATAGAAGAATAAACCTTCAAACCTTAGGAGGGCAGTTTTTCAGCCACCAGATGTCATTCATCAACCCTATGTCGAATAAACCCTCAAATCCCTCTATTAAACACGTGATATTCGTGGGACTAAGAGATGATAAAATACACTAATTAAATAAATCGGCAACCAATAAAAAAAATTTAATCAATGATAAAATAGAGGGATTTTTAATCGTGCTTTAGTATGTCTACTATGGTTGAAGATTTGTTCGAATCTATACAAAGTGGACAATAGTAGTATTAAAATTGTTCATCAAAATAGGTAGTAAACGAAATGAAAATAATATATTATCATCGAATTTGCGTGTCTTAGGCCTAAGAAAAGAAGCTTACAAAGTTACACATAAAAAATTGCAATTAAGGCCCATAATTCGTTCTAACTTCAAACAAAATTATATGGGCTTATATTGGAGAAAAACCCATATGCTTGAGTGGGTTATTGGGGGGGAAAAACAAGCTTATATCTCCCTCTCCTATTAAAGAGCGTGAGAGATGATCTCATAAAAGCTGATGTGTCAGCTTCTAAGCCTGTACACATCAGAAAATACACATATTAGCTGATGTCATATGTGTGTTTTGGTATATATACGGTATTTATATATACTTATGGGCCAAAGAGAGAGAAAAGAGGTTCAAAGACTTCTCCAAGAAGCCTCTTTTCTCTCTTTCTTCAAACTTCTTCCATATTCTTTTTCATAAAATTAGATCTATATATCGAGATCTATACATCTTTTTATATATATAAATCTTTATTAATTATATATATCTATATATCCAGATCTATATATTTATACAATCTCGGTTACCAAAAATCTACATCCCTGGTTTTTTTGTTCAATAATTTCTACAGGAACATGAATTGAAAGTGGTCGAGTATGAAGCGGGATGTGGCTAGATATGTGAGTGAGTGCCTTACTTGGTTACAAGTGAAAGCCGATCACAAGAAACCACCTGGATTGTTGGTGCAACCGGTGACACCCGAGTGGAAATGGGAACATATTGCAATGGACTTCATTACGAAGTTACCGAAGACAAAAAGTGGTCGTGATACGATTTGGGTGATAGTGGATCGGTTAACGAAGTCGGCTAACTTTTTGACGTTGACCGTTAACATGTCGTTAGTGACCGTTAGTTAATATGTGTTTTATATGTAATTGTGTGATTTAAATGATTTACGTAAGATATGTGCTAAAGTGATTCTAAGTAATGAAATTAAAGTTGATAATGATTAATAAAGTCAATTAGTGTTCCCGATAAGATATAAGAGTCGATAAGTGTTTCCGTATGCGTTAAACGAGCCGTTAGGTAACGAAACGAGTTGTAACGAAGTGTGAGGGCCTAGATGTAAAGTTTTGAAAGTTAGATACAGTATATATAGGGCATGATGCACGACCTAAACACCCTTTAATCAGATCCAAACCCTAGAAAACTCTTACACACAAAACCCTAGGTCAATTCTTCAAGTTATAGTCGATTTCGGGAGTTTTCGGAAGAGATTTCGCTTGCTTTTCGATCCATTAATCAACCCTACAGGTATAATATCATTAATTGAATGTTGATTAAGTTTTAAAGTAGGTTTTGTCCCTGTAGATTCGACCATGAGGGTTGGGGTGGATTAAAGTTGATGATTTAGGTTAAAAACGACGTTCTCGTGACTAAAATCGTTAATTGAGTTGGTTAACTACATAAAGATGCAAACTTTAATGTTGAATTATGTTGTTTATATATATATATATATAAGTGAATCCCAGGTGTTTAATTAGATCTATATGTGTTCAATTGTGTTTTTGTACAAATCGTTGCGGTTTCGAGTCGTTTTGATGATCAAAAACAGGGATTCAGTATGCAATTGATTCAAGAATCAATTGACATTTTCAAATGCTTAATTGTGACCTAATTAATGTAAATTTAATGGGTATAAGTCGTGGTGGAGGTTTGGGAACCGTTTGGAAGGAGATTAAGGAGAAACGAAGTGAACATTGCTGGTCGACACCCGAGGTGCGGCGCACCTAGGGCTTGGTGCGGTGCACCTAAGCAGGTCAGAAGTATCTGACTTGTTTTGTGCGGCTCATGGATGGGGGGTGCGGCGCACTTGCAGGTCTGATGGTCGTTTAGGCTTGTTTTAGTGCTCATTTGACCCATAGACCTTAGGTATAAGTTACCTTGATGTTTAGGGAGCTTGGAGATGTTATTTAAGGTCTTGTTTATGTTACATGTCGATTATATGTGTGTGCTAGGTAGTCGGGAACTCAAACAAGATACTATAACGTTGCTTATTGATCGTTGTGCTCGTCATCAGGTAAGATACATGACTTTTCTCACGCTGGAGGCACAACAAAATGTAGTTTTCAATTATAACCTCTTAATCAGATTATCTTATGTGTGTTTGTTTTCCGGGTTATGCGGGAGGTTATGTGGGAATCTATTTATGTTGAAGTAGTTGATTATGCTATGATGACGTTTAAAGTAGAAGTAAATATGTGCATATGTAGTATGATGATTATAATGATGTTGCCATGTTAAGTTCAAGATATGTGATGTGATATTGATAATGTCATTGATTTGCTTTAATGATTGACGTGTGATGACTTATATGTGGGACTTAAGTATGATATGTCTAGCTCACTAGATACATGTAGGAATTGCTATGAGTTGTGCACGTTAGTGAGATTAATTAGGTAAAGAATATACCTAAAAGTAATGTGAGATGTGGGAAACCGTTCTAGCCTTAGTGTTAGTGCGTAAAAAGTAAGAAAGATATAAATACGTGGGAAATGCTATAGCTAAATACGTGAGAAATGACGTGGGAAGTGTTAAGCTTAACCCGTGCTAGTTGTAAAGCTAGTGCGTACGTGGTCGCTTGAATGGCTCCTTGCGGCATAGTTACGTGGAACTAGTATTTCCGGGTGGAGTGACTAACCACCAATGTTAAAAGCATAACGGGATACTATGGAAATGGTATTGCCTTTCCTAAAGATAATACGTGGGAAATCGTGCTAGTTGTAATGCTAGTGCGTAAAGATATAAGACGTGAGAATAAGTTGATAAAGATAATTATAAGGATATGTGAGAAAGATGTACATGTAATTTAAGACGTGGAATTACAATGTGACGTGAGATTAAGTAAGATATGTTGAAACGCATGATGTATCGATGGATAGGCACAATTAAGAGTATATACTCTACATGTGCTAATATGTATATGTGTGATATGTAAGTCGTGAGATGTTGTCTAAGTTGTAAGTATATGTGGATATGATATGAAATGTGAAGGGATGTGGGAAAAGTTAAGGATGGGATGATCCTACGATGTTTGTGGATAATATGTAATGTGATCATGTTTTGATATGTATAATATGAAGAAGTTGTTAGGACCAGTTTTGCTGAAAACTGGCCAGTCTCCAGTTGCATTTGGAGACTAGAAGATTTGTCCAAGAAATATATTGAAGTCCAGTTGCAACGTACAGTCAACGCAGCTAAAGACTTCATCTAGTTGAGATCTGACCAAGACACCTGAAGACATTCCAGTTGAAGTCGAAGACAACAAGTGGAAGATAGAGAATGACAATGGCAGCGAAGCCCAGTTGATATTCTACTCAGATACAAACTGGAGAGCATCAGTGTAAAGCACTTACAAAGCTTTACACTAATTACAAGGAAAAGACCTTTATGCTTTATGTGCTATTATCCGGACAATAACAATTGTTTATGATAAAAGGTACAAAAGTACATAAAGCAAGTTGAATAAAGTGACTTTAAGTCATAACTTTATACAGCATTTTAAAGAATTAAATGCTATTCCTTAAATGCTCTCAACCGTATTTGTACGGCCAAAGTTGACATCCCAATGTCAACTTTGCCTATAAATAGAGGTCTTTGCACAACCAAGAAAATAACAATTGTTTATGATAAAAGGTACAAAAGTACATAAAGCAAGTTGAATAAAGTGACTTTAAGTCATAACTTTATACAGCATTTTAAAGAATTAAATGCTATTCCTTAAATGCTCTCAACCGTATTTGTACGGCCAAAGTTGACATCCCAATGTCAACTTTGCCTATAAATAGAGGTCTTTGCACAACCAAGAAAATAATTTTGTTGCTTTGCAAAATCAGACATTTGCTTTCTTGGTGAACTTGTGCAATATTCTCTCAATCGCTAAAAGGAACATTTCATAACTTTAAGTGTTTCGATTGTTTAGAGAATTTCCAAGTATAGATCAATTGTATTTCATAGGTTGGGGGGGGGGGGGGGGGGGGGGGGGGGGGGGGGGGGGGGGGGGGGGGGGGGGGGGGGGGGGGGGGGGGGGGGGGGGGGGGGGGGGGGGGGGGGGGGGGGGGGGGGGGGGGGGGGGGGGGGGGGGGGGGGGGGGGGGGGGGGGGGGGGGGGGGGGGGGGGGGGGGGGGGGGGGGGGGGGGGGGGGGGGGGGGGGGGGGGGGGGGGGGGGGGGGGGGGGGGGGGGGGGGGGGGGGGGGGGGGGGGGGGGGGGGGGGGGGGGGGGGGGGGGGGGGGGGGGGGGGGGGGGGGGGGGGGGGGGGGGGGGGGGGGGGGGGGGGGGGGGGGGGGGGGGGGGGGGGGGGGGGGGGGGGGGGGGGGGGGGGGGGGGGGGGGGGGGGGGGGGGGGGGGGGGGGGGGGGGGGGGGGGGGGGGGGGGGGGGGGGGGGGGGGGGGGGGGGGGGGGGGGGGGGGGGGGGGGGGGGGGGGGGGGGGGGGGGGGGGGGGGGGGGGGGGGGGGGGGGGGGGGGGGGGGGGGGGGGGGGGGGGGGGGGGGGGGGGGGGGGGGGGGGGGGGGGGGGGGGGGGGGGGGGGGGGGGGGGGGGGGGGGGGGGGGGGGGGGGGGGGGGGGGGGGGGGGGGGGGGGGGGGGGGGGGGGGGGGGGGGGGGGGGGGGGGGGGGGGGGGGGGGGGGGGGGGGGGGGGGGGGGGGGGGGGGGGGGGGGGGGGGGGGGGGGGGGGGGGGGGGGGGGGGGGGGGGGGGGGGGGGGGGGGGGGGGGGGGGGGGGGGGGGGGGGGGGGGGGGGGGGGGGGGGGGGGGGGGGGGGGGGGGGGGGGGGGGGGGGGGGGGGGGGGGGGGGGGGGGGGGGGGGGGGGGGGGGGGGGGGGGGGGGGGGGGGGGGGGGGGGGGGGGGGGGGGGGGGGGGGGGGGGGGGGGGGGGGGGGGGGGGGGGGGGGGGGGGGGGGGGGGGGGGGGGGGGGGGGGGGGGGGGGGGGGGGGGGGGGATATATTTACATACTCTTGCATCGCTTCTTGGCGCACAGCCTTCAGATTCACTAAAGATAATAATGTTGCAAGACTTGTGGCTGAGCAGGATGCCATGAACCATGCCCAGGGTTCCAAGGTTGCTAGTCTAACTGAGCGACCTTGTGCTGCTTTAATATCTGCTGAGAGTGTCCAGTCACACTCAATGAAGGAGATGTTGAACAGTTTCTTGAACTCTGGTCTGACCACTGAAATCAGTGATTGTTGTGATGAAACTGACGATGATGATCTGGTCTCCATGATTGCTAAAACCTTCAACAGGTTCAAGCATAAATCTAATAAGATTTAATGGCCCAAACAATGCTTCCAGCTCCAACTCTCTGGATAAAGCCAATCTTACCTGCTATAAGTGTGGTAAGAAAGGTCACTTTATGAAGGAATGCAGATCTAGTCAGATGAACAACCAAACTGGTCCCCCTGTTCCTAATTTTACTAGGCCTGATGATAGCTACAAAGCTAAATACAAAAAGTTTAAGGCCCAGATTGCCCTCTTGTCAGTTGAAAGAGAAAATGAAAAGAACAAGTGCATGATGGCAAAAATTGAAGAAAAATGGGAACTCTCTGATGACTCATCTGATGATGATGAAGAGTTAAGGTACATGTGTTTCATGGCCTTGGAAGATCAACAGCAACATGTGGCAAAAGATGATGTTATCACTGGAAGATGGGTGGACATCATTTTGAAAAAGGTTTGTGATTATGACAACCAGGTTGACCCAGAACTAAAACTCGACCTTGCTGAATCACTAAATGGTGATTTAGTGTTTGTGGAAACTGTGATAGTAGACAGTGAAAGATACCTAGAAACTATCTTAACTGAACTGACCAATGTAAGACCACAAGTGAATGATTTACAAAGTGTCCAGTTAACTCTCAAGGAGTCGGTTTTAAAAAATGAGGCTCTGGAACTTAAAAATCAAAAATTAAAATCTAATCTTGAAAAAGAACAAATGATTATCAAGTCATGGGTAAAGGCATCTGGAAAGAATTATGATGCTTTTTCAAAAACTATTGATGCCCAGAAAAATGCATGGAAATCTGGTGATGTGGAGATGGCTGCACTCATACCAGATCTTCATGCCTTGCCTCCAGATCTTAGGGTTGAAACCCCATATGATCAACCTAAGATTGTCAAAACTGAACCAAATGAGACCACCACCCCACCCCCCCCCCCCCCCCCCCCCCCCCCCCCCCCCCCCCCCCCCCCCCCCCCCCCCCCCCCCCCCCCCCCCCCCCCCCCCCCCCCCCCCCCCCCCCCCCCCCCCCCCCCCCCCCCCCCCCCCCCCCCCCCCCCCCCCCCCCCCCCCCCCCCCCCCCCCCCCCCCCCCCCCCCCCCCCCCCCCCCCCCCCCCCCCCCCCCCCCCCCCCCCCCCCCCCCCCCCCCCCCCCCCCCCCCCCCCCCCCCCCCCCCCCCCCCCCCCCCCCCCCCCCCCCCCCCCCCCCCCCCCCCCCCCCCCCCCCCCCCCCCCCCCCCCCCCCCCCCCCCCCCCCCCCCCCCCCCCCCCCCCCCCCCCCCCCCCCCCCCCCCCCCCCCCCCCCCCCCCCCCCCCCCCCCCCCCCCCCCCCCCCCCCCCCCCCCCCCCCCCCCCCCCCCCCCCCCCCCCCCCCCCCCCCCCCCCCCCCCCCCCCCCCCCCCCCCCCCCCCCCCCCCCCCCCCCCCCCCCCCCCCCCCCCCCCCCCCCCCCCCCCCCCCCCCCCCCCCCCCCCCCCCCCCCCCCCCCCCCCCCCCCCCCCCCCCCCCCCCCCCCCCCCCCCCCCCCCCCCCCCCCCCCCCCCCCCCCCCCCCCCCCCCCCCCCCCCCCCCCCCCCCCCCCCCCCCCCCCCCCCCCCCCCCCCCCCCCCCCCCCCCCCCCCCCCCCCCCCCCCCCCCCCCCCCCCCCCCCCCCCCCCCCCCCCCCCCCCCCCCCCCCCCCCCCCCCCCCCCCCCCCCCCCCCCCCCCCCCCCCCCCCCCCCCCCCCCCCCCCCCCCCCCCCCCCCCCCCCCCCCCCCCCCCCCCCCCCCCCCCCCCCCCCCCCCCCCCCCCCCCCCCCCCCCCCCCCCCCCCCCCCCCCCCCCCCCCCCCCCCCCCCCCCCCCCCCCCCCCCCCCCCCCCCCCCCCCCCCATAAGGGATATTCTTCTTGAGAAATTTTGTGATATTCTTCCTTCCAAATGGGAAAATATGGTTCTTGTCCTAAGACAAGGTAAAACCCTGCACAACCACACTCTTGCATCGCTCTATGGACCCTTCAGATTCACTGAAGATAATAATGCTGCAAGACTTGTGGCTGAGCAGGATGCCATGAACCATGCCCAGGGTTCCAAGGTTGCTAGTCTAACTGAGCGACCTTGTGCTGCTTTAATATCTGCTGAGAGTGTCCAGTCACACTCAATGAAGGAGATGTTGAACAGTTTCTTGAACTCTGGTCTGACCACTGAAATCAGTGATTGTTGTGATGAAACTGACGATGATGATCTGGTCTCCATGATTGCTAAAACCTTCAACAGGTTCAAGCATAAATCTAATAAGATTTAATGGCCCAAACAATGCTTCCAGCTCCAACTCTCTGGATAAAGCCAATCTTACCTGCTATAAGTGTGGTAAGAAAGGTAACTTTATGAAGGAATGCAGATCTAGTCAGATGAACAACCAAACTGGTCCCCCTGTTCCTAATTTTACTAGGCCTGATGATAGCTACAAAGCTAAATACAAAAAGTTTAAGGCCCAGATTGCCCTCTTGTCAGTTGAAAGAGAAAATGAAAAGAACAAGTGCATGATGGCAAAAATTGAAGAAAAATGGGAACTCTCTGATGACTCATCTGATGATGATGAAGAGTTAAGGTACATGTGTTTCATGGCCTTGGAAGATCAACAGCAACATGTGGCAAAAGATGATGTTATCACTGGAAGATGGGTGGACATCATTTTGAAAAAGGTTTGTGATTATGACAACCAGGTTGACCCAGAACTAAAACTCGACCTTGCTGAATCACTAAATGGTGATTTAGTGTTTGTGGAAACTGTGATAGTAGACAGTGAAAGATACCTAGAAACTATCTTAACTGAACTGACCAATGTAAGACCACAAGTGAATGATTTACAAAGTGTCCAGTTAACTCTCAAGGAGTCGGTTTTAAAAAATGAGGCTCTGGAACTTAAAAATCAAAAATTAAAATCTAATCTTGAAAAAGAACAAATGATTATCAAGTCATGGGTAAAGGCATCTGGAAAGAATTATGATGCTTTTTCAAAAACTATTGATGCCCAGAAAAATGCATGGAAATCTGGTGATGTGGAGATGGCTGCACTCATACCAGATCTTCATGCCTTGCCTCCAGATCTTAGGGTTGAAACCCCATATGATCAACCTAAGATTGTCAAAACTGAACCAAATGAGACCACCACCCCACCCCCCAGAGGTTAAATCTGGAGCTAAACAGGCTAAAGTTCCAGTTAAAAAGGTTGTTGGTGATAAGCCTTTACCTCAAAAGTTTAAGGAGCCCAAGAATCAAAAGACCAAAACTCTAGCTGAACCTAGGTCCAAGGTTCAGCAGCCTGATGAAAATATAATTTTGTTAAAACTTGAAAGTCAACTCCAACTTTTGTCCAGGCAGGTTCAGAGTTGTACTGCCAGAATCAAAAATTTGGAAGGAGCCTCGTCTTCTCCAGTTGTTAAACAAAATATAAAACCCCCTTCAAAATTAAAACAAAATGTTCCATCTGGAACAAAATCTGGAAAGAAAAAGGGGAATAAATATCAAGTACTAATCGTTTTTACTCCTGCACCTGGAGCTGATGAAAAAGCTCCAGATGCAGCATCCAGTTCCATCCCACCAGAGTCAACTGAGACTTCCAGGGAGAAGTCCAATGAACCCATCAAGAAAAGATGGGTTCACAAAAATAACTAATGATTTTTGTGGGTGTGCAGGGCGATCAAAAGAAGAACACCTGGTATCTGGACAGCACAGCTGGCCAGACAATGATCGGATGTAAGCCCCTGCTGGAAGAGTTCACTGTCCAAGATGGACCGACAGTGACATTTGGTAATGATCAAAATGGAAAGACTGAAGGATATGGTGTAATCAATAATGGATAAGTCCAGTTCACCAGAGTTGCATTTGTGAATGGTTTAAAATACAATCTGATCAGTGTCAGTCAACTCTGTGATAATGGATATAAGGTATTGTTTGATATTGCTCAAGGCACCATATTTAACAAGGATTGGAAAGTGGTGATGATTGCACCAAGGAAGGGAAATGTGTACATCATGGATATGGAACCAGCTCTAAAAGAGCAGTGCTTCTATACCAAGGCTGATGAGGACACCAACTGGCTATGGCATAAAAGATTATCCCATCTTAATTTTAAAAATATTAATAAGTTGTCTCGCAAACAACTGGTGGATGGAATACCTCAGATTTCTTTTAATAAAGAAAATCCATGTCCAGGGTGTGAGATGGGCAAGCAGAAAAGGGCCAGTTTCAAGACCAGGAAAAACTTTAGCATCACTGAACCTCTTCACATGCTTCATATCTTTGGTCCAGTGAATGTTCAAACTAGAGCTGGAAAGAAATACACTCTAGTTGTGGTTGATGAATTCTCCAGATTCTGCTGGGTGGTATTCATCAGATCCAAAAGCGATGCACCTGCTGAAATCATCTCTCTCATCAAAAGAATTGAGCTCAAATACACTCGAAAAGTGTGTCAGTTGCGAAGTGATAATGGTACTGAATTTCAAAATAAAGTACTTGAAACATTTTGCAATGACACTGGCATCTCTCAAAACTTCTCATCAACACACTCTTCAGAGCAGAATGGAGTTGTGGAAAGAAAGAAACGCACACTGGTAGAAGCCGCCAGAAGCATGCTATCTGAATCAGGTCTTCCCACCAGTTTTTGGGCTGAAGCAGTTGCAACAGCCTGCCACACCCAAAACCGGTCTGTCTACATCAAGAGACACAAGAAGACTGCTTATGAAGTACTCAGGAATCGGAAACCAAATATCGGATATTTTCATGTATTTGGTTGTCCGGTTTATATTTTAAATGATTCCAGTCAGCTTGGAAAGTTTGATGCAAAAGCTGATGAAGGAGTATTTTTAGGCTATTCAGATATTTGAAAGGCCTTTAGAGTTTATAATTATAGACTTCAAAAGGTTCATGAGACAATTCATGTCACATTTGACAAATCTAATGATGCAATCAATAAAAGACCAAGTCTTGATATCTCTCCAGTCACTCCATTAAATTTTGGTGAAACTGACCAAGTTCATCAGTCAGTTATTTCACCAGAAAAAGCTTCCAGTTACACTCAACTGGAACTTGTTCAAAAGAAGAAAACCACCATTGACACTTCATTTTATCCCTCCATCAGTTTTAACTTACCACAAAAACTGGTGATTGGATCAGATGTACGTGCCACTCCAATATCAGCACCAGTTCAAACTCCAACTTCTCCAGTTCTTCAAGAAATGCCTTTTAATGAAGAATTTCATGATGAAAATCGTGACCTCATTGACTCTGATGAGGATATTGAAGTAGTTTGGGCTGATCCTCCTCCAGAAGTTGTTGCAGCTGAAGAAGATCGCCAGGTGACTTGCACTGATATTGTAGTTCACCAGCCTAGTCAATACACTAAATGGACTCGAGCACATCCAATTGAACAGATTGTTGGAGATCCAAGGAGTGGGGTTCGGACTAGAAGAGTGATATGTCCATTTATATATATATTCTCATATCGTTTCTAAGTCGTTTTAAGCTTAATTGTGTGTAAATTACATAAATATTCGATGCTTTGATGGTATTGTTAGTGATTTCAGGCTTAGAACAGGTACGATGGTTAGAAATGGAATTTGGAAGGTTAAAAGATGCATTAGGATGGTTCCTGGACGAGTTCGTGTGAAGAAGGATTGAAAAATATGAGTTTTGTGAAGTTTGATGATTTATGCGGCACATGGATCCTTTGTGCGGCGCACAGAATTGGTGTGCGGCGCATAACGGGCAGACAAGAATTTCAAGATGGAGTTTGTGCGGCGCACAGAATTGGTGTGCGGCGCATAACGGGCAGACAAGAATTTCAAGATGGCCTTTGTGCGGCGCACAGATGGAGTGAATTTTGGGCAGAAACTTTGGCAAATTTGAGGAAAAGTGTTTGTGCGGCGCACAGAATTGGTGTGCGGCGCATAACGGGCAGACAAGAATTTCAAGATGGAGTTTGTGCGGCGCACAAGGATTTTGTGTGCGGCGCATAACGGGCAGACAAGAATTTCAAGATGGAGTTTGTGCGGCGCACAGAATTGGTGTGCGGCGCATAACGGGCAGACAAGAATTTCAAGATGGAGTTTGTGCGGCGCACAATGAGTATTTTGTGCAGAAACTTTGGCAAATTTGAGGAAAAGTGTTTGTGCGGCGCACAGATGGAGTGAATTTTGGGCAGAAACTTTGGCAAATTTGAGGAAAAGTGTTTGTGCGGCGCACAGAATTGGTGTGCGGCGCATAACGGGCAGACAAGAATTTCAAGATGGAGTTTGTGCGGCGCACAGAATTGGTGTGCGGCGCATAACGGGCAGACAAGAATTTCAAGATGGAGTTTGTGCGGCGCACAAAGTATTTTGTGCAGAAACTTTGGCAAATTTGAGGAAAAGTGTTTGTGCGGCGCACAGAATTGGTGTAATTAGACTTCAAAAGGTTCATGAGACAATTCATGTCACATTTGACAAATCTAATGATGCAATCAATAAAAGACCAAGTCTTGATATCTCTCCAGTCACTCCATTAAATTTTGGTGAAACTGACCAAGTTCATCAGTCAGTTATTTCACCAGAAAAAGCTTCCAGTTACACTCAACTGGAACTTGTTCAAAAGAAGAAAACCACCATTGACACTTCATTTTATCCCTCCATCAGTTTTAACTTACCACAAAAACTGGTGATTGGATCAGATGTACGTGCCACTCCAATATCAGCACCAGTTCAAACTCCAACTTCTCCAGTTCTTCAAGAAATGCCTTTTAATGAAGAATTTCATGATGAAAATCGTGACCTCATTGACTCTGATGAGGATATTGAAGTAGTTTGGGCTGATCCTCCTCCAGAAGTTGTTGCAGCTGAAGAAGATCGCCAGGTGACTTGCACTGATATTGTAGTTCACCAGCCTAGTCAATACACTAAATGGACTCGAGCACATCCAATTGAACAGATTGTTGGAGATCCAAGGATTCAAACATTGTGAATCTTAGTCTTTTGATTGTTTTCTTCACTTTGGTACAAGATGTTTTCTATTTCTTTTACTAGTTATGATTGGATTATGATTATGAGTGGATAAACACTTCATCATCTACCGAGATGAAGTGACACAATGAATTTTGGTTGCAATATATTTTGAATTCAAGTTGATAATTAAACGTTTCATCGAGATCTTAATGTGTTGAATTCTTATTAGTTATTCTATTGATTGTTGATGATGTGTGAATGGTTTTAGTGGTAGCTAAGTCCAGGAATTCATTGTTCTAGTTGATTTGGTAGAATCAATAGGTGTTAATTCGTGGTAGCGAGTTGATAAACAACAATAGGTAAAAGAATTCAACGTGTTAATGGTTTGGTAGAATCAATAGGTGTTAATTCGTGGTAGCGAGTTGATAAACAACAATAGGTAAAAGAATTCAACGTGTTAATGGTTTGGTAGAATCAATAGATGAAATTGTTTAATAATAACAAGACAAATTAGTCGGTTATGGAGATCTTAATGTGTTGAATTCTTATTAGTTATTCTATTGATTGTTGATGATGTGTGAATGGTTTTAGTGGTAGCTAAGTCCAGGAATTCATTGTTCTAGTTGATTTGGTAGAATCAATAGGTGTTAATTCGTGGTAGCGAGTTGATAAACAACAATAGGTAAAAGAATTCAACGTGTTAATGGTTTGGTAGAATCAATAGATGAAATTGTTTAATAATAACAAGACAAATTAGTCGGTTAGGGAGATCTTAATGTGTTGAATTCTTATTAGTTATTCTATTGATTGTTGATGATGTGTGAATGGTTTTAGTGGTAGCTAAGTCCAGGAATTCATTGTTCTAGTTGATTTGGTAGAATCAATAGATGAAATTGTTTAATAATAACAAGACAAATTAGTCGGTTAGGGAGATCTTAATAGAGAAGGTGGTAGCCGGATCTTTAGGATTGAATTAATTGGTTAATGGGTTCGGATAAGGTAATAAGCTAGGTGTACAACTAGTGAGTTCCTTGTCTAAACCTAGTTATTGAAATCAACGTATTTGAATTGGTATTAACTTAAATGCAACCAAAATGAAATGTGCCATGGAGTCGAGGTAGATGATTCTTTAAATTCTTGTTTGAAACAATAAAAAATTTCTTTCGATTAATCTTTCGGGATTACTATTTAATCTAACTTTTGCAAAGTGGCAAATCAGTCACAAACCCCCATTTTACTTGAATTACTTTATGTTTACAACTGCTTAATTAGTCCCTGTGTTCGACCTGGTCTTACCATTAGCTATACTATATACGGTTGGGTCCACTGCCCATAAGAAATTCGAAATTGGTTTGGGGTTTTTGCTTGTTGTTGCTTGGGGATGGTTTGAATATGCTTTAATTGTTTGTAACTAGTTTCAATTTGGATTAATTGCATGTTTTAGGTCCGAACTTGAAATTAGGGTTCATGAGAATGAATTAAGTTTGGGGGAAAAGTGTTTGTGCGGCGCACAGAATTGGTGTGCGGCGCATAACGGGCAGACAAGAATTTCAAGATGGAGTTTGTGCGGCGCACAAGGATTTTGTGTGGCGCATAACGGGTGCCTAAATTTTGGAAACTTGGTTTTGTGCGGCGCACAAGGATTTTGTGCGGCGCATAACAGGTGCCTAAATTTTGGAAACTTGGTTTTGTGCGGCGCACAAGGATTTTGTGCGGCGCATAACGGGTGCCTAAATTTTGGAAACTTGGTTTTGTGCGGCGCACAGATGGAGTGAATTTTGGGCAGAAACTTTGGCAAATTTGAGGAAAAGTGTTTGTGCGGCGCACAGATGGAGTGAATTTTGGGCAGAAACTTTGGCAAATTTGAGGAAAAGTGTTTGTGCGGCGCACAAGAATTGGTGTGCGGCGCATAACGGGTGCCTAAATTTTGGAAACTTGATTTTGTGCGGCGCACAAGGATTTTGTGCGGCGCATAACGGGTGCCTAAATTTTGGAAACTTGGTTTTGTGCGGCGCACAAAATAGGTCGGCAGAACCCCTTTATTTTTGGACTATAAATACAAGTCCAATACCCCATATTTCGAGAGACTTTTACCACCAGACGATTTTAGGGTTCTTTGGAGACTTTTCAAGCAGATTTTATATCTTTGAAGATCATAGGATTGCTCGTGAGATCCAAGGCATTCAAACATTGTGAATCTTAGTCTTTCGATTGTTTTCTTCACTTTGGTACAAGATGTTTTCTATTTCTTTTACTAGTTATGATTGGATTATGATTATACCGATCCGAATCCGTGTGACCCATTCAAGTATAAGGATGTTCCTTTGGATGCAAGTGCTAAGGATTTTCCTGCTGATTCTCATCCGTGGTTACAATTTCCAGGCGTCATGGGTCATGAAAGGACCCATTACTTGAACAAGTTGCAAGATATACGGTATGATCCGGTTATGAAGCCTAGGGTAGATTCTTGGAAGGAGTTTGGTAAGATTGGGATAGCTCACCAATTGAAAGAAATGTTGGTTTGTAAGTATCGGAATGTCAATGGCCAAATCAAAACATATAACATGTGGTTTGACATATTCGAATGTAAGCATGCACCCATTCGAGAATGGTGTTTGGAATTTCTTAGTACAGTACGGGTAGATCTTCGGTTGACGAGGAATGAGTTCAATACGAAGAATATCATTCATTTTAGAGCCGGTGGGGTTCAGAGGCATTGTACGGTACCCGAGTTTGCTTACTTGTCGGGTATGGGGAGTTGATTTGCTTGGAATTTAAATGAAATTTTTTATGGAAAATAGTTTTGTGTGCCGCATATCGGGCAAGTTTTGCTACAGGAATTGTTTTAGGGTAGTTTTGTGCGCCGCATTAATTGGCTGTGCGCCGCACAGAATGGTTTGTTTACAAATTTTCGATTTTTGACGTTCTGTTTTGGTTTGTTTGTGGTATGTTTGATGTGCTATTGTGATTATAATGATGTTTTGTGTGTTTTTGCAGAGAGGAAAGGAGATGGCTTCATCAAGTGAGCCCGCGTTTGTTCCGGGGGTTCAAGAGGATTATGATTATACCGATCCGAATCCGTGTGACCCATTCAAGTATAAGGATGTTCCTTTGGATGCAAGTGCTAAGGATTTTCCTGCTGATTCTCATCCGTGGTTACAATTTCCAGGCGTCATGGGTCATGAAAGGACCCATTACTTGAACAAGTTGCAAGATATACGGTATGATCCGGTTATGAAGCCTAGGGTAGATTCTTGGAAGGAGTTTGGTAAGATTGGGATAGCTGACCAATTGAAAGAAATGTTGGTTTGTAAGTATCGGAATGTCAATGGCCAAATCAAAACATATAACATGTGGTTTGACATATTCGAATGTAAGCATGCACCCATTCGAGAATGGTGTTTGGAATTTCTTAGTACAGTACGGGTAGATCTTCGGTTGACGAGGAATGAGTTCAATACGAAGAATATCATTCATTTTAGAGCCGGTGGGGTTCAGAGGCATTGTACGGTACCCGAGTTTGCTTACTTGTCGGGTATGATGGATTATGATTATGAGTGGATAAACACTTCATCATCTACCGAGATGAAGTGACACAATGAATTTTGGTTGCAATATATTTTGAATTCAAGTTGATAATTAAACGTTTCATCGAGATCTTAATGTGTTGAATTCTTATTAGTTATTCTATATACGGTTGGGTCCACTGCCCATAAGAAATTCGAAATTGGTTTGGGGTTTTTGCTTGTTGTTGCTTGGGGATGGTTTGAATATGCTTTAATTGTTTGTAACTAGTTTCAATTTGGATTAATTGCATGTTTTAGGTCCGAACTTGAAATTAGGGTTCATGAGAATGAATTAAGTTTGGGGGAAAATGTTGTAATGATTACATGATGATGTTTAAGGTTTGGGTATGTTTAATTTGACACTAACTTGTGCTTAACATCATTGATTTTGGTGAATTGAATTCGAATTGGTTTGAAGAGTTCAATTTGACTTTGTTTGACCATTTGTCGTGATTATGATGGTGACTTGTGTTTAAATTTTGGTGGGAGTTGATTTGCTTGGAATTTAAATGAAATTTTTTATGGAAAATAGTTTTGTGTGCCGCATATCGGGCAAGTTTTGCTACAGGAATTGTTTTAGGGTAGTTTTGTGCGCCGCATTAATTGGCTGTGCGCCGCACAGAATGGTTTGTTTACAAATTTTCGATTTTTGACGTTCTGTTTTGGTTTGTTTGTGGTATGTTTGATGTGCTATTGTGATTATAATGATGTTTTGTGTGTTTTTGCAGAGAGGAAAGGAGATGGCTTCATCAAGTGAGCCCGCGTTTGTTCCGGGGGTTCAAGAGGATTATGATTATACCGATCCGAATCCGTGTGACCCATTCAAGTATAAGGATGTTCCTTTGGATGCAAGTGCTAAGGATTTTCCTGCTGATTCTCATCCGTGGTTACAATTTCCAGGCGTCATGGGTCATGAAAGGACCCATTACTTGAACAAGTTGCAAGATATACGGTATGATCCGGTTATGAAGCCTAGGGTAGATTCTTGGAAGGAGTTTGGTAAGATTGGGATAGCTGCACCAATTGAAAGAAATGTTGGTTTGTAAGTATCGGAATGTCAATGGCCAAATCAAAACATATAACATGTGGTTTGACATATTCGAATGTAAGCATGCACCCATTCGAGAATGGTGTTTGGAATTTCTTAGTACAGTACGGGTAGATCTTCGGTTGACGAGGAATGAGTTCAATACGAAGAATATCATTCATTTTAGAGCCGGTGGGGTTCAGAGGCATTGTACGGTACCCGAGTTTGCTTACTTGTCGGGTATGATGGATGAGGATGCTTTGGATGACATTGATCGTTATGATTTTCTGTGTAATGGGGTGTTTGATAAGAAGAACACCGGGTTTGAGGATGATAAGACTACCCAGGGCTATTGGGAGGAGCTTGGAGGTCAAGGGGAGTTGAGGTCAGCTTCGAGTAGGCACACAGAGATTGCTGATCCTCTTATGCGGGTCCTACATAAGATGATCACCCACTCTTTCTTAGCGCGGGGTGATCACACTGATAAGGTCACACCTCAGGATGTCTAGTTGATGAGATTGTTTCAGGAGGGGGCTCCCTACCGATATGCTTGTGCCCCGTTTGTTTTGGCTAAGTATATGGCTACTCATAGGGATCCAGAGTTGTTTTGTGGGCAGTACATCATGAATATCTATTTTATGTTGGGGTTGGATACGACGAGGAATATGAGGGGGATGAACAGAGTACCATATGTTTCTTTTGGTTTGGATGATTTGAGGAGAGCTGGTTTGGTTGTCACGGTGGATAACCGTGATGTTTTTATTGGTACTTTGGCTGAGGAGCAGAGACCCGACCGTAGGAGGCGTCGGGATGATGGGACTAGTGAGCCTAGGTTTACCGGGGGTGTTTCTTCATCTTCTTTCACTCCTTTTGATTTGTCTTCGATGCAGGAGTCCATTTTTGGGTTGCAGGGCACTACAGATATGCTCTTGGATCAGACACGTACTATGACGAGTATGCTTCATAGATCTTTGGACACTCAGGAGCATTACCGTCCATTATGGGAGAGACAGTTGGAGCATCAGCATGAGCAGCAGTTTAGTCATCTTCCAGAGATACAGCGTCCTGAGTTTACTGCATATAATCCTCAAGAGATCATTCCTCCTAGTGAGCCTGCATTTAACTTCTTCTTTCCTCAGCAGGAGCAGTATAGATTTCAGCCACCGGCATACGATCCTACCTCCCAGTCTTCAGGTTTTGGCACTTACACCGGAGCACCTCGTTATGGTGGTGACTACTTTAGTTACTACACACCACAGGGTGATGAGGCTGGAGGTAGGGCGACTACGGGTACACCTAATATTATTCCGGGTGGTGATTTCTTTTCACAGCAGGATGATGCTCACGAGGGAGGAAGTGTTCCTTCAGTTTTTCCTCCTCCTTAGAGTTTGTATTTTGTTGATGAGTTGGTTTGTTGATGGTAAGAGTTGCTAGATGGCGGTGCCGGTAACGTGGGCATTGAGTCATCGTTGTTGGTGTTGGATTTAGCTTGGACATGGAGTTGTTGGATTGCACTATCTCTTTAGTTTTACTTTATTTGGTTTGTATTCGCCTTTGTTGGCGCTTAAACAATTTATTTTCTGTTTTTAGCTTAGTTTTCTTTTTATTCAGTGAAAGACAGTGTGGGGGGGTTGGTTATTATTGTGCTAATATTAATGTTGCAGTTCTCTTTTGGTTTTGTTTTATGCATTTTAGAAGGTAGCAATTCATGTGCATATGCTAGCAGTAAGTTTAGCGCCCATTCATTTTGAGACGATTCTACCGAGCATAAGAACATTTACCAACATCCGGTAAGTTCTCATGATTTTTTTTTTATCTTTTTTTACTTTTGCTTTTGCCTATTTCCCATAGATTGTCTTTAGTTCATTGTACATTGAGGGCATTGTACAACTCAAGTATGGGGGGAGAGGTAAATAGGAAAAAGCCGGGTGAATTTTGAGACTTTTTGAACTTTTGTTTGCTTGTCCTTGTAGTTTAATTACTTTTGTCATATAGATTTAATCATATTAGTAATTGAACTATAAATCCTTTGGTCAGAAAAAAAAAAAGTTTTAAATTGTGAAATGTGTTATGAATGATTAATTAGGCAAATCCCTTCTGGATTGATAACATGACTAGCACACTTATATCCCAAAACACCATAATTGTGAGATTATTGATTCATTGCTAGTATGCTAGGTGTTACGGTCTTGGATTTATTAGCCTTGTGAATTTGTCCCTCTCGTAGGCTTTTGGATTTATCCAGGAGTAAGGGTTCTATTTTAGAGCTCTGAACTATGATGTGCAAGTTTGAGGTTAATTTAGTCCATTTCCGGATTATTTCTTCTTTGATATGAGTGTGCCGGTGATTGCGTTGATTCTAGAACTTGTCCTAGTTGATCGTTCCGTGGTTTTCTAGATGAAGAAGAGGCAAATTTAGGATAAAACATTTGTTCTTTGTATGTTCACCCTTGTTTCGTGAAATATTGTTGTGTGCATGTTTTGTAATGTGCTTAGTAACTAACTACACTGGTTAGTGAACCACCTGTTAAAACCCTTATGTTGCACTCACTTTTAGTGCAAGAAACAATAGAAAACTTGTTGTCACTAGCCTGTTCTTTGTTATTAAATCCACCTAAATATACACCTTTTTCCTAGCCATACCGATAGTCGAAGTCCTGGTGGGTCATTGGTTGTCTATGCTAGTGGATGGTTTGGGGTTGTCCTTTATGTCGGGTTGGGATATTCTCGGTTACTGAGAATAGATTGATATCGTCATGCTTGTTTGGATTAAGTCTGGATCGTTCATTTTAGCGTTTTATTACATGATTTGTTACTGTTTCATTATTGTAAAGAGAATACCAATTAGTCAGAGTAAAAGTAGCTCTCAGAAAAAGAAAAAAAATATAGAAAAAAGAAATGAAAAAAGAGCTTGGGCTGTCAGTTGGTATTTCTCAATTTTGGTCAAATCATGTTTATTAGTTGGTTAATCAGTTACACCAACAAAAGGATTTTGAAATGTTATATTCTTTGGTATCATTATAGGGTTGGCGAGTTTGTTTAATCCAACATGGTTAGATTTGGTTGATTGAGTTGTTTAGTGTCATACACCACAAAAAAATATAGAAAAAAGAAAAAAAAAAGAGCTTGGGCTGTCAGTTGGTATTTCTCAATTTTGGTCAAATCATTTTGAGACGATTCTACCGAGCATAAGAACATTTACCAACATCCGGTAAGTTCTCATGATTTTTTTTTTTTTTTTTTTTTTTTTTCCTATTTTTTTTTTTTTTTTTTTTTTTTTTTTTTTTTTTTTTTTTTTTTTTTTTTTTTTTTTTTTTTTTTTTTTTTTTTTTTTTTTTTTTTTTTTTTTTTTTTTTTTTTTTTTTTTTTTTTTTTTTTTTTTTTTTTTTTTTTTTTTTTTTTTTTTTTTTTTTTTTTTTTTTTTTTTTTTTTTTTTTTTTTTTTTTTTTTTTTTTTTTTTTTTTTTTTTTTTTTTTTTTTTTTTTTTTTTTTTTTTTTTTTTTTTTTTTTTTTTTTTTTTTTTTTTTTTTTTTTTTTTTTTTTTTTTTTTTTTTTTTTTTTTTTTTTTTTTTTTTTTTTTTTTTTTTTTTTTTTTTTTTTTTTTTTTTTTTTTTTTTTTTTTTTTTTTTTTTTTTTTTTTTTTTTTTTTTTTTTTTTTTTTTTTTTTTTTTTTTTTTTTTTTTTTTTTTTTTTTTTTTTTTTTTTTTTTTTTTTTTTTTTTTTTTTTTTTTTTTTTTTTTTTTTTTTTTTTTTTTTTTTTTTTTTTTTTTTTTTTTTTTTTTTTTTTTTTTTTTTTTTTTTTTTTTTTTTTTTTTTTTTTTTTTTTTTTTTTTTTTTTTTTTTTTTTTTTTTTTTTTTTTTTTTTTTTTTTTTTTTTTTTTTTTTTTTTTTTTTTTTTTTTTTTTTTTTTTTTTTTTTTTTTTTTTTTTTTTTTTTTTTTTTTTTTTTTTTTTTTTTTTTTTTTTTTTTTTTTTTTTTTTTTTTTTTTTTTTTTTAGTGCAAGAAACAATAGAAAACTTGTTGTCACTAGCCTGTTCTTTGTTATTAAATCCACCTAAATATACACCTTTTTCCTAGCCATACCGATAGTCGAAGTCCTGGTGGGTCATTGGTTGTCTATGCTAGTGGATGGTTTGGGGTTGTCCTTTATGTCGGGTTGGGATATTCTCGGTTACTGAGAATAGATTGATATCGTCATGCTTGTTTGGATTAAGTCTGGATCGTTCATTTTAGCGTTTTATTACATGATTTGTTACTGTTTCATTATTGTAAAGAGAATACCAATTAGTCAGAGTAAAAGTAGCTCTCAGAAAAAGAAAAAAAAATATAGAAAAAAGAAATGAAAAAAGAGCTTGGGCTGTCAGTTGGTATTTCTCAATTTTGGTCAAATCATGTTTATTAGTTGGTTAATCAGTTACACCAACAAAAGGATTTTGAAATGTTATATTCTTTGGTATCATTATAGGGTTGGCGAGTTTGTTTAATCCAACATGGTTAGATTTGGTTGATTGAGTTGTTTAGTGTCATACACCACAATGGTGTCGGTTTCTATCGTTCTATTGGGGGTATTGTCAGGACAACTTCTCGGGATTTGGACCGTTGGCAACTAATGACATGGGATTGTTTATGGACTAGACTATTATGTGAAACTTTGTTAAATGTCGTGTTATTTATTTGTTAACACCATTTGTTTACCCAAATTTCCATACCTTATTTAAATACCTTGTTTAGCCCCAGAGTTCATTACAACCCTTAAAGACCTCTTCTGATAAGACGTTATATGGTGCTTGCGCCATGGCGATGAAGGAACGATTCTAGTACAAGCCTATGGTTAAAAGATTATGCATCACGACTTGGCTTTGAGTGATTGATAAATATTTCAACCCAATAGTTTGTTAGTTGGAGTAAGTTAGTTGAGATGTTCTTCTTTCATTTGATTAAAGTGCTTAGTCGTGTTTTCGAGGCTTGTAGATCATTCAAATATTGTCAAACATTTCAATTTTCATTTAAGATTAAAACTGCTTAACCATTTTCATTTGTTTTCTAACTTTCATGGTTTAGCTTCTTTTTGATTATTGTCATATGTTTGCGATCAAGAACCAAATGAAAAGATTGTTTTGAATTCTGAATTTGCTTGAGGACAAACAAAGCTTAAGTATGGGGGAATTTGATATGTCCATTTATATATATATTCCCATATCGTTTCTAAGTCGTTTTAAGCTTAATTGTGTGTAAATTACATATATATTCGATGCTTTGATGGTATTGTTAGTGATTTCAGGCTTAGAGCAGGTACGATGGTTAGAAATGGCATTTGGAAGGTTAAAAGATGCATTAGGGTGGTTCCTGGACGAGTTCGTGTGAAGACGGATTGAAAAATATAAGTTTTGTGAAGTTTGATGATTTATGTGGCGCATGGATCCTTTGTGCGGGCACTATATGTCCATTTATATATATATTCCCATATCGTTTCTAAGTCGTTTTAAGCTTAATTGTGTGTAAATTACATATATATTCGATGCTTTGATGGTATTGTTAGTGATTTCAGGCTTAGAGCAGGTACGATGGTTAGAAATGGCATTTGGAAGGTTAAAAGATGCATTAGGGTGGTTCCTGGACGAGTTCGTGTGAAGACGGATTGAAAAATATAAGTTTTGTGAAGTTTGATGATTTATGTGGCGCATGGATCCTTTGTGCGGCGCACAGATGGAGTGAATTTTGGGCAGAAACTTTGGCAAATTTGAGGAAAAGTGTTTGTGCGGCGCATAACGGGCAGACAAGAATTTCAAGATGGAGTTTGTGCGGCGCATAACGGGTGCAAGAATTTCAAGATGGAGTTTGTGCGGCGCATAACGGGTGCCTAAATTTGAAACTTGGTTTTGTGCGGCGCACAGATGGAGTGAATTTTGGGCAGAAACTTTGGCAAATTTGAGGAAAAGTGTTTGTGCGGCGCACATAATGTCCATGCGGCGCACAAAATAGGTCGGCAGAAATCCTTTATTTTTGGACTATAAATACAAGTCCAATACCCCATATTTCGAGAGACTTTTACCACCAGACAATTTTAGGGTTCTTTGGAGACTTTTCAAGCAGATTTTATATCTTTGAAGATCATAGGATTGCTCGTGAGATCCAAGGCATTCAAACATTGTGAATCTTAGTCTTTCGATTGTTTTCTCACTTTGGTACAAGATGTTTTCTATTTCTTTTACTAGTTATGATTGGATTATGATTATGAGTGGCTAAACACTTCATCATCTATTGAGATGAAGTGACACAATAAATTTTGGTTGCAATATATTTTGAATTCAAGTTGATAATTAAACGTTTCATCGAGATCTTAATGTGTTGAATTCTTATTATTTATTCTATTGATTGTTGATGATGTGTGAATGGTTTTAGTGGTAGCTAAGTCCAGGAATTCATTGTTCTAGTTGATTTGGTAGAATCAATAGATGAAATTGTTTAATAATAACAAGACAAATTAGTCGGTTAGGGAGATCTTAATGTGTTGAATTCTTATTATTTATTCTATTGATTGTTGATGATGTGTGAATGGTTTTAGTGGTAGCTAAGTCCAGGAATTCATTGTTCTAGTTGATTTGGTAGAATCAATAGATGAAATTGTTTAATAATAACAAGACAAATTAGTCGGTTAGGGAGATCTTAATAGAGAAGGTGGTAGCCGGATCTTTAGGATTGAAATATTTGGTTAATGGGTTCGGATAGGGTAATAAGCTAGGTGTACAACTAGTGAGTTCCTTGTCTAAACCTAGTTATTGAAATCAAGTAGTCGTTAATTTGGTATTACTTGTTTATAAATTTTTATAACTCGATTTTACACATCAAAGAGCCACCAGTGAGCAATGCTTAAACGTCACCTTCTTATCACTGATTAAACCGAAGAAGATTGACGAGGCTATGGCAGACCCAAGCTGGGTGGAAGCTATGCAAGAAGAGCTCATCCAGTTTGAAAGGAATAATGTTTGGGAACTTGTTCCTTGTCCACCAGGGTTAAAGAAAGAACCTATTGGTACAAGATGGGTCTACCGAAATAAGATGGATGAAGATGGCAATGTTGTAAGAAACAAGGCCAGATTAGTTGCCAAGGGTTACTGTCAAGCAGAGGGCGTTGACTTTGATGAAACTTTTGCTCCAGTTGCAAGACTTGAGGCCATAAGAATTTTCTTGGCTTATGCAGCTCATCTGCAATTTAAAGTCTTCCAGATGGATGTCAAAAGTGCGTTCCTTAATGGAACATTGGAAGAAGAAGTGTATGTTAAACAGACTCCAGGCTTCATCAATGAGAAGCATCCTCACTGGGTATATAGGCTGAACAAAGCCTTGTATGGTCTAAGACAAGCCCCAAGAGCCTGGTATGACACTTTGTTAGGTCGAAAATCGACCATGTATAATTTGTTCAGAAATAGCTTGAAGTTTAGTGAAGACGTTTGTACAGAATTCTGAGATGTCTCAGAATTCCTTCACTGAAGCTTCACTTCAGTTCAGATCAAGACAAATCTGAAGCATTCATTCTGAAGTCAAAGACTGAAGTATGAAGAAGAGAATCACCTCAGAAGCGAGCAAAGAGTGATTCTACCAGATCGAAGACTGAAGCATCTCAGTGTAAAGTATTTACAACACTTTACACTGATTACGAGGAAGACTTTGTACTTTACATACCTTTACCCAGTTAATAGATTTATCTATTAACAAAAGGTACAAGGTAAAAGTAAAGGCTTGGAACATAGTACTATAAGTCACATCAACTGACTTATATACTCTTCCTAGTACAAAGCATTTAAGGAATTAGGTTTAATTCCTTAAATGCTCACAACCACCTTTATACGATCTTGTCCATGTCATCATGGACTTGGTCTATAAATACAAAGTCTTCTCACAACTTGCAAAAAGTTTGAAACTTTAGCATTGCAACTTGTGAGATATACTCTAAGTAAACTTACGAGTATTTCCAAGTTAATTAGATCACTTGTATTTCAGGATTGTTTAGATTCTTACACTTGGGTGTTTATCTTCGTTCCGCAACAATCCTTGTATTTGTTTATACATCAATAAATCAAATACATTTGAAAGAAAACAACGTGTCTCAATGCTACATACTTGATTATATTTATATATATCTTTATATAGTTTCTGCCATTTGTTCTTGCATTATATATCTAGTCAATTGTTTCTTGTTATCCATATCTGGATCGTAAACTGAACTTGTCCATCAAGATCAGTTGTACTTGCCAGTCGGGTTTGTTATTCATCTATATTTGGGACTCACAATTGGTATCAGAGCAGCCAGGTTGAATTACTTCAATTCTTTAACCTTTGATCTTCTTAGATGGCTGACTTTGAACAAGAACGACCTGACCCTAATAATGCTACTCCACCCCCTATCATCAACAACAATATACCATCACATAATGTACACGTACACTTTCCAAATAATCCTGTTCCCAAGTTTGATGGGAACAGTGAAAACTTTCAAACATGGAAAGCATGCATGTTAAAATATATTGCTGGTGTTGAGAGACATTTGCCCGATATCTTAAAAGAAGGAGCCTTTGTCCCCATGAATGCTTCTACTGTTGTCAGAAATGCCGATGGGACTCCTAGGCAGTCACCTAAGGAGAAGGATCATTGGTCTGAGGAAGATCATAGACTTGTAGACCTTGATACAAAGCTACAAAATATGATTTTATATGCAGTTCCAGAAACCCTAATGCCCACTCTTGTCTTACTTGAAAATTCCAAATTAATGTGGGGGGAACTAATGACACAGTTTGAAGGCACAAATGAGACAATTGTCACAAGAAAAGTTGCTTTAAACAAAAGATATGAGTCTTTCTTTGCTATCCCTGGGGAGTCTTTAACTCAAACCTACATCAGATTTACAAATCTGGTAAACCAACTGAAAGCCCTGGGTGTAACCAAAGACAAAGAAATTTTGTTGGAAAAATTCTGTGACATTTTACCTTCTAAATGGGAAAATTTAATCTTGGTCTTGAGACAAGGCAAAACCTTGCACAGTCATACTCTTGCTTCCCTTTATGGAGCCTTAAGATACACTGAAGAGAACAAAGCTGAAAGAGCTTTGGCTGAGCAGGATGCCAAGAATCATGTTTCTACCAGTTCTGGTACGGTTCAGTATTCTGAACCACATAGTACTGCTCTACTATCTTCTGAGAGTGATGTTTTTGACTCGATGAAGAAGATGGTTTCTGAAATGTTAAAAACTGGTGTCTCTGCTAATGTCACTCATGATTGTGATGAGAATGACAATGATGATCTAGTTGCCATGCTGGCTAAAACGTTCAATCATTTTAAGGCCAAATCAAATCGATCTGGCAAACTTTTTGCTTCCAGCGCTTCTATTGACAAGTCTAATCTTGAATGCTTTAAATGTGGCAAGAAAGGACATTTCATGAAGGAATGCAGATCTAGTCAACCATCATCATCACAATCTGCTCCTAACCATTCTATTTTTCAGAAATCTGATGACAGCTATAAGGCCAAATACAAGAAGTTAAAGGCACATATGGCTTTCATGGCACAAGAAGATCAAGGTCATTTGGTCAAACCGATGTTGAATCCGGTCGCTGGGTGGATATCGTAATGAAAAAGGTCAGTAATTTTGGCTATGAAGAAAATGAGGAACACAAACTGGACCTTTTGGTTCTTTTAGAGGCTGACATCTCATTTGTTGAGACAGTGCGTTCAGAAAGCCTAAAAATGTTTGAAAACAATGCCTCTGAACTGAATGCCAGTCATGCCAGATTGAAAGAACTGAAAGATGTTCATTTGGCTCTAAAAAGTTATCAGTCTATGGTTGCCACTTTAGAGTTGGAAAAGGAAGAGTTAAAAACCATCCTTGAAAAAGAACAAAAAATAATTAAGTCTTGGATGAGTGCACCAAAACCAGATGCTGCAATCAAAAATACTTTTGCAAATCAAAAAACAGCATATGAATCTGGTGATCTTCACATGGCATCTATAATCACTGATTAAGATGCACTTCCAAAGGAAATGAAACCTAAAAATGTTTGAAAACAATGCCTCTGAACTGAATGCTAGTCATGCCAGATTGAAAGAACTGAAAGATGTTCATTTGGCTCTAAAAAGTTATCAGTCTATGGTTGCCACTTTAGAGTTGGAAAAGGAAGAGTTAAAAACCATCCTTGAAAAAGAACAAAAAATAATTAAGTCTTGGATGAGTGCACCAAAACCAGATGCTGCAATCAAAAATACTTTTGCAAATCAAAAAACAGCATATGAATCTGGTGATCTTCACATGGCATCTATAATCACTGATTTAGATGCACTTCCAAAGGAAATGAAACCTAAAATTATTTTTCCTAAAGTTGGCAAACAGAAAACTGTGACTGATAGGGCCCAGGAACAATCTGAGGGTAAATCTGAAACAGCCCAGACAACTGTTTCAGAAAGGAAGGCTAAATCCAAAAAGCCATCCCCTCAGACTTCATCTAAGGTTCCAAAAGGCCAAAAGAAGAAGAAAATTATCTCCCCCACTGAGCCATCTACCTCGGATTCAGGTAAGGCTCAGGTGTCTAATGAAGAATCTATTTTGTTAAGGTTAGAAAGTCAATTTCAACTATTGGCTAGACAAGTGCAGAGTTGTAATGCACGTTTAAAAAATGTTGAAACCACTCCTCTACAACCTAAACAAAATGCAAAACCTTTTTCTAAGCAAACCAAGCAGAAATCTGAACAGAAAAAGGTTGAAAACCCCATCAAACCAACTACTTTTGTGTCATCTGGAATGATGACTGAAATCCCATTTGACCCTTCTGTTCCTCATAAACCAAAGAAATCTGAGACTGCTAAGGGAGAGTCTAGTGAACCCATCCATAGATGGGTTCCCAAAAAGAACTAATCTTTGTTTGTGTGCAGGGAGACCGAAAGAAGAACATATGGTTTCTGGACAGTGCTGCTGGCCGAACCATGACTGGTTATCAGACCCTGCTAGAGGAATATAGGGTGCAAGAGGGGCCCTCAATTGTTTTTGGAAATGATGGTAATGGAAAAACTGAGGGATATGGTGTAGTGAACAATGGTCAAGTCAAATTCACACGTGTTGCATATGTGAACGGTTTGAAATATAACCTGATCAGTGTCAGTCAACTGTGTGATGATGGCTTCAAGGTTTTATTTGATATTTCACAAGGCACCATATTCAACAGAGATGGAAAGGTGGTATTGATTGCACCTAGAAAGGGAAACATTTATGTCATTGATATGAATCCTTCTACCACTGAACAATGTTTCTACTCAAAGGCAGATGAAGACACAAATTGGTTGTGGCACAAGAGATTATCCCATCTGAACTTCAAGAACATTAATAAGTTATCAAGATAACAACTTGTTGATGGGATACCCTCTATGTCTTTCAACAAAGACAAGCCATGTCCAGGTTGTGAAATGGGTAAGCAGAAAAGAGCTCCATTCAAGACAAAGCAAAGCTTTAGTATAACTGAACCTCTTCACATGCTTCACATGGACCTTTTTGGACCAGTGAATGTTCAGACCAGAGCAGGAAAGAAGTACACCCTTGTTGTCGTTGATGAATATTCAAGATACTGCTGGGTGATTTTCCTCAGGTCCAAAAGTGAAGCTGCTGCTGAAATCATTGCTCTCATCAAACAAATTGAGCTCAAGCATAAGCGAAAAGTTTGTCAGCTCAGAAGTGACAATGGCACTGAATTCAGAAATGCCACTCTGGAGTCCTTCTGCACTGAAACTGGCATATCTCAGAACTTCTCCTCAGCACACACACCAGAGCAGAATGGTGTTGTTGAAAGAAAGAATCGTACGCTGATTGAAGCTGCTAGAAGTATGTTGAATGAATCTGGTCTTCCCAAAAATTTCTGGGCTGAAGCTGTTGCAACTGCTTGCTACACTTAGAACAGACCTATTTATGTCAAAAGACACAAGAAGACCTCCTATGAAGTACTCAGAAATAGAAAGCCTAATATTGGATACTTCCATGTATTTGGGTGTCTAGTATACATTCTGAATGACTCTAGTCAGCTTGGAAAATTCGATGCAAAAGTTGATGAAGGGTACTTCCTAGGATATTCATCAAATCGCAAAGCCTTTAGAGTCTTTAACAAGAGACTTGAAAAGGTTGATGAGTTCATGTTACCTTTGATGAATCCAATTCTGCAATCTTTAAAAATTCCATTCCTGTACCACCCTCAGAAAGTCTAATAAGTTTTGGTGATTCTGATCCTATTGCTAAATCTGATCAGTCACCTGAACCTGCTTCTGAACATCTCCGTTCAGAACCAGTGAAAATCAAGCCTAGCAACATTCCATTTTATCCTCCAGTCAGTTTCAAACTACCTTCTGAACTGACTATTGGATCAGATGTACATGTTGCTTCTCCTATGATATCAGACTCCACTGAGCAACCTCAATCTGAAGAATTTCATGGTGCAAGTCATGATATGCAGGAAGAAGAAGAAGCTGAAGATGTATTTTCTGAAGCTCCTCCTGAAGTTACTCAGAGAAGTTCTTGCACTAATATCATTATTCACCCTGGTCAATACACTAAGTGGACTAAAGCACATCCTATCGAGCAAATCATTGGGGATTCCACTAGTGGGGTTCGGACCAGAAGAGCCACAAGCGATCAATGCTTAAACGTCAGTTTCTTATCTCTAATTGAACCCAAGAAGATTGACGAGGCTATGCAAGACCCAAGCTGGGTTGAAGCCATGCAAGATGAGCTCAACCAGTTTAAAAGAAACGATGTATGGGAACTCGTTCCTTGTCCCAGTAACCTGAAAAAGGAACCAATTGGGACAAGATGGGTCTTCAGAAATAAGATGGATGAAGATGGTCACATCATAAGAAACAAAGCAAGACTTGTTGCAAAAGGATATGCACAAGAAGAGGGAATAGATTTTGATGAAACTTTTGCACCAGTTGCTAGACTAGAAGCTATCAGAATATTCTTAGCTTTTGCAGCTCATCATCAGTTTAAAGTCTATCAAATGGATGTCAAAAGTGCATTCTTAAATGGAGAACTAGAAGAAGTCGTTTATGTGCATCAACCACCAGGGTTCATCAATGAAGAAAAACCACATTGGGTGTACAGACTGAACAAAGCCTTATATGGTCTGAGACAAGCACCCAGAGCCTGGTATGATACTCTCACTAAACATCTTCTTAAAAATGGTTTTAAACGTGGTGCAATTGATAAAACTTTGTTCATATTGCATGATAAAAGTGATATCCTTTTAGTACAAATTTATGTTGATGATATTGTGTTTGGTTCTACAAATGAGAAGATGTGTGAAAATTTTTTAAAAATCATGTCTTCTGAGTATGAAATGAGTATGATGGGAGAACTAACATATTTTCTGGGACTTCAAGTAAAACAAAATGAAGATGGTATTTTCATTAACCAAGAAAAATATGTCAGAGATTTATTAAAGAAATATCAATTTGATTTAGTCTCATCAAAAGATACTCCTATTTCTGCTCCATTAACTTTGGATTCTGATCCACATGGAAAACCAGTGGACCATACAAAATATCGTGGTATGGTTGGTTCACTGATGTATTTAACTGCAAGTAGACCAGACATAATGTTTGCAACATGCCTTTGTGCTAGATTTCAGTCTGATCCCAGAGAAGCACATGCAAATGCTGTTAAAAGGATCTTCAGATACCTTAAGGGTGTCCCCAGATTGGGTCTTTGGTATCCCAAAGGCTCCAGTCTAGATCTAATGGGTTATTCAGATTCTGATCATGCAGGTTGCAAGATAGACAGGAAAAGCACCACTGGTGGGTGTCATTTCCTTGGTGGCAAATTAGTAAGCTGGACCAGTAAGAAGCAGACTGCAGTATCACTATCCACTGCAGAAGCTGAGTATATTTCTGCAGCAAGTTGTTGTGCTCAGATTCTATGGATGAAAAACCAGCTGACTGATTATGGTGTTACTTACACAAAGACTCCAATCTTTTGTGATAACACTAGTGCCATTGCCATATCTCACAATCCTGTGATGCACTCGAAAACCAAGCACATCGACCTCAGGTATCATTTCATTCGTGATCATATTCTGAAAGGAGATATTGAATTGCACTTTATTCCCACTGATAAGCAACTCGCTGACGTTTTTACAAAACCCTTAGATGTCAAAACCTTTAAACATCTAGTCAGCGAGTTGGGTATGTTAAATCCTTAGACTGGTAATCTTGTTATGAACGCCTCAGTGACACTGATCTGGTTCACCAGTCTGAGCGATCCATGTAATTTTTGCTCGCCTAGCTATCGAACGCCTTTGTGATACTATCTTGGCACTAATTAATTCTTGGATCATCACTTCAGGGGGAATGTTAAATATTTTTCAAATTATAAAATAAACCTTCATTTTTGAGGGGGAACCTTTTGCTCAGAAAAATGTATTTAACTGAAGCACTTCAGAAAATCAAAATATTTCAGTTAAATTTTATTGACTGAGATGGTTCAGATCTCGTTGGAACTGACCATGCTCAGAATTTGTTTAAGTCATCACTGAAATACAACAATCTTTTCAAGATATTTTTTTGATACTTGGTCAATTGTGTGTACACGTGGCCTATTGCATACTATGTTTTTAACTTATGTTGGTCATGCTTATGTGTCACACAAGTTGCGCCGTAAAGGAGAAAGAAATGAGTACTTTTTCTGAAAAAGTGTGCAGGGTGGGGTCCCTCAAACGTCTCTGCATTTAATGCGGACTTGACCCCAGAAATTGTTTTTAATTGGAATATTACTTTTAATTCCATCTTAAATTCAAATTCCTTTTCATTCTTTCATTTACTTCGTTTTTCGTTTACTCTCTAATCATCAATCTCTCTCGTATTAACTCTCAAATTCCTTAAACTCTTCAAATTCCTTTCACTTTCATCGTTCAAATCTTAAAATGTCTAAATCATCATCTTCTTCGCAACATAAGTCGCTCATAAACTTTGAATATACTCCATCAAATGATGTGAAAACATCAACCCAATGGCCAAAGAACTTCATTCCATCTCAAATCCGATTCAACATGAGCAACTTTTTGGCTCAATTGAATGTAAAATCCGAAACCTTAATGGGAAGAATCAACAATTTTTGGGAGCAATCCCCTTTCCATTATGCACTGACCGCAAATCCGCAGGCATTGTATCATCGATACTTGCTTGAATTCTGGTACACAGCTGTGGTGAATAAAGATGAACAATCCATCTCCTTCACTCTCAATGAAGGCACCAAGAAGTGTGTCATCACTCTTGAGGGG
>CM067170.1:45115483-45135279 GCA_034093135.1 Erigeron breviscapus | reverse complement strand
GTTCCTGTTTTTTTTTTTTTTCTCTTTTTTTTTCATTCCCCCCCCCCCCCCCCCCCCCCCCCCCCCCCCCCACTTTTTCTCTTATTTTGAACCATTTTTACTCTACTAGTAGGCACCCTTTTACAATGATGAACAATGTCTATAACAATCTACTTTCTTTGAACAATCCAAGACAATCCCCAATAACTTGACCAATCGACGTATTCCCATAGACCAAGAATATTCCAACTGACAATCCACTGAAGCTCTCCCAAACCGCCCAACCAAACCAATGACAATCAATGGCCCCCCAAAATTAGACTATCGGTACGGTGAGGTAAAGTTTACATATTTAAATGGATTTATACAAAAAGAAAAGGCTAAGCTCAAAAAGGGTGTCTAAATGTAACTTGCACTAAAGATGAGTGCAACAAAGGTTTACAAAGAAAAAAGGAAAATCACTGAGTAGAGTAGCCAGCTACACAAAACATGTATGTACATGTATAAAAGTATGTATACTAAAGGTAAAAATATACATAAGCAAAGGGTGAATAGAAAGAAAATACGGGTCAAACCTAATATGCTAATTCGTCATCCAATGTACTTATATCACAAAAGTGATCTCACTGCGGTCTCGTAACGATCACCAGGCCAAGTTCTAGCTCAACACATCACCGACACACTCATATCAAAGAAAGGAACCCGGAAATGGAATAGATTAACCTCAAACGTACACATCTTAGTTCAGAGTTCGAAATGGAACCCTTACTCCCGAATAAATCCAAAAGCCTAAGAGAGGGACAAATTTACAAGGCAATCAAACCAAAACCGCAAACACCAAGCACAACTATAAATGAATGAATGAATCTCACAACTTTGGTGTTTGGGATATTTGAGTATGCAAGTAATGTTATCAATCCACAAGGATTAGCCCAATAACAGTTCAGAACACACTTCGCCGATTAAATTTGTACCAAGAAAAAAATTTTGTAGTAAAATTGCTCATTAAGTTATTATGAATTAAGTGACAAAGCAATTTACCACAAGGACAAGCTCAACACAAGTTTCAAATCATATCATCTTCCGTCATCCTACCAAATCGAAACCACCAATCTCAAACATGCACATCATAGTTCAGAGCTCAAAATAGAAACCCTTACTCTTGGATAAAATCCAAAAGCCTACGAGAGGGACACATCCACAAGACCGGTTGAATACTCAATGGCAAAACAACAAAAGAGATATATCCGGTTGCTTAAACCTATTTGCCGCCACCCCACACTTAAGATGGACAATGCCCTCAATGTCCAATATTCGGGCAAAACTAAGGTAAATAGGGGTAAGCAAGATAGAAAAAATGGATACACGTACCGGATTAAGGACACCTTCCGTTTCAAAACGAGTTAGTCGACCCCGCGTCACAAATTGCTCTTCCTAAAAAGGAAGTCCAATTTGCTTGACGGGAGAAACAAACTAGTCCCAAAACGGAAGTGCGAGAGCTGTGTGTGAAACAATATCAGTAAACATGCCAATCAAAAATATTGCGCTGAACTTACTGCCAGCATTTGCACATGACATCACAGTGAGCTACTAACACGATCACACAATCAAACAAATCAACGGGTCCTCCCCCACACTTGGGTCGTACAATAGGTATTGCCATCCATTCGGATCAAACCTGCTCAATTACACATCACAAGAACACATCCCAAAATATCCATACAAAATGCAAACTAAAAAGAGTATCATGCAGAAAATAAAAGAAACAAAGGTAAGTACAAATGTTGCATCACCCCGTAGGGTGGATACCAAACAAAGATAACCAAAGTAATGACATGAGAACACCAACATAACCAAACATCACATGATTCCATCCCACGGTACTGGATGGGAATCATCTCCACTACTGCTGCTGACCATGGTAGCCATAGGGTAGTCCAGGGTTACCAAAAATACTCGTCACCCAATGTTGCTCCTCCTCCTGAGCTGAACCCGAACCACCTGAATCTCCTCTCGACTGACCAGCATCAAACCCTGACTGAGCACCTGCATCCAAACCTGCAAAAGATGAAGAATCACCGCCAACATGGCCACCCTGAAATACCCCAAACTGCACTGGACCACGAGGAGAACCTCCTAAATCGTGGGGTCGTGGTGACATGTTCCCCGGGGCAGTCGTCTGAGAGAAAAAGGACTGACCCCCCAGACGATAATCGGGGACATAAATAGGCGGTGGAGAGAACTGAGGAATCGGGTCAGGGCGAACAAATTCCCGACCGTGATACTGAGCATCCCACATCGGCTGATAATAATCTAGTGTGTAGTTAGTGTGGGCCTGCTGTGATCCAACCCAGGTGAAATCCTAATCCATCCTCCGCTGGTAAGCATCAAACTCTCGGCGGCTCTGTTGCTGCTCCTCATACATTTTCTGAACAGTGTCCCCCAAGAGTGTAAGGTCAAACGAGCGAGGGACTGGAATGCTACGACCAGTCCTCCTCGGTGGCTCCTGTGGAGCATCATCCATCTCAACATCAGCCTCCTCCAGATCCGGAGGTGGTCCCTCAACCTCTCCCTCATCATCTAACAATCTTTCCGGCTCATTCCCCCTCTTCTTCTTCACTATCTTCCCACGCCACAACTCATTATAAGAGAAAGTCTCTTGATATACTGGCAAGGAAAGATAAGTTTGGCACTCATCCGAATCAAACACACCCATTCTCTTGTAAATAGTGGTAATGAAATGACCAAAAACCAAGTTTGAATCAGAATGGTTGCACATACGGTCCAAAAGCACAAGAGGCGTCAAAGCAAACTTTGTAGGAGAGCCCTCAGAAAATAACTTCAGTAACCATAGATCATTCTGGTACACCTTCTCCCAATGAGTAGAACGCTGTACCAAGAAAGTCACGAGCATACGGTGGAGTAACCACAATCTAACATTCTTAATCTTCGACACACTAATGGAACCAGAGGAGCTCCACGTCTCTCCTCCCGTGATCCTTGTGTAATAAGCTTCAATCGACTCTCCATCCCCCAGGTCAGCTTTTGTAAAATACCCCTTCTTGAGAATACCCCTCAGATCCGGGCTCTACAATTCTTCCCTCGAATACATCCCAACATAATGACCAAACTCAGCAATCGACAGCTTCCTCTGCTGTCCCCCATAGTAAAACCAAACAATTCTCTCCTCAAAAATATCCTTCACCTTCCCCAACTCCTTCTTCAGTTTCAAAGTTGAATAAAATTCCAAGCACAGCTCACGATAAGCTGGCTCACGGTTAAGAAATACCCGATTCCAAATATCACAGTTCACTTCATATCCCCCAGCTGCCCTAGTTCCAACTCGCATACCCATGGAAAACCATTTACGAATATCCTCCTGTACCCCATATAATTGAGCCTGGATAGGAGGTAAATACCTGGCTGGACAAACGGCATGCTTCGCAAACTTAAACAACTGATTTCTGTAAATGTTCTTATGGGGCTGCCTAACCCCCTCAAATGATAACCAAGCATGTCTCTCATTCAGCTCACCTTCAAAAAATGTAAGTGGCACCTCCGCTTGTTTCCTAGGAGTTCGAGTAGGAACATCAGCGGCTTCACTAGACTGCCCCTTGACCTCCTTTCGCTTAGAAGATTGATTCTGCATTCACAAACATTAAAGCGAATAAACGTGAGTAATACGAATGCAAAGTTGGAACTAGATAAAAACAAACGAAAATCTTGGCAGGGAAGTCCCCCCACTGCGGCGCAGTGGGACCCTTCACCCCACTGCGGCGCAGTGAGGATTCACTCCACTGCGGCGCAGTGAGGACCTTCACTCCACTGCGGCGCAGTGAGGACTTCACTCCACTGCGGCGCAGTGAGGACTTCACTCCACTGCGGCGCAGTGAGGACTTCACTCCACTGCGGCGCAGTGAGGACTTCACTCCACTGCGGCGCAGTGAGGACTTCACTCCACTGCGGCGCAGTGAGGACTTCACTCCACTGCGGCGCAGTGAGGACTTCACTCCACTGCGGCGCAGTGAGGACTTCACTCCACTGCGGCGCAGTGAGGACTTCACTCCACTGCGGCGCAGTGAGGACTTCACTCCACTGCGGCGCAGTGAGGACTTCACTCCACTGCGGCGCAGTGAGGACTTCACTCCACTGCGGCGCAGTGAGGACTTCACTCCACTGCGGCGCAGTGAGGACTTCACTCCACTGCGGCGCAGTGAGGACTTCACTCCACTGCGGCGCAGTGAGGACTTCACTCCACTGCGGCGCAGTGAGGACTTCACTCCACTGCGGCGCAGTGAGGACTTCACTCCACTGCGGCGCAGTGAGGACTTCACTCCACTGCGGCGCAGTGAGGACTTCACTCCACTGCGGCGCAGTGAGGACTTCACTCCACTGCGGCGCAGTGAGGACTTCACTCCACTGCGGCGCAGTGAGGACTTCACTCCACTGCGGCGCAGTGAGGACTTCACTCCACTGCGGCGCAGTGAGGACTTCACTCCACTGCGGCGCAGTGAGGACTTCACTCCACTGCGGCGCAGTGAGGACTTCACTCCACTGCGGCGCAGTGAGGACTTCACTCCACTGCGGCGCAGTGAGGACTTCACTCCACTGCGGCGCAGTGAGGACTTCACTCCCACTGCGGCGCAGTGAGGACTTCACCACTGCGGCGCAGTGAGGACTTCACTCCACTGCGGCGCAGTGAGGCCAATCGACGTCTTATAAGACGTCCTAAACACCCACAAGGCGTCATCTAACTTCTTTGACCAAACCATGGGGTTATCTCCAACAGTTTTCTCCAAAATCCTCTTCAAAGCCCTATTTGTGTTTTCCACTTGACCACTGGTCTGTGGATGGTACGAGGTAGAAAAATAGTGTACAACACCGTACCTCTTCATCACTTTGGCTAACTGATAATTTGCAAAATGGGTTCCACGGTCACTAATCAAAGCTCTAGGGCAACCAAAACGACAGAACAACTGTTTCATGAAATCAATGACTACACGCGCATCGTTCTTGGGCAAAGCCTTGGCTTCGGCCCATTTAGACACGTAGTCAACGGCGATAAGAATGTACTGAAACTTATTAGACGGTGGGAATGGTCCCATAAAGTCTATACCCCAGACATCAAAGACTTCGCATACCTGAATACCCTGTTGAGGCATCTCATCCCGCTTAGTGATGTTCCCCTGTCGCTGACAGATGTCACAAGTCTCAACCAAAGTTTGGGCCTCCTTGAAAATTGTTGGCCAATAGAAACCTGCATGTCCAAGAAAACTCCTTACCCCTTTCACATTGGAAGGCGGGGGTAATTTGACAATTACATCTATCTTAGCCCGATCAACCTCAATCCCGGCCTTGGACACTTTATGCCCTAACACAATACCCTCGGTCACCATAAAATGACACTTTTCCCAATTCAAAACAAGGTGTGCCCTCTCACACCGTTCCAACATCCTATCCAAATTACTCAAGCAAGAATGAAAAGAATCCCCAAAAACTGAAAAATCATCCATGAAAACTTCCATGGAAGTTTCAAGCATGTCCTGGAAAATAGCAATCATGCACCTTTGGAAGGTGCCAGGGGCATTACACAAACCAAACGGCATTCGCCGATAAGCAAAAGTGATAAAGGGACACGTGAAAGTGGTTTTATCTAGGTCCTTGGGATCAATGGGTATTTGAAAGTACCCGGAAAATCCATCCAAGAAACAAAAATATTCATTCCCTGCAAGACGTTCCAACATTTGATCAATAAAAGGAAGGGGAAAGTGATCCTTACGGGTGGCATCATTAAGCTTACGGTAATCTATACAAACCCGCCAACCCGTAATAGTCCTAGTGGCCAAAAGTTCCTTATTATCATTTTCAATGACTGTCATGCCCCCATTCTTGGGCACACAGTGGACATGACTTACCCATGAACTATCAGCAATAGGAAAAATGATTCCTGCATTAAGAAGCTTAATTACCTCTTTCTTAACTACCTCCTTCATATTAGGATTCACCTGCAACCAAATAATTAGCTATATCTGCAAACCAAGGAGCTTCATCAGAGTTAGAGATAAACATTAAAGACTCATCGGGGAAGTGATCATTGATCTCCCCATCACAAAGTTCCTCCCGGTGAGGATCTCCAAACGACTCAAATGGTCGGCAGCTAAATTTTCAGCCCCCTTCTTATCCTTTATCTCAATGTCAAATTCTTGCAACAAAAGAATCCAACGGATAAGCCTGGGTTTAGCATCCTGTTTCGAGAACAGGTACTTAAGGGCTGAATGGTCAGTGAAAACTATGGTCTTACTCAAAACCAGATATGATCTAAACTTACCAAATGCAAAGACCACTGCAAGCAACTCCTTCTCTGTAGTGGTGTAATTTTGATGGGCGGGGTTCAAAGTTTTACTAGCAAAGTAAATCGGTTTGAAATGTTTCTCAACCCTTTGCCCTAACACAATACCCTCGGTCACCATAAAATGACACTTTTCCCAATTCAAAACAAGGTGTGCCCTCTCACACCGTTCCAACATCCTATCCAAATTACTCAAGCAAGAATGAAAAGAATCCCCAAAAACTGAAAAATCATCCATGAAAACTTCCATGGAAGTTTCAAGCATGTCCTGGAAAATAGCAATCATGCACCTTTGGAAGGTGCCAGGGGCATTACACAAACCAAACGGCATTCGCCGATAAGCAAAAGTGATAAAGGGACACGTGAAAGTGGTTTTATCTAGGTCCTTGGGATCAATGGGTATTTGAAAGTACCCGGAAAATCCATCCAAGAAACAAAAATATTCATTCCCTGCAAGACGTTCCAACATTTGATCAATAAAAGGAAGGGGAAAGTGATCCTTACGGGTGGCATCATTAAGCTTACGGTAATCTATACAAACCCGCCAACCCGTAATAGTCCTAGTGGCCAAAAGTTCCTTATTATCATTTTCAATGACTGTCATGCCCCCATTCTTGGGCACACAGTGGACATGACTTACCCATGAACTATCAGCAATAGGAAAAATGATTCCTGCATTAAGAAGCTTAATTACCTCTTTCTTAACTACCTCCTTCATATTAGGATTCACCCGGCTTTGTCTCTGGACAACGGGCTTAACATCATCAAGAAAATCAATTTTATGCTGGCAGAAATTAGGACTAATACCTGGAATATCCGTGGTCTTCCAAGCAAAAGCCCGCTTATGGGCTTTAAGCACAGACAAGAGAAGGTCTTTCTCGTCACTCGAGAGTGAAGACGAGATAACCACTGGAAGAGAAGACTCACCGGACATATATGCATACTCTAAATGGGTTGGAAGTGGCTTGAGCTCCAAGTCAGTAGGTGGTACATCAACAGAATTAGGTACCCTTGAACTTCCGTCAGCAACAACCTCCTCAAAAGTCTCGTCATCGGGAGGTGACTCATCCGAGCTCAGTACCATGACCTCTGCAAACAAAGCTTCATCAGTAATTTCTCCAGATCCTAAATCAGCGATCTCTTCCTCTCCAACATCTGTCTCCATGAATTCCTGAAATTCTTGATCTAATGCATCATCAATGATATCAATCCTAAAACAAGTCTCATCATTAGAATATGAATGCTTGATAGACCTTTCAACATTAAACACAATCCTATCAGTTCCCACACCCAAAGAGATTTCCTTGTCTTTCACACGGATGATTGCATCCGCGGTATTAAGGAATGGGCGTCCAAGAATAAGAGGGACCTTCGTATCTTCCTCCATCTCGAGGATAACGAAGTCAACTAGAAAAACAATGTGGCCTACTCGGAGAGTCATGTTCTCAGCAATCCCAATGGGATACTGAAACGAATGGTCAGCAAGTCTAATACTCATGCGAGTAGGGCGAAGGACTCCCAAAGCCAACTTGGAATAAACCGAGTAAGGCATCAAATTGATGCTAGCCCCTAAATCAGCTAGGGCTTTACAAGTAAGAGTTCTAATAGAGAAAGTGATAAGAAAAATCCCTGGGTCTTCAAGCTTGGGTGGAATGCGGTTCTGCACGATAGCAGAACACTCTGCATTAAGAAAAGTAGCTTTAGCCTCATCAAACTTCCCTTTGTCTGTCACAAGCTCCTTAATGAACTGGGCATAATTGGGCATCCCCTGAATGAGATCAACTAAAGGAACATTAATATGAACATTTTTGATCATGTCCACAAACTTGTTATATTGCTCCTTCAGCTTTGCTTTCCTGAACCTCTGTGGAAATGGTATATTTGGCTTGTATGGTTTAACCTCTGGAACCACAGCCAGTTTTGGTGGAGTGACCGGAGTCTTCACGGCCGGATCTTCCTCCATCTCTATCTCTTCATCAACATTAGCATCATCGCTCCCTTGATCCTGCACATCAGAAAGAACAACATTAGGCATAGGAGGTGGGTCATAAGACTTACCAGTACGAGTGGTGATGGCTTTGGCTTCCTCGTTACAGGCTGGAGGTGGAGTGTATTTCGGAGACGAATAATACTGCGGTCTAGGATTCTGCTGCGTGTTGCTAGGAAGAGTCCCCGTGGGCCTAGCAAGAGCTGCCATCCTACTCTCGAGATCCTTGAAGTTAACACACTGATTTTTCATGTTGATCTCCACCTTCCCGTTTATTTGATCCAACCTCTCACTCAAAGCCTTAGTATCATCCCTGATCATTTTAATGCTATTGTTTGTTTCCGCTTGATTACTCACCAACTGCTTCATCATCTCCCTCAACTCGGCATTTGGATCGGCATTAGAAGAAGAAGAACCTAATCCTTGTCCTTGCTGAGTCTTCTGTTGAGGCTGATTCTGAAAATTATCTCTTTGCCACCTGTTACCTGCAAAACGAGAAGTATTAGCTTGGAAAGAAGAGTTATAAGAAGGATTACCTGAAGGTCGGTTCTGGAAACCTGTGTTGCGGTGGAAGTTCCCCTGGGGTTGATTCTGAACATAATTCACATCCTCGGGTTCCTTATTGGGGTACTCATCAGAATAGTGCATATCACCACAATGGTCACACCCATCGGCTAAGACCTTAACATCCCACTCAAGTGCTCCAAACTTAGTCTCTTGAGCAGCGAATCCCTTATCCATGCGCGCAGATAGCGCTTGAATCTCTCCAATAACCCCTGAGTCATTGCTAGCTTCAGCCCTTGCAACTCTCCCTTCTTTGGTACCTTTCTTCATCTTCCTTTCATTCTTCAAGAACCTTTCATCATCCATAGTTGAGTTATCCTTTGCCATATCTTCCAAGATCTGATAACCTTCATTGGGTGTAATATTATTGAAACTACCCCCAAAAGCATAACCCAATTCTCGTTTAGACTTCTTATCTAACCCATCAAAGAAAAGCTCCACATATTGTTCCCTAGTCAAATTGTGGCCTGGACAATTCCTCAACATTTCCTTGAAACGAACCCACGCATCCACAACATCTTCCCCATCATTTTGTTCAAAAGACCTAATCATATTCTCCAACCTTCTTTGAGTTCTAATGGAATAAAACTCACCAATGAAAGCCTCCTTAAGTTGGTCCCAAGTAGTGATTGAATTCTTTGGAAGATCATTGAACCAATCAAGTGCTTCTCCAGTGATTAAGATGGGAAATGTCTCAAGTTTCACGGCATTCATCTGATTTTGACCATATTGATAAAGCCGAGCTAACTTTTCAAACCTATCCAAGTGTTGGTAAGGATCCCATTTCCTTTTTCCATCAAATTGTTGCTCTTCTATGCTCTTCATATGATTTCCTTTCAAATTGAAAGTGCGATCAATGGGCGGAGGTCTAATGGCGGAACCACGGGTGGTAGGAATAGTCCGAATCCTCTCGCCATAGCGAGTGTTATTCGGATCCCTTTGTTTGTCAGCCATCTCCTCTTGCTTAACTTCTAAATTGAAGAATTCGTCTAAATAAAACCCTTCCTCGTCCGAATCAGGAGTAGGTTTAGCTATAGGTGAAAATGGTGTTGGTATTGGTGTTGTCGGTTCAGTGAAGTTAAACAGGCGTCCTCTTGGTCTTCTCGAAGTAGGCAATGGACTATTCAAAGGTAGACCCAAAGAACGCAAGTTCATCAACTAAAGAAATATGCCTGCAAACACAACTAACACAAACACATCAAATGCACCTGTGATAAGAAAAGAAAACTAAACTAATAAAACAAGTCCTTACGCATGAGAAAGGATCAAACCACTAAATTAACAACTAAATCGGCACCAAAAACTTGATGTGCGAAATCGAGTTTAAAATTAAAAACAAGAAATACCCTAAAACTGACTAATACACACTCTCAGACAGTGGACCCGTTCGTATATAGTATAGCTAAAAGGTAAGTCTGAGATCGTTCGCGGGGATTGGTTTTGAAATAATTGTTAGCGAAAGTAGTTTTAGGGAAAGGATGGAACCGTAGCCGAATTGCTACCAAACTTTGACAATTTGAAATTAAAGAAATTGAAATGACAATTAAAAGTAAAGAAAGTTCAGACAATATAAATAAAGATCATCCACTTTGAATTCACTTAACTTCAGCTATGATTGCACACGTTAAAGTTCAAATTCTTTAGAGTTGACAAGATAATCGTGAAAGGATAAAAATGCTCGCGTGGTACCACCAACCGCTTACAAATCACCCAACACCTAAGTTGCTAGTTTAATTACCCAAGCCGGTACCACCAATGCCTAGAAATCTCCCCAACAATTAGCTTGCTTGATTATCCAATTACCAATTATGCCTATGTGAATGAAAACGTGGTACCACCAACCGTTTCTAAACACGTTTACCGATTAATTCCTATTATAGATTTGACATTCACCGTCATACCATGAACCGGTGACAACCGACCATAGACAATCGAATTGTAACGATAAACATATTCACCTAGTACCACTAACAATGAACACATAAACCATCAACATCAAAAGAATAAATCACAAGGAATTAATTGATAAAGATCACGACACAACGATAATTGAATCAACTCTCGAACTAAAATATTGCAATCATATCATTTGTCAAGTTTCATCAAAGTGGATGATTAGAAATCTAGCCAATCATGCTAAATTGAAAATAAATAACAAAATAGAACTAGAACATATTGTACCGATGATTTTTGAATGAAAAATTGCAAGACAAAAAATTAGATACGATCTAGATGGGTGTTCTTGAATCTTCAATGAATCCAATGATGAAATCTGAGATGATCCTTGAAAGAATTCGTGGTAGAATAGCAACTAGAAAGAAAACTTGATAATATTGTGTGTGTTGTGTGTGATGGAAGAACTTAGATTATGAGCTCCAAACCGTCTCCCCTTTGTTGTTTTTTCTCCCCCCTCTCCTTGTATTTTTTCTCTATATCTATATTCTCTCTATATCCAAAATTCTGATGCAAAAAAAGCTAAAACGCCTCAGTCCCGTGCCCTCACTGCGGCGCAGTGAGCCAATACACACTCTCACTGCGGCGAAGTGACTTCTGAATTTTTGTTCTTCGACTGCGGCGCAGTGGGCTTGTACACTCCCCCACTGCGGCGCAGTGACACATCTCTGAAATTCTTCTTATTGGTGACTGCGGCGCAGTGGGGCAACGTCCCTCCCACTGCGGCGCAGCTGAAACTTGCTGAAATTATTCTTATTAAGCACCCAAGTGACTGCGGCGCAGTGGGGCACTATCCCTCCCACTGCGGCGCAATGGATAATTGCTGAAATCTTCGATCCTTCTTTATTAACAGCTCTCGAACACTCGGATCAACATCTTGGCCTAAAATCGTCAGAAAATGCACTAAATGGACGCGCAACCTGCTAAGAACCTGAAAGCACTAACAAACACCATAAACACGCCAAATGCATACAAAATTGACTCAAAACACATACGAAAAAGGCCAATAATGATGTGGGCGATCTATATAAATTGGTCACATCAGTAGTACATGTTTATTTTTTACAGAAAGGGTCTTACGGCTAGGAATGTACAAGTCTTAGGGCTTCAGGTAGTCTCAATAAGGCCGGTGCTTGCGGAACTTCTTGGAGCTTCTTGTCTGCTAACTCAGCACCACATCACCTAGGACTCTACTCAGGACTCTCTCTGTCAATAAAGAAAAACTTCTTGGAACTTCTTTCCACATCATCAATTATTTTATAATTTATCTCTCACACACAAATACACATATATATACACCACACATATATAAAACAAAAAAACACATTGTCGACCCCACCTTTCCAGCGTCTTCCAACTTCTCCGAGAGGACTCTTGCTTGAAGACTCTCATCAAGGACTCCCGCTGTCTATAATGTCTGGCGTCCAAAACCTTGAGGACGCACCTCAAGGACTATTATAAGCACCGCCCTAAGGATTTATCTTTCTTTACCTGTTTGTAAGTCATATATACATTTCATATGTAAAAGAAGGGGTTATGTTAGATTTTTATGCTATTTACATTGGCAGTAGCATATACTACATAAATTACAATTTCGACAAGGGGACATGGACATACCACTACAAATAATTTTACAATTATCCACACTTTTAGTTAGTGTGAACAAATCTTTTATTTGTTGTAACACCCTTCATTTAAAAATACGGGTGTCCAAAAATTTTCGCCTAACAACGTTAAAATAGAGCGGAAGAAACTTTAAATGTCCCAACCAATTAAAATCTGTTTGGTTTCCTTATTCATTGGTGTTACTTAGTCACATCATCGCAACAAGTCTAAATAGAAACCCGTCGGTTGCCCAACACAAAACAACCAACCGCATAGAATACAAACTTCATTAAAAACCAACATAAACAAATGTCTAAAGAAATTCAGCATCTATGGGTAGCTAAGGACTTCATCAAGCGATCTACCCAAACCTCTCTCTTCTTCATCAACTACCTTAGCTACGCTAAACCTGAGGGAGCAACACATTTCAAAAGACAAGTGTTAGCTAACGAATTAGCTAAGTAAGATAACACTCAAATTATAAAACATTAGTCCATTTCAAACATTATGGATTTAAATACTTCATTAAGGCACAACACACATCAAACACACAACACTTCATATTAGGATGAACCACCCTAAATGTGCCTATCCTGCATTACTTCATTACACACGTATAACCACATAACTGCTTTCTACATTAACTGCTTTACTACGTTTTAACTGCTTTACTATATTTTAACTGCTTTACTACATTTTAACTTCGTTAATGTGTAACATATGTCACACCCGATTAGATGACAAACCCCACACGGATGTACATCAAGTGTCGTTAAGGAATGGCAAGCCAATCCCAGAGTAATCCGTATGTACAAGACAAATGGGGCGGGTCAGACCTCCTGTATTACTCTTCTGCGTTTTTGACCATGTTGCAAGGAGCCACCCAAGCAACTACTACGTTCACGCACTTAGTCGGGGTAGGGCAAGTACGGGTTAAGCTTAACACTTTTCTGCGTTCAAAGTTTTACGAGCTCGAAACTACATTATTTAGTTTAGGTAACTGCATTACCTAAACAATTACTACGTTTACTGCTTTTACGTTTTGGGCCCTTAAACGTGCACGTGACATGGAAACTTAGCAAGTCTAGTGTTCTAAATGAACAAGCCATACGTACATGCACATAACAACATAGACTACATCACACTGCATTATAAGATACTGCATATTACTTCATATGATAACACTACATTATTCTTCATACATTACACTGCATTATACATCATATCACATCATGCACTACATTACATATCATGAGGGACTGCATTTTAGGTCTCAAAGGGCAACTACATATCCCATATCACCTCCCGTGTAACCCCATATACCCACGAACGACATAAGTTACCAATTGGGAAGTTATAATTATGAAACCGGCTTTTGTTGAACCCTCAGCGTGTCAAAAGTAGTGTATCTTACCTCAAGGAAGCACATGACAATGGATAACTACGTTACCGTGCAAAGTAACTAGTCTCGTCTACCTATAATTAGTAAACGACCATTAGACACGCTAATACTCACGTTATTAAAGTCATAACTCGGACCTGCGCGCCTACAAACATGACCCACGACAACGACTATGCATTGGAGGTTCAAAAGTTATACTAATTTTAAACCAGACCCTGTTGCGCCGCAACATACCACGTTGCGCCGCAACTTGACTTTTTGCTTCTCAGTTGCGCCGGAACCCACACGTTGCGCCGCAATTCAAACCTTCAGTTGCGCCGCAACATACAATCCCGATTCTGTACAACTTCGAATGATTAAACCCCAAATCAGATCCAAACGACTCCGAATCAAATACATGACTTTCATACATCAAAATCCTTCATTTTCAAATCATTATAATGCAAATAACTCCTTTATTAAACCACTCATGATTTGCATTAATAAAACAAACGTTATTTCGACATCAATTGACCCTCCAATGGTCTAAATCTGAATCCTAATGACTCAAGTGATCAAAAAGACATAAAATCAAATTCAATATACTTATATTACCTGAAGATCACAATAACAATGCAAAATACACGATCAATCACTCCTAAATCACCCGTTGGAAGGATTTTCGGCTTAGAATCTTGATAGGGAATCAAAGGGATGGCTAGGGCTTGAGAGAAAAACAATATGGCTGCAAATGATGAACTAAAGACTCTCCCTAAGACCCTAATCCCGTTTTTTACTTTCTCATCATGTTAAATTTGACCCCTAGACTTCCACACATCACATAATTAGCCCAAAACACCTCTATGGACCATATACAACTCTATGGTCACTTCGAACACCTCAAAAAGGCATTTAACTACGTCTTGACCACATTACTTCATCAATTAATAAGACATTCAAGTCTCACATGTACCACATTAACTACATATAAGCATAAAATCTATCAAAGACTTAACGGCATGTTATCTTGACTTAACGACTCTAGACAACCGTTAAATAAAAAGATTGGGATGTTACATTTGTTAACGCTTTTATATGTGTAAAATTATGTTGAATTAATAGTGTAAAAATTTATCTACACTAAAAATTGTGGATTCTAAAAGTTCACACTTATTAGTGTGGACTCTCATATTATATTTGTCACACCACATTTGTCCACACTACATTTTTAGTTAGTGTGAACAAATATGGTGTGACAAATTAAATATGAAAGTTCATACTAAAAAGTGTGAACTTTTAGAATACCACAAATTTTAGTGTATATAAATTTCTAGATGCTTTTACTTCAACAAACATCTACACACATAAAAATATGACAAAATTTAAATTTTGCTTACACTAATTAAAAGTGTGAATAAATGTAATATTATTTGTAGTGTACATATTTGTAGGGTTGGAGCATGTTGGGCCACCATTGTCTTTATCCCTTCTTCGTTCCATTTAGAATTTGATCATTTTTGGCGTTTTCATGACCACTTACATTGCGAGGTACATGGCTATTGCTGCTTTAATAAAATTATGTTTCGTGGACGGACAATATAAATGATTAACAATTCAACCATAATTGCTTTAATACCTATATCTTTTCTGCAGAAATGTGTTGATATCATATATCTTTTATGCGTTTGAGGTGAGCTCAACAAACGACACGAATATAGTTCATCCTCTATCAATTTTTCACACGGAAAGCAAGTTCACACACTATTCATTTTCTTGGTGAGTTGCCTTGGTGTATAGTCGATGCGGCATAATGGTTATGTTGGCTAATTTCTTTGTATCCTGAATCATTTTTGAGCATGTTGGTTTGAAGAGGGAATTCAAGGCATGTCTGCTCTTAATTAGTTTGGTATAATTAACGCATCTTTTTCTTATAATAATCGCAATATCTATACTTGCATAAATCTTTGGTAGTTTTGTGAAAACAGAAAATAGGAAAACTTGATAGCAATTATGTGTAAGATTTACTCATTTCATGCTGTTTGTTTTTAAATCCTTGCATCTAATTAATAGGTTCAACGTAAAGTTAAAAGATTTAACAAAAACGGGAATGGACCGAAATAGTCATGTTTAAACTTTAAACTAATTGGAACTTTGGAAGTCTATTTAAAAATAGTTTAAGAACTTATGCACATCTATTTTATTATATATACCTTCCGTTTTGTTAATATTCTTTAGTTGAATAAACATTAACATCTAATTTATATGAGGAAGTGAATATGCAAGTGAATATGTAGTTGTCCCCTATTTAAGCTTAAATGAAAAACACTTCACATCTTGATTTTCTAATTCATAAAAATTATGAGGTCTCAAACTTTTATTTTAGATACAAAAAATATTAAAATATATGTATGTGAGGGTTTCTCATCTATGCTTAGACGGAGAACAACCTCATATTCACTTTTGCCTTTTATGTGTGTGTTTGTGTGTGTGTGGTGTGTGTATTTGTGTGTGTGTGTGAAGGTGAATATAAGGTTGCCACATACTTAAGTTTAGGTATAGAACTCTTCACATACTAAGTTTGAAGTCATTAGGGGTCATGACATTTATTTATTACTCCATCTGTCCCACTAAATTGTCCACTTTTAAAATTTCAAAGTCAAACTTTACGAACTTTGATCATAAATATTTTTGTTTGTATTGTATAATATTTGATGAAAGTTATATGAATTGATTGTGTTTTAGATGTGTGTTTCATTGGTATAACTTTCATCAACTATTATATAACACAACTAAAAATATATATGGTCAAAGTTCGTAGAGTTTGACTTTGAAAATTCAAAATGGACAAATTTAGTGGGACAGATGGAGTATATACCTAAGCTTAGGTACGAGACAACCTTACATTCACTTTATATATATAGAGAGAGTTGAGATATTACGAGAACCAAATAATTGTCGAAAACTACGAGAACCATTTTAGTCCATTTGATCATTTAATCAAGGGTTAGAATGCTTTGATAGGATTATGTAATAATTATGAATTGAAATTAATTACAAACAAATAAAATTGTGAAAAGGGGGCATAATAGGAATATTAAAAAAAAGAACCACACGATGTAGATTTATGTTTTGGAAGTCGAGAAAATTATGGAACTTAATTTTGAAGTTGTTAACTTTGTTATTAACTTTAATTTAATTGATGTAAATTTTTTTTGACCTGACAAAATTCACGAGACATATTGTTTCTTTTATAAAAGAAATTGATTAAACAATATTTTTTTTTTACTTTTTTTTTAAATATGATTTGTCTAAAACTTTGTATTTAAACATTTAATTTTTTTTAATGATATAGGGGCTATAATATGTGATTATAATTTAAATTTGTAAACAAATGAATTGTAAAATTTAAAAATTTTAAAAACCGTAAAACTTTTGGATTGTATACATGTAAACGATCATATTTATGAGGTATGCATATGTGTACACGTTGTATGCACATGTGTTAAGGTGTGAATTTAATTACTTTGTGTTAGGTCCAGATTTAGTCCAGACTTACTGGACTGGCTCCAGACTGGACTACTGGATCCTTACTTAGGTTTGTTAAGAATCATGTTTTGCTGGACTCACTCCAGAACCGACTTCTGGAGCATCACTGAAGATCTGACCAGAAAACGTGTTTGACTGGACCTACTCCAGACTTGGAATCTGGAGTCCCTCTAAAGATTTGTCCAGAAATAATTGAAGACTAGTGAGCAAATACTTGTATAGATAATCTGGAGTATTCTCCAGATTAGCTCACTGAAGACTTCACCCCAGTCCAGATCTACTCTACTGAAGACATTCTGACTGAAGTCGAAGACTGAAGTCTGAAGGAAGAAGACTTAACAAATGGCGGAGTCCACTGGAAAGTCTTATCAGATCTGTACACTGGAGGATTGTTAGTGTTCTAGATCCTGCAAGTCTGAACACTAATATCAAGGATTGACTTATGCCTAACACACTTTCCAAAGAACAATCCACTTGTTCTTTAACATAGTATACGTGTGTTAAGGTGGTTGGATATAAGGATACATTTGCACTTGATGTGACTTTATCCTTATTCTTATCTAATGCATTTAATGTTCTTGTCGGATCATTAAATGTATGCAACCATATTTGTACGGCACAAAATTCACTGGTGAATTTTGTTGCCTATAAATACAAAGTCATATCCTTGACAAAAATACTTTTTAAGCATAACACTTTGCATGAAAGTGAATTTGTCCAAATACTCTCGATCTTAAACAGGGATACTTCACAACTTTAAGTATCTCGATCCTGAAGAGCTATTTGACAAATATAGATCATTTGTAACTCATAGGTTGTTAGGATACATACTTCATTGTATTATCTTGATTCCGCAACAACCTTGTATTTTATTTAAACATCAATAAATGAAATACCTATGAAACATACATAATGGTCCACTTTATTTGTTTATTGCTTTAAGTCTTGTATTACTTTGTTTATATATCTTGCATATTTATTTACAAGTAATACTAGTCCAAATCTAGTGATTATTAGACTTGTTGTATTTTACACATTCTAGGTTAACCATCTCGAGCGTATAAACGGGACTCACATTTGGTATCAGAGCAGAAGGCTAAACATTGCCTAGATCTGTTTCTTGATGGCTAACCAAGAAAATACACAAGGTTTTAGTCTTGGTCCCGATCCTAATGTAAATATCATTGATCAAAATGAACCTCAAAACGTTAATAACACTAATCCTCCACCTCCTCCTCCTACTCCTGCTTCTCCACACGTGCATGTGCACTACTCAAACAATCCTGTTCCTAAATTCAGTGGGAACAGTGATGAATTTGGTACGTGGAAGGCTAGGATGGTTTTACATGTCACTGGTATTGAGAGGAATATGATGAAAATTTTAAATGAAGGACCCTATGTGCCTACATCACCTCTCAATCCACTTCTTGATCCTTCTGGATCTAGAAGGGGAAGGGAAAAGAGGGAGGAACATTGGTCAGAAGAGGAGAGGAGACTGGTGAATTTAGACACCCTCCTTAAAAACATGATCCTCGGGGCCGTTCCAGAATCCCTAATTCCCACACTAGTTCTTTTTCCTAGTGCAAAAACCATGTGGGATGAACTTATGAACCAACACGAAGGAGGAGATGACACCATTGTCACCAGAAAAGTCTCCTTAAACAAGAGGTATGAGTCATTTTTTGCTCAACCTAACGAGTCTCTCACTGGTACTTACACCAGATTTATGAGTATCATAAACCAACTGAGAGGTCTTGGGGTTGAAAAGGACAAGGATATACTTCTGGAGAAATTCTGTGACATTCTTCCCACCAAATGGTCTCATATGATCCTAGTCTTACGACAAGGAAAGACTCTGCACACACACACTCTCTCAACTCTTTATGGAGCTTTCAGGTACACTGAAGAAAATCAAGCTCAGAGAGTGGTGGCAGAAAGAGATGCCTATAACCATGCCTCCAGTTCTCCTAATGTGGTCAGTCATACTGAACCACAAGGTACAGCACTGATATCTTCTGAGAATGTATTTTCTATGAAGAAGATGGTGTCTGAACTCATGGATTCTGGAGAAACCAGTCAAGTCTCTCCAGACTGTTGTGATGAAACTGAAGATGATGACCTTGTTGCAATGATTGCTAAAACGTTCAACCGTTTCAAAGCAAGAGCAAATAGGCCATCTGGACAATTTGCATCCAGTTCTTCCACTGACAAGACCAATTTGACATGCTTTAAGTGTGGCAAAAAGGGTCATTTCATGAAAGAGTGCAGATCCAACCAGTTTGTATCCAAGCCTGGTCCATTCTCTTCTAATAATAAGCCTGATGATAGCTATAAATTGAAATATAAAAAGCTTAAGGCCCAAATTGCTCTCATGGCACAACAAATGGAAACCAATAATAAGTGCATGATTGCAACGACTGAAGAGAAGTGGG
>CM067170.1:45059993-45114483 GCA_034093135.1 Erigeron breviscapus | reverse complement strand
CGCAGTGGGGCAACGTCCCTCCCACTGCGGCGCAGCTGAAACTTGCTGAAATTATTCTTATTAAGCACCCAAGTGACTGCGGCGCAGTGGGGCACTATCCCTCCCACTGCGGCGCAATGGATAATTGCTGAAATCTTCGATCCTTCTTTATTAACAGCTCTCGAACACTCGGATCAACATCTTGGCCTAAAATCGTCAGAAAATGCACTAAATGGACGCGCAACCTGCTAAGAACCTGAAAGCACTAACAAACACCATAAACACGCCAAATGCATACAAAATTGACTCAAAACACATACGAAAAAGGCCAATAATGATGTGGGCGATCTATATAAATTGGTCACATCAGTAGTACATGTTTATTTTTTACAGAAAGGGTCTTACGGCTAGGAATGTACAAGTCTTAGGGCTTCAGGTAGTCTCAATAAGGCCGGTGCTTGCGGAACTTCTTGGAGCTTCTTGTCTGCTAACTCAGCACCACATCACCTAGGACTCTACTCAGGACTCTCTCTGTCAATAAAGAAAAACTTCTTGGAACTTCTTTCCACATCATCAATTATTTTATAATTTATCTCTCACACACAAATACACATATATATACACCACACATATATAAAACAAAAAAACACATTGTCGACCCCACCTTTCCAGCGTCTTCCAACTTCTCCGAGAGGACTCTTGCTTGAAGACTCTCATCAAGGACTCCCGCTGTCTATAATGTCTGGCGTCCAAAACCTTGAGGACGCACCTCAAGGACTATTATAAGCACCGCCCTAAGGATTTATCTTTCTTTACCTGTTTGTAAGTCATATATACATTTCATATGTAAAAGAAGGGGTTATGTTAGATTTTTATGCTATTTACATTGGCAGTAGCATATACTACATAAATTACAATTTCGACAAGGGGACATGGACATACCACTACAAATAATTTTACAATTATCCACACTTTTAGTTAGTGTGAACAAATCTTTTATTTGTTGTAACACCCTTCATTTAAAAATACGGGTGTCCAAAAATTTTCGCCTAACAACGTTAAAATAGAGCGGAAGAAACTTTAAATGTCCCAACCAATTAAAATCTGTTTGGTTTCCTTATTCATTGGTGTTACTTAGTCACATCATCGCAACAAGTCTAAATAGAAACCCGTCGGTTGCCCAACACAAAACAACCAACCGCATAGAATACAAACTTCATTAAAAACCAACATAAACAAATGTCTAAAGAAATTCAGCATCTATGGGTAGCTAAGGACTTCATCAAGCGATCTACCCAAACCTCTCTCTTCTTCATCAACTACCTTAGCTACGCTAAACCTGAGGGAGCAACACATTTCAAAAGACAAGTGTTAGCTAACGAATTAGCTAAGTAAGATAACACTCAAATTATAAAACATTAGTCCATTTCAAACATTATGGATTCAAATACTTCATTAAGGCACAACACACATCAAACACACAACACTTCATATTAGGATGAACCACCCTAAATGTGCCTATCCTGCATTACTTCATTACACACGTATAACCACATAACTGCTTTCTACATTAACTGCTTTACTACGTTTTAACTGCTTTACTATATTTTAACTGCTTTACTACATTTTAACTTCGTTAATGTGTAACATATGTCACACCCGATTAGATGACAAACCCCACACGGATGTACATCAAGTGTCGTTAAGGAATGGCAAGCCAATCCCAGAGTAATCCGTATGTACAAGACAAATGGGGCGGGTCAGACCTCCTGTATTACTCTTCTGCGTTTTTGACCATGTTGCAAGGAGCCACCCAAGCAACTACTACGTTCACGCACTTAGTCGGGGTAGGGCAAGTACGGGTTAAGCTTAACACTTTTCTGCGTTCAAAGTTTTACGAGCTCGAAACTACATTATTTAGTTTAGGTAACTGCATTACCTAAACAATTACTACGTTTACTGCTTTTACGTTTTGGGCCCTTAAACGTGCACGTGACATGGAAACTTAGCAAGTCTAGTGTTCTAAATGAACAAGCCATACGTACATGCACATAACAACATAGACTACATCACACTGCATTATAAGATACTGCATATTACTTCATATGATAACACTACATTATTCTTCATACATTACACTGCATTATACATCATATCACATCATGCACTACATTACATATCATGAGGGACTGCATTTTAGGTCTCAAAGGGCAACTACATATCCCATATCACCTCCCGTGTAACCCCATATACCCACGAACGACATAAGTTACCAATTGGGAAGTTATAATTATGAAACCGGCTTTTGTTGAACCCTCAGCGTGTCAAAAGTAGTGTATCTTACCTCAAGGAAGCACATGACAATGGATAACTACGTTACCGTGCAAAGTAACTAGTCTCGTCTACCTATAATTAGTAAACGACCATTAGACACGCTAATACTCACGTTATTAAAGTCATAACTCGGACCTGCGCGCCTACAAACATGACCCACGACAACGACTATGCATTGGAGGTTCAAAAGTTATACTAATTTTAAACCAGACCCTGTTGCGCCGCAACATACCACGTTGCGCCGCAACTTGACTTTTTGCTTCTCAGTTGCGCCGGAACCCACACGTTGCGCCGCAATTCAAACCTTCAGTTGCGCCGCAACATACAATCCCGATTCTGTACAACTTCGAATGATTAAACCCCAAATCAGATCCAAACGACTCCGAATCAAATACATGACTTTCATACATCAAAATCCTTCATTTTCAAATCATTATAATGCAAATAACTCCTTTATTAAACCACTCATGATTTGCATTAATAAAACAAACGTTATTTCGACATCAATTGACCCTCCAATGGTCTAAATCTGAATCCTAATGACTCAAGTGATCAAAAAGACATAAAATCAAATTCAATATACTTATATTACCTGAAGATCACAATAACAATGCAAAATACACGATCAATCACTCCTAAATCACCCGTTGGAAGGATTTTCGGCTTAGAATCTTGATAGGGAATCAAAGGGATGGCTAGGGCTTGAGAGAAAAACAATATGGCTGCAAATGATGAACTAAAGACTCTCCCTAAGACCCTAATCCCGTTTTTTACTTTCTCATCATGTTAAATTTGACCCCTAGACTTCCACACATCACATAATTAGCCCAAAACACCTCTATGGACCATATACAACTCTATGGTCACTTCGAACACCTCAAAAAGGCATTTAACTACGTCTTGACCACATTACTTCATCAATTAATAAGACATTCAAGTCTCACACGTACCACATTAACTACATATAAGCATAAAATCTATCAAAGACTTAACGGCATGTTATCTTGACTTAACGACTCTAGACAACCGTTAAATAAAAAGATTGGGATGTTACATTTGTTAACGCTTTTATATGTGTAAAATTATGTTGAATTAATAGTGTAAAAATTTATCTACACTAAAAATTGTGGATTCTAAAAGTTCACACTTTTAGTGTGGACTCTCATATTATATTTGTCACACCACATTTGTCTACACTACATTTTTAGTTAGTGTGAACAAATATGGTGTGACAAATTAAATATGAAAGTTCATACTAAAAAGTGTGAACTTTTAGAATACCACAAATTTTAGTGTATATAAATTTCTAGATGCTTTTACTTCAACAAACATCTACACACATAAAAATATGACAAAATTTAAATTTTGCTTACACTAATTAAAAGTGTGAATAAATGTAATATTATTTGTAGTGTACATATTTGTAGGGTTGGAGCATGTTGGGCCACCATTGTCTTTATCCCTTCTTCGTTCCATTTAGAATTTGATCATTTTTGGCGTTTTCATGACCACTTACATTGCGAGGTACATGGCTATTGCTGCTTTAATAAAATTATGTTTCGTGGACGGACAATATAAATGATTAACAATTCAACCATAATTGCTTTAATACCTATATCTTTTCTGCAGAAATGTGTTGATATCATATATCTTTTATGCGTTTGAGGTGAGCTCAACAAACGACACGAATATAGTTCATCCTCTATCAATTTTTCACACGGAAAGCAAGTTCACACACTATTCATTTTCTTGGTGAGTTGCCTTGGTGTATAGTCGATGCGGCATAATGGTTATGTTGGCTAATTTCTTTGTATCCTGAATCATTTTTGAGCATGTTGGTTTGAAGAGGGAATTCAAGGCATGTCTGCTCTTAATTAGTTTGGTATAATTAACGCATCTTTTTCTTATAATAATCGCAATATCTATACTTGCATAAATCTTTGGTAGTTTTGTGAAAACAGAAAATAGGAAAACTTGATAGCAATTATGTGTAAGATTTACTCATTTCATGCTGTTTGTTTTTAAATCCTTGCATCTAATTAATAGGTTCAACGTAAAGTTAAAAGATTTAACAAAAACGGGAATGGACCGAAATAGTCATGTTTAAACTTTAAACTAATTGGAACTTTGGAAGTCTATTTAAAAATAGTTTAAGAACTTATGCACATCTATTTTATTATATATACCTTCCGTTTTGTTAATATTCTTTAGTTGAATAAACATTAACATCTAATTTATATGAGGAAGTGAATATGCAAGTGAATATGTAGTTGTCCCCTATTTAAGCTTAAATGAAAAACACTTCACATCTTGATTTTCTAATTCATAAAAATTATGAGGTCTCAAACTTTTATTTTAGATACAAAAAATATTAAAATATATGTATGTGAGGGTTTCTCATCTATGCTTAGACGGAGAACAACCTCATATTCACTTTTGCCTTTTATGTGTGTGTTTGTGTGTGTGTGGTGTGTGTATTTGTGTGTGTGTGTGAAGGTGAATATAAGGTTGCCACATACTTAAGTTTAGGTATAGAACTCTTCACATACTAAGTTTGAAGTCATTAGGGGTCATGACATTTATTTATTACTCCATCTGTCCCACTAAATTGTCCACTTTTAAAATTTCAAAGTCAAACTTTACGAACTTTGATCATAAATATTTTTGTTTGTATTGTATAATATTTGATGAAAGTTATATGAATTGATTGTGTTTTAGATGTGTGTTTCATTGGTATAACTTTCATCAACTATTATATAACACAACTAAAAATATATATGGTCAAAGTTCGTAGAGTTTGACTTTGAAAATTCAAAAATGGACAAATTTAGTGGGACAGATGGAGTATATACCTAAGCTTAGGTACGAGACAACCTTACATTCACTTTATATATATAGAGAGAGTTGAGATATTACGAGAACCAAATAATTGTCGAAAACTACGAGAACCATTTTAGTCCATTTGATCATTTAATCAAGGGTTAGAATGCTTTGATAGGATTATGTAATAATTATGAATTGAAATTAATTACAAACAAATAAAATTGTGAAAAGGGGGCATAATAGGAATATTAAAAAAAAGAACCACACGATGTAGATTTATGTTTTGGAAGTCGAGAAAATTATGGAACTTAATTTTGAAGTTGTTAACTTTGTTATTAACTTTAATTTAATTGATGTAAATTTTTTTTGACCTGACAAAATTCACGAGACATATTGTTTCTTTTATAAAAGAAATTGATTAAACAATATTTTTTTTTTACTTTTTTTTTAAATATGATTTGTCTAAAACTTTGTATTTAAACATTTAATTTTTTTTAATGATATAGGGGCTATAATATGTGATTATAATTTAAATTTGTAAACAAATGAATTGTAAAATTTAAAAATTTTAAAAACCGTAAAACTTTTGGATTGTATACATGTAAACGATCATATTTATGAGGTATGCATATGTGTACACGTTGTATGCACATGTGTTAAGGTGTGAATTTAATTACTTTGTGTTAGGTCCAGATTTAGTCCAGACTTACTGGACTGGCTCCAGACTGGACTACTGGATCCTTACTTAGGTTTGTTAAGAATCATGTTTTGCTGGACTCACTCCAGAACCGACTTCTGGAGCATCACTGAAGATCTGACCAGAAAACGTGTTTGACTGGACCTACTCCAGACTTGGAATCTGGAGTCCCTCTAAAGATTTGTCCAGAAATAATTGAAGACTAGTGAGCAAATACTTGTATAGATAATCTGGAGTATTCTCCAGATTAGCTCACTGAAGACTTCACCCCAGTCCAGATCTACTCTACTGAAGACATTCTGACTGAAGTCGAAGACTGAAGTCTGAAGGAAGAAGACTTAACAAATGGCGGAGTCCACTGGAAAGTCTTATCAGATCTGTACACTGGAGGATTGTTAGTGTTCTAGATCCTGCAAGTCTGAACACTAATATCAAGGATTGACTTATGCCTAACACACTTTCCAAAGAACAATCCACTTGTTCTTTAACATAGTATACGTGTGTTAAGGTGGTTGGATATAAGGATACATTTGCACTTGATGTGACTTTATCCTTATTCTTATCTAATGCATTTAATGTTCTTGTCGGATCATTAAATGTATGCAACCATATTTGTACGGCACAAAATTCACTGGTGAATTTTGTTGCCTATAAATACAAAGTCATATCCTTGACAAAAATACTTTTTAAGCATAACACTTTGCATGAAAGTGAATTTGTCCAAATACTCTCGATCTTAAACAGGGATACTTCACAACTTTAAGTATCTCGATCCTGAAGAGCTATTTGACAAATATAGATCATTTGTAACTCATAGGTTGTTAGGATACATACTTCATTGTATTATCTTGATTCCGCAACAACCTTGTATTTTATTTAAACATCAATAAATGAAATACCTATGAAACATACATAATGGTCCACTTTATTTGTTTATTGCTTTAAGTCTTGTATTACTTTGTTTATATATCTTGCATATTTATTTACAAGTAATACTAGTCCAAATCTAGTGATTATTAGACTTGTTGTATTTTACACATTCTAGGTTAACCATCTCGAGCGTATAAACGGGACTCACATTTGGTATCAGAGCAGAAGGCTAAACATTGCCTAGATCTGTTTCTTGATGGCTAACCAAGAAAATACACAAGGTTTTAGTCTTGGTCCCGATCCTAATGTAAATATCATTGATCAAAATGAACCTCAAAACGTTAATAACACTAATCCTCCACCTCCTCCTCCTACTCCTGCTTCTCCACACGTGCATGTGCACTACTCAAACAATCCTGTTCCTAAATTCAGTGGGAACAGTGATGAATTTGGTACGTGGAAGGCTAGGATGGTTTTACATGTCACTGGTATTGAGAGGAATATGATGAAAATTTTAAATGAAGGACCCTATGTGCCTACATCACCTCTCAATCCACTTCTTGATCCTTCTGGATCTAGAAGGGGAAGGGAAAAGAGGGAGGAACATTGGTCAGAAGAGGAGAGGAGACTGGTGAATTTAGACACCCTCCTTAAAAACATGATCCTCGGGGCCGTTCCAGAATCCCTAATTCCCACACTAGTTCTTTTTCCTAGTGCAAAAACCATGTGGGATGAACTTATGAACCAACACGAAGGAGGAGATGACACCATTGTCACCAGAAAAGTCTCCTTAAACAAGAGGTATGAGTCATTTTTTGCTCAACCTAACGAGTCTCTCACTGGTACTTACACCAGATTTATGAGTATCATAAACCAACTGAGAGGTCTTGGGGTTGAAAAGGACAAGGATATACTTCTGGAGAAATTCTGTGACATTCTTCCCACCAAATGGTCTCATATGATCCTAGTCTTACGACAAGGAAAGACTCTGCACACACACACTCTCTCAACTCTTTATGGAGCTTTCAGGTACACTGAAGAAAATCAAGCTCAGAGAGTGGTGGCAGAAAGAGATGCCTATAACCATGCCTCCAGTTCTCCTAATGTGGTCAGTCATACTGAACCACAAGGTACAGCACTGATATCTTCTGAGAATGTATTTTCTATAAAGAAGATGGTGTCTGAACTCATGGATTCTGGAGAAACCAGTCAAGTCTCTCCAGACTGTTGTGATGAAACTGAAGATGATGACCTTGTTGCAATGATTGCTAAAACGTTCAACCGTTTCAAAGCAAGAGCAAATAGGCCATCTGGACAATTTGCATCCAGTTCTTCCACTGACAAGACCAATTTGACATGCTTTAAGTGTGGCAAAAAGGGTCATTTCATGAAAGAGTGCAGATCCAACCAGTTTGTATCCAAGCCTGGTCCATTCTCTTCTAATAATAAGCCTGATGATAGCTATAAATTGAAATATAAAAAGCTTAAGGCCCAAATTGCTCTCATGGCACAACAAATGGAAACCAATAATAAGTGCATGATTGCAACGACTGAAGAGAAGTGGGTTCCTTCTGATGACTCATCTGCTGATGAAGAAGAGGAAAGAGATTGCTGCTACATGGCTCTGGCAGACGAAGAGCTCCTGGTGAAGGAAGATGTCACATCTGGACGATGGGTGGACATTGTTATTAAAAAGGTTAGTGATTATGATAATGCAACTGACCAAGAACTAAAATTGGACATTGCTGAAGCTCTTAATTCTGATTTAATTTTTGTAGAAACTGTTAGATCTGATAGTGTAAATGGTCTAGAAACAGATTCTTCTGAAGTAAATGCTTTAAAATCAAAATTAAAAGAACTTCAAGACATTGAACTGGCATTTCAAGCCCAGGTTCTGGTAACTGAACAATTGATCCAAGAAAAACAAGATCTTGAGATCATTTTAGAGAAAGAAAAACTGGTAATAAAGTCATGGCTAGAAACCAAAAAGCCATATGATGCTTCAATAAACAATTTCCTGCTCAAAAACGTGCATATTTAGATGGAAATACAAGTGTAGCATCATTAATACCAGTAATCGATCGATTACCAGAGGTGTTAAGGCCCACAACTGTGTATGATAAGCCTGTAACTCCTAAGACCAACTTTTACCCAGTTCAATCCCCAGAGGTTAAGACTGGAGCTGTCCAGATGACTGCTCCAGTTAAAAAGGTGAAGCAGAATAGACCTTTGCCTCAGACCAATCCCTTACCAAAGCCTTGGACTAGAAAGGCTAAGGTATCATCTGAAGAAGATATTTTGTCCAGGATAGAGAGCCAGATTCAAATTCTGACTCGTCAATCACAAAGTTTTAATGCAAGATTAAACTTTATTGAGGGTACTTCATCTGGCCTTAGACAAAATACAAAACCTTTTTCAAAGAAAAACAAATTTATTTCTCCAGTTGAGAAAAATGAAAAGGTTTCAAAACTATCAACCCCAGTGGTCTTTTCAACTAAGACCACTGTTGAAGAAAGTGAGCTAGACCAGATTGCCCCTGGAACCTATAAGGGAGGCTCCAGTGAACCCATCAGTCGATGGGTTCCCAAATCTAACTGATCAATATCTGGTTTATGTGTAGGGCGATCGAAAGAAATATATCTGGTATCTTGACAGTGCAGCTGGCAGGACGATGACCGGATGTAAGACCCTACTGGAGGAGTTCACCATTTCTGATGGACCCTCCATCACTTTTGGAAATGATGGTTGTGGAAAGACTGAGGGATATGGTGTTCTGAACAATGGACAAGTCAAGTTCAGACGAGTTGCATTTGTGAATGGTTTGAAATATAACTTGATCAGTGTAAGTCAACTGTGTGACGATGGCTATCAAGTTTTATTCAATATTGCTCAGGGCATCGTATTCAACAAGGACTGGAAGGTAGTGTTGATTGCTCCCAGGAAAGGGAATGTGTACGTGATGGATATGGAAAACTCTCCTTCAGAGCAGTGTTTCTATACTCAAGCTGATGAAGACACAAACTGGTTATGGCACAAAAGGTTATCCCATTTAAACTTCAAAAACATTAACAAGTTGTCCAGAAAACAACTTGCAGATGGGATACCTTCAGTTTCCTTAAAAAAGGAAAGACCATGTCCAGGATGTGAGATGGGTAAGCAAAATCGTACCAGTTTCAAGACCAGACAGAATTTCAGCATTTCTGAACCTCTTCATATGCTTCATATGGACCTATTTGGTCCAGTGAATGTTCAGACTCGTGCTGGTAAAAGATACACCCTGGTGATCGTAGATGAGTTCTCCAGATATTATTGGGTGATCTTTCTGAGGTCCAAAAGTGAAGCTGCTGCTGAAATCATCAGTCTTATCAAGCAAATTGAGCTCAAGTACAGTCGAAAAGTGTGTCAGTTAAGAAGTGACAATGGAACAGAATTCCAGAATGCAACTCTGGAGTCATTCTGTACTGACACTGGAATCTCCCAGAACTTCTCTTCAGCCCGCTCTCCAGAACAAAATGGAGTTGTGGAAAGGAAAAATCGAACGCTGATAGAAGCTGCCAGGAGTATGCTTGCTGAATCTGGACTGTCTACCAGTTTCTGGGCGGAAGCAATTGCAACTGCTTGCCACACCCAGAATCGATCAGTGTACATCAAAAGACACAAAAAGACAGCCTATGAAGTTCTAAGAAATAGAAAACCTAATATTGGTTATTTTCACGTTTTTGGATGTCCAGTTTACATCCTGAACGACTCCAGTCAGCTAGGCAAATTTGATGCCAAAGCTGATGAAGGGTATTTCTTAGGCTATTCAGCCATTCGCAAGGCCTTCAGAGTCTATAACAAGAGACTGGAGAAGGTCCATGAGTCAATTCATGTAACATTCGATGAATCAAATGCTGCAATCAACAAGAAGCCAGCCCTTGACACTCCCCCAGTTACTCCAATTGTCTTTTGTGAATCTGATCCAATAAACGACAAAATGGATGATTCACCAGACACAGTTTCCAGTCATCCTGATCTGGAACCTGTTCAGAAAAAGAAAGTCTCCAGTAGTACTCCATTCTATCCTTCTATTAATTTCAAACTACCCTCTGAAATTAATATTGGATCAGATGTTCGTACTACTCCCCCAGTATCAGTGTCAGTTGAGCACTTACCAGAATTGTCTTCTGGTAACCAAACTGAACCAGTGTTACAAGAAATGCCTTCATATGAAGAATTTCATGATGCAAATCGTGATTTAAATGAATCAGATGAAGATGTTGAAGTAGTTTATGAAGAACCTCCTCCTGAAGCAACTTCAGAGGAAACTCAACTGAATTTTTGCACTGATATTGTTGTCAGTAACAATCCTGGTCAGTACTCCAGATGGACAAAAGCTCATCCTATTGATCAGATCATAGGTGACTCCAGTCGTGGTGTTCAGACCAGAAGAGCCTCCAGTGATCAATGCTTATACGTTAGTTTTCTATCTATGATAGAACCTAAGAAGATTGATGAGGCTCTGGAAGATCCAAACTGGGTGACTGCTATGCAAGAAGAGCTTCACCAGTTTGAAAGGAACAAGGTCTGGTATCTGGTTCCTTTCCCAGTTGGAAAGAAAGAACCAATTGGAACAAGATGGGTCTTCAGGAACAAAGTAGATGAAGATGGCCACGTAATAAGAAACAAGGCCAGACTGGTAGCACAAGGCTACTGCCAGTCAGATGTCGACTTTGATGAATCTTTTGCTCCAGTGGCTAGACTTGAAGCGATCAGAATTTTCTTAGCATTCGCTGCTAATCATGAGTTCAAGGTCTACCAGATGGACGTAAAGAGTGCTTTCTTGAATGGAAAGCTTGAAGAAGAAGTTTACGTCAGACAACCTCCAGGTTTCGTTGATGACAAGCATCCACATTGGGTATATCGTCTGGACAAAGCGCTATATGGCCTCAGATAAGCCCCACGTGCCTGGTATGATACTCTGACTAAACATTTATTGAAAAATGGCTTTAAAAGAGGTGCAATTGACAATACCTTGTTCATTCTTCATGAGAAAGGTAATCTGTTAATGGTACAAATTTATGTTGATGATATAATTTTTGGGTCTACTGATGAAAACATGTGTAAGAAATTTTCAAAAATCATGTCCACTGAATACGAAATGAGTTTGATGGGTGAATTAACATATTTTCTTGGACTCCAGATTAAACAAAACAATGATGGCATTTTTATTAATCAGGAAAAATATGTTAGAGATCTTTTAAAGAAATTCGATATGAATTCCTCACCATCTAAACCAACTCCAATTTCTGCACCACTGACACTGGACTCTGATCCAGATGGCAAACCAGTGAACACCACTGTATATAGAGGCATGGTTGGTTCACTGATGTATTTAACTGCCAGTAGACCAGATATTATTGGGTGATCTTTCTGAGGTCCAAAAGTGAAGCTGCTGCTGAAATCATCAGTCTTATCAAGCAAATTGAGCTCAAGTACAGTCGAAAAGTGTGTCAGTTAAGAAGTGACAATGGAACAGAATTCCAGAATGCAACTCTGGAGTCATTCTGTACTGACACTGGAATCTCCCAGAACTTCTCTTCAGCCCGCTCTCCAGAACAAAATGGAGTTGTGGAAAGGAAAAATCGAACGCTGATAGAAGCTGCCAGGAGTATGCTTGCTGAATCTGGACTGTCTACCAGTTTCTGGGCGGAAGCAATTGCAACTGCTTGCCACACCCAGAATCGATCAGTGTACATCAAAAGACACAAAAAGACAGCCTATGAAGTTTAAGAAATAGAAAACCAAATATTGGTTATTTTCACGTTTTTGGATGTCCAGTTTACATCCTGAACGACTCCAGTCAGCTAGGCAAATTTGATGCCAAAGCTGATGAAGGGTATTTCTTAGGCTATTCAGCCATTCGCAAGGCCTTCAGAGTCTATAACAAGAGACTGGAGAAGGTCCATGAGTCAATTCATGTAACATTCGATGAATCAAATGCTGCAATCAACAAGAAGCCAGCCCTTGACACTCCCCCAGTTACTCCAATTGTCTTTTGTGAATCTGATCCAATAAACGACAAAATGGATGATTCACCAGACACAGTTTCCAGTCATCCTGATCTGGAACCTGTTCAGAAAAAGAAAGTCTCCAGTAGTACTCCATTCTATCCTTCTATTAATTTCAAACTACCCTCTGAAATTAATATTGGATCAGATGTTCGTACTACTCCCCCAGTATCAGTGTCAGTTGAGCACTTACCAGAATTGTCTTCTGGTAACCAAACTGAACCAGTGTTACAAGAAATGCCTTCATATGAAGAATTTCATGATGCAAATCGTGATTTAAATGAATCAGATGAAGATGTTGAAGTAGTTTATGAAGAACCTCCTCCTGAAGCAACTTCAGAGGAAACTCAACTGAATTTTTGCACTGATATTGTTGTCAGTAACAATCCTGGTCAGTACTCCAGATGGACAAAAGCTCATCCTATTGATCAGATCATAGGTGACTCCAGTCGTGGTGTTCAGACCAGAAGAGCCTCCAGTGATCAATGCTTATACGTTAGTTTTCTATCTATGATAGAACCTAAGAAGATTGATGAGGCTCTGGAAGATCCAAACTGGGTGACTGCTATGCAAGAAGAGCTTCACCAGTTTGAAAGGAACAAGGTCTGGTATCTGGTTCCTTTCCCAGTTGGAAAGAAAGAACCAATTGGAACAAGATGGGTCTTCAGGAACAAAGTAGATGAAGATGGCCACGTAATAAGAAACAAGGCCAGACTGGTAGCACAAGGCTACTGCCAGTCAGATGTCGACTTTGATGAATCTTTTGCTCCAGTGGCTAGACTTGAAGCGATCAGAATTTTCTTAGCATTCGCTGCTAATCATGAGTTCAAGGTCTACCAGATGGACGTAAAGAGTGCTTTCTTGAATGGAAAGCTTGAAGAAGAAGTTTACGTCAGACAACCTCCAGGTTTCGTTGATGACAAGCATCCACATTGGGTATATCGTCTGGACAAAGCGCTATATGGCCTCAGATAAGCCCCACGTGCCTGGTATGATACTCTGACTAAACATTTATTGAAAAATGGCTTTAAAAGAGGTGCAATTGACAATACCTTGTTCATTCTTCATGAGAAAGGTAATCTGTTAATGGTACAAATTTATGTTGATGATATAATTTTTGGGTCTACTGATGAAAACATGTGTAAGAAATTTTCAAAAATCATGTCCACTGAATACGAAATGAGTTTGATGGGTGAATTAACATATTTTCTTGGACTCCAGATTAAACAAAACAATGATGGCATTTTTATTAATCAGGAAAAATATGTTAGAGATCTTTTAAAGAAATTCGATATGAATTCCTCACCATCTAAACCAACTCCAATTTCTGCACCACTGACACTGGACTCTGATCCAGATGGCAAACCAGTGAACACCACTGTATATAGAGGCATGGTTGGTTCACTGATGTATTTAACTGCCAGTAGACCAGATATTATGTTTTCAACATGTTTATGTGCCAGATATCAGTCTAATCCAAAGGAATCTCATATGCTTGCTGTTAAGCGCATACTGAAGTACCTTAAAGGTGTCCCCAGTCTAGGTCTTTGGTATCCCAAAGGCTCTGGAATGGATCTAATGGGTTATTCAGATTCAGATCATGCAGGTTGTAAGATAGATAGGAAATCCACAACTGGTGGATGTCATTTCCTAGGTGGCAAACTGGTCAGCTGGACCAGTAAGAAGCAAACTTCAGTTTCATTATCCACTACCGAAGCTGAATACGTGTCTGCAGCCAGTTGTTGTGCTCAGATACTCTGGATGAAGAACCAGTTGCTTGATTATGGTATTAAATATTCAAAGACTCCCATCTTTTGTGATAATACCAGTGCCATTGCTATCTCAAACAATCCAGTCATGCACTCCAGAACGAAGCACATCGATCTAAGGTACCATTTCATTCGCGATCATATTATGAAAAATAATATTGAACTCCATTTTATTCCCACTGACAAACAACTCGCTGACATTTTTACCAAACCACTGGATGTAAAAACTTTTGAATATCTTGTTGGTGAGTTGGGAATGTTAAATCCTTAAATCTGGTGATTGCTCAGATATTGAACGCCATTGTGTACTATCTTTGCAATTATTTGATTTCTGGAGCAACATTCCAGGGAAGACTTGAAAAATATTTTCCTATTAAAAGTGTTTTAAGTTCAGGGGGAATTTATTTTCTCACTGGACAAATTCTTCAGAAAATATTACTGGTGCTTTGTAAATATGTCCCTCTCACTGGTACTGGATAGGTTGAAGTGCATGTTTGAGTTTACTTTTGTCTTCTTGTAAATGTGTCCCTCTCATTTGTCTATATTAGTTGACGTGCAAGTTTGAGGTTACCAGTCTTTCAAAATGGTATTCACTGGTACTTTACTGGAGAGTCCCTCCAGTGTACCATCAGTACATGTTCACTGGACTAATCCACCAGTGATACTGGAGCGTCTAGTCAACCTCCAGATGCACTGAAATTTGTCATAATATTTTCAAATACTTGATCTTTGTGAGTGCCACGTAAGCAAACTTTTTCGAAGATATTTATCTTATGAATCCTACGTGGCATGTAAATTTTTCAAAAACAATGATGGTCTTTTTACATTGGGAAAACAAAAAGGTACAAGTTGTTCGTTTTTGTGGGCGGTGAACCATCACCCATTTATGGGTGATGTGATATAATTAAATGCGGATCTCAAAACCAGATTAAAAGTTATATTTGATAATTTCAAATTAACCTTTTGAGTTCCACATTATCTCTCCTATAAATACCCACTTTCACTTTCCCTTTACATTTACTTCGAACATTTACTCCCAAATCTTAAAATTCCTTCATTCAATTCTTCAAATTCTTCATTAACTCCAAATTCATTAAATTCTTCATAACTCCTTCAATATTCAATTTCATTTTTCATCTATTCTTATAATGGCACCTAGACAGTCACGAAATCTGCTTGCAAATGAGTTCGTTCCTTCTGATAATGTTGACAGGGCACTACACATCACTCTTGAAGCAAGTGCTATTAGGATAAACATGAACAATTGGATGGCACGCCTTTCGTTGTCCAGTGTTCATGATGCTCAATCAATCATAGGAAGATTAAATTCTTTCTTTCTTTCATGCCCATTGTATGGTGCATTGTCTTTGAATCCTGGTAGGATGTACCACGAATATTTGTGCAAGTTCTGGTACACGGCCCAATTTGACGATGAAACTTCATCGATAAATTATACTCTAAAAGGAGGTACAAGAAACCTTGGCTTCACTGTTAGTCTTCTCAGGTCTGTTCTACAGTTAAATTATCATGAACAGAATGAGTTGCCGATTGAACTCCCCACTGGTATAAATTTTAGAGAGGTATGCAGATTGATGGGGCATACGGATATTATGGATGAGCATGGGCAGCTATCCAGAAAAGGAACCATCTACATGAGTAAGTTGTCAGACTCATGGCGATATTTTTTCACACACATAGTTGAGTGTCTAGGAGGCAGCTCTGGAGGGTTAGATCAGATTAACCAAACTCACCTCCAGATGCACTGAAATTTGTCATAATATTTTCAAATACTTGATCTTTGTGAGTGCCACGTAAGCAAACTTTTTCGAAGATATTTATCTTATGAATCCTACGTGGCATGTAAATTTTTCAAAAACAATGATGGTCTTTTTACATTGGGAAAACAAAAAGGTACAAGTTGGTTCGTTTTTGTGGGCGGTGAACCATCACCCATTTATGGGTGATGTGATATAATTAAATGCGGATCTCAAAACCAGATTAAAAGTTATATTTGATAATTTCAAATTAACCTTTTGAGTTCCACATTATCTCTCCTATAAATACCCACTTTCACTTTCCCTTTACATTTACTTCGAACATTTACTCCCAAATCTTAAAATTCCTTCATTCAATTCTTCAAATTCTTCATTAACTCCAAATTCATTAAATTCTTCATAACTCCTTCAATATTCAATTTCATTTTTCATCTATTCTTATAATGGCACCTAGACAGTCACGAAATCTGCTTGCAAATGAGTTCGTTCCTTCTGATAATGTTGACAGGGCACTACACATCACTCTTGAAGCAAGTGCTATTAGGATAAACATGAACAATTGGATGGCACGCCTTTCGTTGTCCAGTGTTCATGATGCTCAATCAATCATAGGAAGATTAAATTCTTTCTTTCTTTCATGCCCATTGTATGGTGCATTGTCTTTGAATCCTGGTAGGATGTACCACGAATATTTGTGCAAGTTCTGGTACACGGCCCAATTTGACGATGAAACTTCATCGATAAATTATACTCTAAAAGGAGGTACAAGAAACCTTGGCTTCACTGTTAGTCTTCTCAGGTCTGTTCTACAGTTAAATTATCATGAACAGAATGAGTTGCCGATTGAACTCCCCACTGGTATAAATTTTAGAGAGGTATGCAGATTGATGGGGCATACGGATATTATGGATGAGCATGGGCAGCTATCCAGAAAAGGAACCATCTACATGAGTAAGTTGTCAGACTCATGGCGATATTTTTTCACACACATAGTTGAGTGTCTAGGAGGCAGCTCTGGAGGGTTAGATCAGATTAACCAAACTCACCTCCAGATTGCTTATTGTTTATGGTATGGGCTAAGGGTTGATTTTGCCCAGATTTTGTTTGATGACCTGGTTGAGCGCCTAAAGGTGAAAGGAAGAAAGCCTTTCATTCCTTACATTAGATTCCTTTCACTGATGTTCAAAAATGCATTAGGCAACCAGTACGATTTTGAAACCACTCACTTCTCAATGAGTGAGTATATGAGGGACCTTGTTAATCTTAGGTCCAGAGTGGATGAGGTGGATATTCCTCAGTTCATGCTTACCTTCCAGAGGGAAGCAGTCTTAATGGGTCCAGAAAGGGTTCAAGATGTTGAAGGACCATCTGGTAGTGATGTGCAGATAATAGAGGCTGTACAGCCCATAAGGTAAGTGGCTCCAGAAAGCTCAAGTCAAGCAAATGTTGAGCTTTCCAGACGACCAAGAACTCATAGACGTCTGACAAGAGGTGGAGTCCAGGTAAATCCATCAACCCATCCTGGTGATACTATTAATGTTGATGGATCTCCAATTTTCGAAGAAAATACTGAATCTCTTGTACAATCTGAACAGAGAGTGGACACTGAAGTCCAGGCTGTAGTACAAGAAGATGTTCCCAGTGTTGCTGAAGTTGTTGAAGGTGTTCAGACTGAAGTAGAAGCTTCTGGTGAGCAAGAGGCTCAGATAGATTTAAATGTCCAGGCTGGTGAACAGGCTGGTACATCTGCTGGTGATGCAACTGTTGGTGATACTTTTTGGGATGAGGCTGATTCTCCCATTACTGAAGGGCATTTTGATGTTGATATGGATTTTCTGGGTGAACAAAGTGTACAAATTGAAAGATCATCAGAAATGCCAGAACAAACACCAGAAACAAACTTACCAACACCAGAACCAGAAATGCCACCACCAGAATCCACTCAACCCCCACCAGAATCAATGCCACCACCAGAATCCACTCAACACCAGAACAATGCCACCACCAGAATCCACTCAACCACCAGAACAATGCCACCACCAGAATCCACTCAACCCACCAGAACAATGCCACCACCAGAATCCACTCAACACCAGAACAATGCCACCACCAGAATCCACTCAACCACCAGAACAATGCCACCACCAGAATCCACTCAACCACCAGAACAATGCCACCACCAGAATCCACTCAACACCAGAACAATGCCACCACCAGAATCCACTCAACACCAGAACAATGCCACCACCAGAATCCACTCAACACCAGAACAATGCCACCACCAGAATCCACTCAACACCAGAACAATGCCACCACCAGAATCCACTCAACACCAGAACAATGCCACCACCAGAATCCACTCAACACCAGAACAATGCCACCACCAGAATCCACTCAACACCAGAACAATGCCACCACCAGAATCCACTCAACACCAGAACAATGCCACCACCAGAATCCACTCAACCACCAGAACAATGCCACCACCAGAATCCACTCAACCACCAGAACAATGCCACCACCAGAATCCACTCAACCACCAGAACAATGCCACCACCAGAATCCACTCAACCACCAGAATCAATGCCACCACCAGAATCCACTCAACCACCACCAGAATCAATGCCACCACCATCCACTCAACAAGAAAATTCTTTCTTTCTTTCATGCCCATTGTATGGTGCATTGTCTTTGAATCCTGGTAGGATGTACCACGAATATTTGTGCAAGTTCTGGTACACGGCCCAATTTGACGATGAAACTTCATCGATAAATTATACTCTAAAAGGAGGTACAAGAAACCTTGGCTTCACTGTTAGTCTTCTCAGGTCTGTTCTACAGTTAAATTATCATGAACAGAATGAGTTGCCGATTGAACTCCCCACTGGTATAAATTTTAGAGAGGTATGCAGATTGATGGGGCATACGGATATTATGGATGAGCATGGGCAGCTATCCAGAAAAGGAACCATCTACATGAGTAAGTTGTCAGACTCATGGCGATATTTTTTCACACACATAGTTGAGTGTCTAGGAGGCAGCTCTGGAGGGTTAGATCAGATTAACCAAACTCACCTCCAGATTGCTTATTGTTTATGGTATGGGCTAAGGGTTGATTTTGCCCAGATTTTGTTTGATGACCTGGTTGAGCGCCTAAAGGTGAAAGGAAGAAAGCCTTTCATTCCTTACATTAGATTCCTTTCACTGATGTTCAAAAATGCATTAGGCAACCAGTACGATTTTGAAACCACTCACTTCTCAATGAGTGAGTATATGAGGGACCTTGTTAATCTTAGGTCCAGAGTGGATGAGGTGGATATTCCTCAGTTCATGCTTACCTTCCAGAGGGAAGCAGTCTTAATGGGTCCAGAAAGGGTTCAAGATGTTGAAGGACCATCTGGTAGTGATGTGCAGATAATAGAGGCTGTACAGCCCATAAGGTAAGTGGCTCCAGAAAGCTCAAGTCAAGCAAATGTTGAGCTTTCCAGACGACCAAGAACTCATAGACGTCTGACAAGAGGTGGAGTCCAGGTAAATCCATCAACCCATCCTGGTGATACTATTAATGTTGATGGATCTCCAATTTTCGAAGAAAATACTGAATCTCTTGTACAATCTGAACAGAGAGTGGACACTGAAGTCCAGGCTGTAGTACAAGAAGATGTTCCCAGTGTTGCTGAAGTTGTTGAAGGTGTTCAGACTGAAGTAGAAGCTTCTGGTGAGCAAGAGGCTCAGATAGATTTAAATGTCCAGGCTGGTGAACAGGCTGGTACATCTGCTGGTGATGCAACTGTTGGTGATACTTTTTGGGATGAGGCTGATTCTCCCATTACTGAAGGGCATTTTGATGTTGATATGGATTTTCTGGGTGAACAAAGTGTACAAATTGAAAGATCATCAGAAATGCCAGAACAAACACCAGAAACAAACTTACCAACACCAGAACCAGAAATGCCACCACCACCACCTTCAATTCCTCCAACAACTCCATATTTCACTCCTATCATTCCTACATCTCAACCACCAGTCCAACCTGTAACATCCCAAAACTTAATCGTTCATGTTGACTAACGTCGTTAGGTCAAATTATAAGTCCGTGATACGTTTGTGTGGAAATATGTGTTTATATGTTTATGTGCCCTATATGTGAGATTTAATTATCTTTAATGAGTGACAATAAAGTAGATTTAATGATGTGTAAAAGGCCTTTGTAGTGTGTGAAAGTGCTTTAGTGTGTTATATGTATCCCCAATAAGTGTTTTTAAGCGAAATAAAGTCGATATGAAGTCCAGGGACCAATTTTGCCAATGTTGGAAAGTTAAAAACGGGTTTGGCATGGGATTAGCCTAATCTAGGTTAATTATGCAGCCATTAATCATAATTAAAACAAATACAAAAGTTCCTTCAATTCTCTCTTGAATTCTTAAGCATAATCTTCAAGTTTTGGTCAATCAAATCGTGTGTTTTGCATTGAATCGGATCGGCTGTCATTCGTGCAGGTAATCAATGATTTGTTGTCGATATTTTCAGATCTAATGATGTTTTATAAAGGATTGAATCTGATTTTATAAAGGAGTTTTAATAAATTAGGGTTCATAATATATTTAAGCAAATTAATGATCAAAACGACATCAAACGAGTTTGTAATCGATCATTATGATCAAAATATGTTTAACAATGTCAAAAACATGTTTTGGGAACAGCCCAAGTCGTTCGTTTCTGGAAAAATCGAAGAACAAAGCCGTTTATGAATTCTGGTCGAAATTGGAACTTAAATTCGTTTGAAGTGGTTTTTGAAGACTAAATTCGTTCTGGAAATGCTAAATTCGTTTGAAGTGGTTTTTGAAGACTAAATTCGTTCTGGAAATGCTAAATTCGTTTGAAAAACGAAGTTTAACTTCGTTCATGCTATTTTCGTTTAAAAGAAGACTAACTTCGGTTGATTAAATCCGTTGGCTAAATTCGTTTGAAGTGGTTTTTGAAGACTAAATTCGTTCTGGAAATGCTAAATTCGTTTGAAGTGGTTTTTGAAGACTAAATTCGTTCGAAATGCTAAATTCGTTTGAAGTGGTTTTTGAAGACTAAATTCGTTCTGGAAATGCTAAATTCGTTTGAAGTGGTTTTTGAAGACTAAATTCGTTCGAAATGCTAAATTCGTTTGAAGTGGTTTTTGAAGACTAAATTCGTTCTGGAAATGCTAAATTCGTTTGAAGTGGTTTTTGAAGACTAAATTCGTTCTGGAAATGCTAAATTCGTTTGAAGAGTAAGACTAATTCGTTTAATGCTAAATTCGTTTTGGAAACAAAGATTAAGTTCGTTTAAATGCTAAATTCGTTTGAAAAACGAAGTTTAACTTCGTTCATGCTATTTTCGTTTAAAAGAAGACTAACTTCGGTTGATTAAATCCGTTGGCTAAATTCGTTTTGGAAACAAAGATTAAGTTCGTTTGAAGGTGCTTAAATTCGTTTGCTGATTATCTAAATTCGTTCTGGAAATGCTAAATTCGTTTGAAGTGGTTTTTGAAGACTAAATTCGTTCGAAATGCTAAATTCGTTTGAAGTGGTTTTTGAAGACTAAATTCGTTCTGGAAATGCTAAATTCGTTTGAAGTGGTTTTTGAAGACTAAATTCGTTCTGGAAATGCTAAATTCGTTTGAAGTGGTTTTTGAAGACTAAATTCGTTCTGGAACTTAAATTCGTTTGAAGTGGTTTTTGAAGACTAAATTCGTTCTGGAAATGCTAAATTCGTTTGAAAAACGAAGTTTAACTTCGTTCATGCTATTTTCGTTTAAAAGAAGACTAACTTCGGTTGATTAAATCCGTTGGCTAAATTCGTTTTGGAAACAAAGATTAAGTTCGTTTGAAGGTGCTTAAATTCGTGCAGGTAATCAATGATTTGTTGTCGATATTTTCAGATCTAATGATGTTTTATAAAGGATTGAATCTGATTTTATAAAGGATCTAATGATGTTTTATAAAGGATTGAATCTGATTTTATAAAGGAGTTTTAATAAATTAGGGTTCATAATATATTTAAGCAAATTAATGATCAAAACGACATCAAACGAGTTTGTAATCGATCATTATGATCAAAATATGTTTAACAATGTCAAAAACATGTTTTGGGAACAGCCCAAGTCGTTCGTTTCTGGAAAAATCGAAGAACAAAGCCGTTTATGAATTCTGGTCGAAATTGGAACTTAAATTCGTTTGAAGTGGTTTTTGAAGACTAAATTCGTTCTGGAAATGCTAAATTCGTTTGAAAAACGAAGTTTAACTTCGTTCATGCTATTTTCGTTTAAAAGAAGACTAACTTCGGTTGATTAAATCCGTTGGCTAAATTCGTTTTGGAAACAAAGATTAAGTTCGTTTGAAGGTGCTTAAATTCGTTTTGGATGCTTAAATTCGTTTCTGATGATCTAAATTCGTTTTAAGGTCTAAATTCGTTTATTGAAGGCTAAGTTCGTTCGGGATGGTTTAAGTTCGTTTGTTGGAATTAAGTTCGTTTCTGATATCTAAATTCGTTTTGAAAAGTTTAAGTTCGTTTGTTGGAATTAAGTTCGTAAGAACAAAACTAAATTCGTTTGCAAGTCCAGTTAAGGTCCCAAATGACTTATATTTTATGTATTAATGTACGATAGGTGTCGGGGATTACTATTAAGCACTGTTAGCTTTTGTTTGCGCGCACATACTACTACCAGGTAAGATACACTACTTTTGTCACGCTGAGGGTGCAACAAAAATGGTTCGTAAACTATATCCTCCATAACAGTAATGTATAACTCATAGGTGGTTGGGTTGATATGGGAGGTACTCGGGGATTAATGATGACGATGTTTATGCCTAAAATGCTTCCCCGTACATGTGGTTACGATATGAAATGTTATGATGAACGGTGGTTAATGATATGTTGTAATGTTGTTATGTGCATGTATATGTGGCTTGTTCATCTAGAACACTAGACCTTTTTTAGGTTGCCATGACACGTGCACGTTTTAAGGGCCCTAACGTGAAAAGATGATAGTATGGATTTAGTTTAGGTTAAAGGTGGAAATCTAAACTAAATATGATAAATGCTCGAGCTAATTAGATGTTAAGTGTTATGCATAACCTGTGCCTTACGGTGGTAATAGGTACATCGTGCCTTACGGTGGTAATAGGTACATCGTGCCTTACGGTGGTAATAGGTACATCGTGCCTTACGGTGGTAATAGGTACATCGTGCCTTACGGTGGTAATAGGTACGTCATGCCTTACGGTGGTAATAGGTACGTATAAATGGTGCCTGACGGTGGTTATAGGTACGTTAAAATGGTTGCTCGGGTGGCTCCTTGCAACAAGTCATATGTGGCGAGTAGTTCGGGTGGCCTGATGACCCACCTAATGTCATGAACATAACGTGCTACTCATGGAATGACATTGTCTTTCCTTAACGGTAACTTCGGTTACAACTTAACGGTGACCTAGTCACAACTTAATGAGATGAGATGAAATGACGAAATTGATTAGGCACGCTTAGGGTCATGAACTCTATGCTTATATGTGATGTGGATATGTTTATACGGTGGTATGAATGCCTAATTAAAAATGACGTAATGCTTTAAAGTGACGATTTAAATGGATGAAATGTTTTGCTTAAACCTGGTGTTATCTTACTTAGCTTTATAGCTAACACTTGTTTCTTTTAATGTGTTGACACCCCTCAGGTTAGACAGTGAGATGACGTGTGAAGCTTTGGCGAGAGATGGGTAGATGATCAAGCTGGCTTTAGTTTACCCAATAGCTTCGCTTAGACCTTATGTTATTGATTTCCTTTATGGAACTTATGTAATGACTATGTTATGATTGCTTTATGTTGGGCAATCTTATGGATTTCTTTTATTACAGATTTGATGCTATCAGTAACACCACCAATGTTTTCTCAACTGTTTTCCTTAGTTGAGTATTTTCCTAAATCGTTTCCGCATGATTTAACGCCGTTAAGCGAAATTTTTGGAAATCCATATTTTTACGAAACGGGTGTTACAATTTGGTATCAGAGAAGTAGTTTAAGTGAACCAAGGCCTATTGACCATAGGATTTGGACTTAAACTTAGGATATGCATGCTAGGTACTCGTAGGATGCCTTAGCTAGTGATGACATGTGATGTAGGATGGGTTGGGATGAGTGCGAGTGTGATAAGGCTTACGAGATGTTTATGTTACGATGATATGATTTAGCCTTATCCCAACGAACTTTTGTTTTATTTCGCGCTTATCGACTCCACCATTTTATTGAAGGAAAATGGTTAACACTCGCAACCGCAACATCCAACGTGACGGAGCAACTGCCAGCGTTACTCCACCTGTCCATCCAGGTGCAGTTGCTACTAATGCTGCTGCTACTGCTGCTGCAGCTAACGTGAATAGAAATCGAGTGAATCCTCAGCAGGTCAATCGGCAAGGCTCGTTAGGCCCTATGCCTCCACCTCCTGGTAATCAACCCATAGTTAACGAAGCAGTGGTGGAGCAAATCCCAAATGCAGCTGAATTGTACAATCTTGTGCTGACTCTCCAGGCCCAGTTAGCACAGACTCAGGAGCAACTGAACAACGCTCTTGCCGAAAATGCTGAAGGAACTGATGGCAATTTCCCAGTGCCTTCTCACCACACTGAGCTACCAGTTAATAATGTAGTCGTTCCCCCTGTTAATGTTGATGTGGCTCCTCCTAATGTAGTTCAAGCTCCTCGATTCAAGTTCGAAAGTTTTCAGAAGTGCGGAGCTCAGAAATTCTATGGAACACTTAATGCAGTGGGTTGCATGGAATGGCTTGATGATATTGAGATGGTTTTTGAAGCTTGTGATTGTCCCGAGGATAAGAAAGTGTTGTGTGCTAGCAGGATGCTGAAAGAAGGTGCTCGGGACTGGTGGAAGAGCATTACCATTTCGATGACTCCAGCTATGGTATCTGCTATTACGTGGGCTAACTTTAGACAGAAATTTATTGAAGAATATATTGGAGTTCATGAGCAGCGCAAAATGGAAAAAGAGTTTCGTGCCCTGAAGGCTGAAGTGGGAAAAATTAATGATTATGCTCGTTCCTTTATGGAAAAGATGAAATTTGTGGGTCATCTATTCAGAACTGATGCAGATCAAGTCGCCTGCTATGTCGATGGTTTACCTCCGAGTTATCGAGGTATTTGTAGGCAGCACAAGACTCTAACTGAAGCTATCAAAGAGTCTAAAAAGCTTGATGATGATTTTGCTACGGATAAGAAAGTGTTGTGTGCTAGCAGGATGCTGAAAGAAGGTGCTCGGGACTGGTGGAAGAGCATTACCATTTCGATGACTCCAGCTATGGTATCTGCTATTACGTGGGCTAACTTTAGACAGAAATTTATTGAAGAATATATTGGAGTTCATGAGCAGCGCAAAATGGAAAAAGAGTTTCGTGCCCTGAAGGCTGAAGTGGGAAAAATTAATGATTATGCTCGTTCCTTTATGGAAAAGATGAAATTTGTGGGTCATCTATTCAGAACTGATGCAGATCAAGTCGCCTGCTATGTCGATGGTTTACCTCCGAGTTATCGAGGTATTTGTAGGCAGCACAAGACTCTAACTGAAGCTATCAAAGAGTCTAAAAAGCTTGATGATGATTTTGCTACGGATAAGAAAGTGTTGTGTGCTAGCAGGATGCTGAAAGAAGGTGCTCGGGACTGGTGGAAGAGCATTACCATTTCGATGACTCCAGCTATGGTATCTGCTATTACGTGGGCTAACTTTAGACAGAAATTTATTGAAGAATATATTGGAGTTCATGAGCAGCGCAAAATGGAAAAAGAGTTTCGTGCCCTGAAGGCTGAAGTGGGAAAAATTAATGATTATGCTCGTTCCTTTATGGAAAAGATGAAATTTGTGGGTCATCTATTCAGAACTGATGCAGATCAAGTCGCCTGCTATGTCGATGGTTTACCTCCGAGTTATCGAGGTATTTGTAGGCAGCACAAGACTCTAACTGAAGCTATCAAAGAGTCTAAAAAGCTTGATGATGATTTTGCTACGGATAAGAAAGTGTTGTGTGCTAGCAGGATGCTGAAAGAAGGTGCTCGGGACTGGTGGAAGAGCATTACCATTTCGATGACTCCAGCTATGGTATCTGCTATTACGTGGGCTAACTTTAGACAGAAATTTATTGAAGAATATATTGGAGTTCATGAGCAGCGCAAAATGGAAAAAGAGTTTCGTGCCCTGAAGGCTGAAGTGGGAAAAATTAATGATTATGCTCGTTCCTTTATGGAAAAGATGAAATTTGTGGGTCATCTATTCAGAACTGATGCAGATCAAGTCGCCTGCTATGTCGATGGTTTACCTCCGAGTTATCGAGGTATTTGTAGGCAGCACAAGACTCTAACTGAAGCTATCAAAGAGTCTAAAAAGCTTGATGATGATTTTGCTACGGATAAGAAAGTGTTGTGTGCTAGCAGGATGCTGAAAGAAGGTGCTCGGGACTGGTGGAAGAGCATTACCATTTCGATGACTCCAGCTATGGTATCTGCTATTACGTGGGCTAACTTTAGACAGAAATTTATTGAAGAATATATTGGAGTTCATGAGCAGCGCAAAATGGAAAAAGAGTTTCGTGCCCTGAAGGCTGAAGTGGGAAAAATTAATGATTATGCTCGTTCCTTTATGGAAAAGATGAAATTTGTGGGTCATCTATTCAGAACTGATGCAGATCAAGTCGCCTGCTATGTCGATGGTTTACCTCCGAGTTATCGAGGTATTTGTAGGCAGCACAAGACTCTAACTGAAGCTATCAAAGAGTCTAAAAAGCTTGATGATGATTTTGCTACGGATAAGAAAGTGTTGTGTGCTAGCAGGATGCTGAAAGAAGGTGCTCGGGACTGGTGGAAGAGCATTACCATTTCGATGACTCCAGCTATGGTATCTGCTATTACGTGGGCTAACTTTAGACAGAAATTTATTGAAGAATATATTGGAGTTCATGAGCAGCGCAAAATGGAAAAAGAGTTTCGTGCCCTGAAGGCTGAAGTGGGAAAAATTAATGATTATGCTCGTTCCTTTATGGAAAAGATGAAATTTGTGGGTCATCTATTCAGAACTGATGCAGATCAAGTCGCCTGCTATGTCGATGGTTTACCTCCGAGTTATCGAGGTATTTGTAGGCAGCACAAGACTCTAACTGAAGCTATCAAAGAGTCTAAAAAGCTTGATGATGATTTTGCTACGGATAAGAAAGTGGAAAAGAAAGAGGATGAGAAGAAGTCTGGCAATAAGAGGAGGTTTGGTGGATCAAATCGTTTTGGAAAGAAATTTAAGGGATCTTCATCGTCCTCTGACAAGGGAAGGGCAGACAAGGATGGAAAATAGTGCCCAGGCTGCAAATCTATCCATTATGGTCAGTGTTCTACAAAGACCCGCAGGTGCAATAGGTGTGGAACTCAGGGTCATACCATTGATCAATGCACTGACAAGGCAAGATGTTATAAATGTGGAGACACCAAGCACCGTATTGCAGACTGCCCGCAGATGAGGAAAGATGAGGGAAAGAAGGCAGAAGCTTCCCAGGCCAAAGCCCGTGCTTTTCAGATGACAGCTGAGGAGGCAAAAGACGATGATCAGGTAGTTACTGCTACCCTTATTGTTAACTCCAAACCTGCTAATGTGTTATTTGATTCTGGTGCGAACAAATCTTTTGTGTCTACTCTGTTTGCTCCTAAGTTAGACATGACTACTAGTTCTTTACGGTGCCCTATAAAAGTAGAGGTGGCTAATGGTGCGACGTCTATTATTCGGGAAGGTTATTCTGATTGTCCGATAGAAATAGAGGGTCGTTTATTTACTGCTAACCTGTTACCCGCTACCATTCCTAGTTTCGATGTTGTTCTCGGTATGGATTGGATGTCTAAGAATGATGCTGTCGTCCTATGTTCGAAAAAGATAGTCCGTATCGCTACTCCCGACGGTAAAGGTGTTGGTGTGTATGGTGACAAGAAGCCGGGAAATGTTAAGGTGATCTCTATGATGAAAGCTCTTCGTTGTATACGGCAAACTAAGTCGCATTTCCTAGCCTATGTCATCGATTCTCGTATCGCGAAGCCTACAGTCTCTGATGTTGAGGTTGTTTCCGAGTTTCCTGATGTTTTCCCTGAAGATCTTCCAGGTCTTCCTCCGGATCGTGAGGTTGAATTTTCTATTGACCTCATTCCTGGTGCTACTCCTGTAGCCAAAGCTCCCTATCGATTAGCTCCGACGGAGATGAAGGAGCTGATGACCCAAATTCAGGAACTTTTAGATAAAGGTTTCATTCGTCCGAGTTCCTCTCCATGGGGTGCTCCTATCCTTTTCGTAAAGAAGAAAGACGGATCCATGCGCATGTGTATTGATTATCGCGAGCTGAATAAAAGAACGGTGAAGAATAAGTATCCACTCCCTCGTATTGATGATTTGTTCGATCAACTTCAAGGTGCTTCCTATTTTTCAAAGATTGATTTACGTTCTGGCTATCATCAACTGAAGGTCGAAGAAGAGAGTGTAGCCAAAACAGCGTTCCGAACTCGTTATGGTCATTACGAGTTCCTTGTCATGCCATTCGGTTTGACAAATGCTCCAGCGAAGTTTATGGATCTGATGAACCGTGTCTGTCGACCATTTTTGGATCATTTCGTTATTGTTTTCATCGACGACATCCTTGTGTATTCAAAGTCGGAAGAGGAACATAGAGAGCATTTGAGAGCTGTCCTTCAAGTCCTCCGAGAGAAAAAAGCTATATGCTAAGTTCTCCAAGTGCGAGTTCTGGCTAAAGGAAGTTCATTTCCTCGGCCATGTCATCTCCTCTGATGGTATAAAAGTAGATCCTTCGAAGATAGAAGCGGTGTCGAAGTGGGAGCAGCCTAAGTCTCCTACTGAAATTAAGAGTTTTCTCGGTTTGGCTGGCTACTATCGACGTTTTATTCAGGATTTCTCGCGCATTGCCAAGCCAATGACTGAATTAACGAAGAAAGGTGTGAAGGTTGTGTGGACCGATGCTCAAGAGAAAGCCTTCACGACGTTGAAAAAGAAGTTGTGTGAAGCTCCAGTCCTAGTTTTACCCGAAGGAACCGATGATTTAGTTGTCTATAGTGACGCATCCATCACGGGGTTAGGGTGTGTATTAATGCAACGGGACAAAGTTATCGCGTACGCATCTCGACAGCTGAAGCCTCATGAGCGGAATTATCCTACTCATGACCTTGAGCTGGCTGCTGTTGTTTTTGCTCTGAAATTGTGGCGACATTACCTATATGGTACGAAGTGTACCCTTTATACGGATCATAAGAGCTTACAGTACGTGTTTACTCAGAAGGACATGAATGTTAGACAACGGCGGTGGATGGAGTTATTAAAGGACTACGATTGTGAAATTAAATATCACCCAGGCAAAGCTAATGTGGTTGCTGATGCCTTGAGCCGCAAAGGATATGCGAAGAGTAGGTTATGTGCAATGATTACGAAGGTTGAGTCGAACTTAATGGAACCTATTCGATTAGCTCAAATTGAAGCGTTGAAGGAGGAGAATGTGAAAGAGGAGTCTATTGGGAAAAAGAAGAAAAATAGACTTGAAATGGAAGAAAATAGTCGCGGTCTTCGAACTTACAAAGGTAGAATATGGGTTCCTCTATATGGAGGCAATCGTGAGTTAGTGATGGACGAAGCTCACAAGACTAAGTATTCTGTACACCCTGGTGCCACAAAGATGCATGCGGACTTGAAGCCGATTTATTGGTGGCCCAGTATTAAAAACGATGTGATGATGTACGTACAGAAATGTTTGACATGTGCTAAAGTAAAAGCTGAACACCAAAAGCCTTACGGGAAGTTTCAGCAACTCGAGATCCCTGAATGGAAATGGGATCGCATTACGATGGATTTTGTAACCAAACTTCCGAGGACGCCTCGTGGTCACGACATGATATGGGTTATTGTCGATCAATTAACGAAGAGTGCCCATTTCCTCCCAGTTCGTGAGAATGCTCCTATGGAAAATTTCGCTACATTGTATATTAAAGAAGTGGTTACTAAACATGGTGTTCCGATATCGATCGTGTCCGATCGTGATGCTAGATTTGTTTCCAACTTTTGGAAGAGTTTTCAACGGGAATTTGGTACTCAAGTTCGTCTGAGCACAGCCTATCACCCGCAGACGGATGGGCAAAGTGAAAGGACTATTCAAACGCTCGAAGATATGCTCAGAGCTTGTGTAATGGATTATGATGGTTCGTGGGATAAACACCTACCTCTTATTGAGTTTGCGTATAACAATAGTTATCATGCGAGCATTGGAATGCCACCTTTTGAGATGTTATATGGTAGAAAGTGTCGAACTCCTAGTTGTTGGTTGGAGCCCGGGGAAAAGCAATTTGCTGGACCCGAAGTAGTACAAATTACGGCCGATAAAGTTAATGTTGCAAAGAAAGCCTTGCGTATTGCTCGCGAAAGGCAAAAGTCATATGCTGATAAGAAAAGGAGGCCGTTTGATTTTAAAGAAGGTGAAATGGTTTTACTCAAGGTGTCGCCTTGGAAAGGTGTATTATGATTTGGCAAACGAGGAAAGCTAAGCCCTAGATTCATTGGACCTTTTAAGATCATTAAAAAGGTTAATGAACAGGCATTTCAACTGGAATTACCTCCAGAACTTCATGGAATTCACAACACATTTCATGTGTGTTATCTACGTAAATGCTAGGCAAATGAAGCAGATGTCATTCCACTCGAGGACGTAAGTATTGATCCAAACAAGCAGATTGTTGATGAACCTGTTGCTATAATGGGAAGGAAACAAAAGAAGTTACGACGAAAGACTATCGATCTAGTTCTCATTAAGTGGAAACACAATCACGGCGAAAGTATGACTTGGGAGACCGAGTCCGTAATGCGGGAGACCTATCCCCACCTTTTTGATGCTGAAGTGATTCCGGGGACGGAATCCTCTTAAGGGGGAGGTAATTGTAACATCCCAAAACTTAATCGTTCATGTTGACTAACGTCGTTAGGTCAAATTATAAGTCCGTGATACGTTTGTGTGGAAATATGTGTTTATATGTTTATGTGCCCTATATGTGAGATTTAATTATCTTTAATGAGTGACAATAAAGTAGATTTAATGATGTGTAAAAGGCCTTTGTAGTGTGTGAAAGTGCTTTAGTGTGTTATATGTATCCCCAATAAGTGTTTTTAAGCGAAATAAAGTCGATATGAAGTCCAGGGACCAATTTTGCCAATGTTGGAAAGTTAAAAACGGGTTTGGCATGGGATTAGCCTAATCTAGGTTAATTATGCAGCCATTAATCATAATTAAAACAAATACAAAAGTTCCTTCAATTCTCTCTTGAATTCTTAAGCATAATCTTCAAGTTTTGGTCAATCAAATCGTGTGTTTTGCATTGAATCGGATCGGCTGTCATTCGTGCAGGTAATCAATGATTTGTTGTCGATATTTTCAGATCTAATGATGTTTTATAAAGGATTGAATCTGATTTTATAAAGGAGTTTTAATAAATTAGGGTTCATAATATATTTAAGCAAATTAATGATATCCCCAATAGGTGTTTTTAAGCGAAATAAAGTCGATATGAAGTCCAGGGACCAATTTTGCCAATGTTGGAAAGTTAAAAACGGGTTTGGCATGGGATTAGCCTAATCTAGGTTAATTGGACCTTTTAAGATCATTAAAAAGGTTAATGAACAGGCATTTCAACTGGAATTACCTCCAGAACTTCATGGAATTCACAACACATTTCATGTGTGTTATCTACGTAAATGCTAGGCAAATGAAGCAGATGTCATTCCACTCGAGGACGTAAGTATTGATCCAAACAAGCAGATTGTTGATGAACCTGTTGCTATAATGGGAAGGAAACAAAAGAAGTTACGACGAAAGACTATCGATCTAGTTCTCATTAAGTGGAAACACAATCACGGCGAAAGTATGACTTGGGAGACCGAGTCCGTAATGCGGGAGACCTATCCCCACCTTTTTGATGCTGAAGTGATTCCGGGGACGGAATCCTCTTAAGGGGGAGGTAATTGTAACATCCCAAAACTTAATCGTTCATGTTGACTAACGTCGTTAGGTCAAATTATAAGTCCGTGATACGTTTGTGTGGAAATATGTGTTTATATGTTTATGTGCCCTATATGTGAGATTTAATTATCTTTAATGAGTGACAATAAAGTAGATTTAATGATGTGTAAAAGGCCTTTGTAGTGTGTGAAAGTGCTTTAGTGTGTTATATGTATCCCCAATAAGTGTTTTTAAGCGAAATAAAGTCGATATGAAGTCCAGGGACCAATTTTGCCAATGTTGGAAAGTTAAAAACGGGTTTGGCATGGGATTAGCCTAATCTAGGTTAATTATGCAGCCATTAATCATAATTAAAACAAATACAAAAGTTCCTTCAATTCTCTCTTGAATTCTTAAGCATAATCTTCAAGTTTTGGTCAATCAAATCGTGTGTTTTGCATTGAATCGGATCGGCTGTCATTCGTGCAGGTAATCAATGATTTGTTGTCGATATTTTCAGATCTAATGATGTTTTATAAAGGATTGAATCTGATTTTATAAAGGAGTTTTAATAAATTAGGGTTCATAATATATTTAAGCAAATTAATGATCAAAACGACATCAAACGAGTTTGTAATCGATCATTATGATCAAAATATGTTTAACAATGTCAAAAACATGTTTTGGGAACAGCCCAAGTCGTTCGTTTCTGGAAAAATCGAAGAACAAAGCCGTTTATGAATTCTGGTCGAAATTGGAACTTAAATTCGTTTGAAGCAAAGATTAAGTTCGTTTGTTATCAGGAAGTTAAGTTCGTAAGAACAAAACTAAATTCGTTTGAGTTTAAGCTAAATTCGTTTGAAAAACGAAGTTTAACTTCGTTCATGCTATTTTCGTTTAAAAGAAGACTAACTTCGGTTGATTAAATCCGTTGGCTAAATTCGTTTTGGAAACAAAGATTAAGTTCGTTTGAAGGTGCTTAAATTCGTTTCTGATGATTAAATTCGTTTTTGAAGGCTAAGTTCGTTATGGTTTAAGTTCGTTTGGAACTTAAATTCGTTTGAAGTGGTTTTTGAAGACTAAATTCGTTCTGGAAATGCTAAATTCGTTTTAAGGTCTAAATTCGTTTTGAAGGCTAAATTCGTTTTGGAAAAAGATTAAGTTCGTTTGTTATCAGGAATTAAGTTCGTAAGAACAAAACTAAATTCGTTTGAAGGGTTTAAGTTCGTTTGCTTGAAAAGAAGACTAATTTCGGTTGTTAAATCCGTTGGCTAAATTCGTTTTGGAAACAAAGATTAAGTTCGTTTGAAGGTGCTTAAATTCGTTTTGGATGATTAAATTCGTTTTGGAAACAAAGATTAAGTTCGTTTGAAGGTGCTTAAATTCGTTTCTGATGATCTAAATTCGTTTTAAGTAAATTCGTTTTAGGTCTAAATTCGTTTATTGAAGGCTAAGTTCGTTCGGGATGGTTTAAGTTCGTTTGTTGGAATTAAGTTCGTAAGAACAAAACTAAATTCGTTTGAAGTGGTTTTTGAAGACTAAATTCGTTCTGGAACTTTAAATTCGTTTGAAGTGGTTTTTGAAGACTAAATTCGTTCTGGAAATGCTAAATTCGTTTGAAAAACGAAGTTTAACTTCGTTCATGCTATTTTCGTTTAAAAGAAGACTAACTTCGGTTGATTAAATCCGTTGGCTAAATTCGTTTTGGAAACAAAGATTAAGTTCGTTTGAAGGTGCTTAAATTCGTTTCTGATGATCTAAATTCGTTTTAAGGTCTAAATTCGTTTATTGAAGGCTAAGTTCGTTCGGGATGGTTTAAGTTCGTTTGTTGGAATTAAAGTTCGTTTTGGAAACAAAGATTAAGTTCGTTTGTTATCAGGAATTAAGTTCGTAAGAACAAAACTAAATTCGTTTGAAGTGGTTTTTGAAGACTAAATTCGTTCTGGAACTTAAATTCGTTTGAAGTGGTTTTTGAAGACTAAATTCGTTCTGGAAATGCTAAATTCGTTTGAAAAACGAAGTTTAACTTCGTTCATGCTATTTTCGTTTAAAAGAAGACTAACTTCGGTTGATTAAATCCGTTGGCTAAATTCGTTTTGGAAACAAAGATTAAGTTCGTTTGAAGGTGCTTAAATTCGTTTCTGATGATCTAAATTCGTTTTAAGGTCTAAATTCGTTTATTGAAGGCTAAGTTCGTTCGGGATGGTTTAAGTTCGTTTGTTGGAATTAAGTTCGTTTTAAGAGATCTAAATTCGTTTATTGAAGGCTAAGTTCGTTCAGTATGGTTTAAGTTCGTTTGAATTAAGTTCGTAAGAACAAAGACTTAAGTTCGTTTGTTGGAATTAAGTTCGTAAGAACAAAACTAAATTCGTTTGCAAGTCCAGTTAAGGTCCCAAATGACTTATATTTTATGTATTAATGTACGATAGGTGTCGGGGATTACTATTAAGCACTGTTAGCTTTTGTTTGCGCGCACATACTACTACCAGGTAAGATACACTACTTTTGTCACGCTGAGGGTGCAACAAAAATGGTTCGTAAACTATAACCTCCATAACAGTAATGTATAACTCATAGGTGGTTGGGTTGATATGGGAGGTACTCGGGGATTAATGATGACGATGTTTATGCCTAAAATGCTTCCCCGTACATGTGGTTACGATATGAAATGTTATGATGAACGGTGGTTAATGATATGTTGTAATGTTGTTATGTGCATGTATATGTGGCTTGTTCATCTAGAACACTAGACCTTTTTTAGGTTGCCATGACACGTGCACGTTTTAAGGGCCCTAACGTGAAAAGATGATAGTATGGATTTAGTTTAGGTTAAAGGTGGAAATCTAAACTAAATATGATAAATGCTCGAGCTAATTAGATGTTAAGTGTTATGCATAACCTGTGCCTTACGGTGGTAATAGGTACATCGTGCCTTACGGTGGTAATAGGTACGTATAAATGGTGCCTGACGGTGGTAATAGGTACGTCATGCCTGACGGTGGTTATAGGTACGTTAAAATGGTTGCTCGGGTGGCTCCTTGCAACAAGTCATATGTGGCGAGTAGTTCGGGTGGCCTGATGACCCACCTAATGTCATGAACATAACGTGCTACTCATGGAATGACATTGTCTTTCCTTAACGGTAACTTCGGTTACAACTTAACGGTGACCTAGTCACAACTTAATGAGGATGAAATGACGAAATTGATTAGGCACTAAATTCGTTTTTTTTTTTTTTTTTTTTTTTTTTTTTTTTTTTTTTTTTTTTTTTTTTTTTTTTTTTTTTTTTTTTTTTTTTTTTTTTTTTTTTTTTTTTTTTTTTTTTTTTTTTTTTTTTTTTTTTTTTTTTTTTTTTTTTTTTTTTTTTTTTTTTTTTTTTTTTTTTTTTTTTTTTTTTTTTTTTTTTTTTTTTTTTTTTTTTTTTTTTTTTTTTTTTTTTTTTTTTTTTTTTTTTTTTTTTTTTTTTTTTTTTTTTTTTTTTTTTTTTTTTTTTTTTTTTTTTTTTTTTTTTTTTTTTTTTTTTTTTTTTTTTTTTTTTTTTTTTTTTTTTTTTTTTTTTTTTTTTTTTTTTTTTTTTTTTTTTTTTTTTTTTTTTTTTTTTTTTTTTTTTTTTTTTTTTTTTTTTTTTTTTTTTTTTTTTTTTTTTTTTTTTTTTTTTTTTTTTTTTTTTTTTTTTTTTTTTTTTTTTTTTTTTTTTTTTTTTTTTTTTTTTTTTTTTTTTTTTTTTTTTTTTTTTTTTTTTTTTTTTTTTTTTTTTTTTTTTTTTTTTTTTTTTTTTTTTTTTTTTTTTTTTTTTTTTTTTTTTTTTTTTTTTTTTTTTTTTTTTTTTTTTTTTTTTTTTTTTTTTTTTTTTTTTTTTTTTTTTTTTTTTTTTTTTTTTTTTTTTTTTTTTTTTTTTTTTTTTTTTTTTTTTTTTTTTTTTTTTTTTTTTTTTTTTTTTTTTTTTTTTTTTTTTTTTTTTTTTTTTTTTTTTTTTTTTTTTTTTTTTTTTTTTTTTTTTTTTTTTTTTTTTTTTTTTTTTTTTTTTTTTTTTTTTTTTTTTTTTTTTTTTTTTTTTTTTTTTTTTTTTTTTTTTTTTTTTTTTTTTTTTTTTTTTTTTTTTTTTTTTTTTTTTTTTTTTTTTTTTTTTTTTTTTTTTTTTTTTTTTTTTTTTTTTTTTTTTTTTTTTTTTTTTTTTTTTTTTTTTTTTTTTTTTTTTTTTTTTTTTTTTTTTTTTTTTTTTTTTTTTTTTTTTTTTTTTTTTTTTTTTTTTTTTTTTTTTTTTTTTTTTTTTTTTTTTTTTTTTTTTTTTTTTTTTTTTTTTTTTTTTTTTTTTTTTTTTTTTTTTTTTTTTTTTTTTTTTTTTTTTTTTTTTTTTTTTTTTTTTTTTTTTTTTTTTTTTTTTTTTTTTTTTTTTTTTTTTTTTTTTTTTTTTTTTTTTTTTTTTTTTTTTTTTTTTTTTTTTTTTTTTTTTTTTTTTTTTTTTTTTTTTTTTTTTTTTTTTTTTTTTTTTTTTTTTTTTTTTTTTTTTTTTTTTTTTTTTTTTTTTTTTTTTTTTTTTTTTTTTTTTTTTTTTTTTTTTTTTTTTTTTTTTTTTTTTTTTTTTTTTTTTTTTTTTTTTTTTTTTTTTTTTTTTTTTTTTTTTTTTTTTTTTTTTTTTTTTTTTTTTTTTTTTTTTTTTTTTTTTTTTTTTTTTTTTTTTTTTTTTTTTTTTTTTTTTTTTTTTTTTTTTTTTTTTTTTTTTTTTTTTTTTTTTTTTTTTTTTTTTTTTTTTTTTTTTTTTTTTTTTTTTTTTTTTTTTTTTTTTTTTTTTTTTTTTTTTTTTTTTTTTTTTTTTTTTTTTTTTTTTTTTTTTTTTTTTTTTTTTTTTTTTTTTTTTTTTTTTTTTTTTTTTTTTTTTTTTTTTTTTTTTTTTTTTTTTTTTTTTTTTTTTTTTTTTTTTTTTTTTTTTTTTTTTTTTTTTTTTTTTTTTTTTTTTTTTTTTTTTTTTTTTTTTTTTTTTTTTTTTTTTTTTTTTTTTTTTTTTTTTTTTTTTTTTTTTTTTTTTTTTTTTTTTTTTTTTTTTTTTTTTTTTTTTTTTTTTTTTTTTTTTTTTTTTTTTTTTTTTTTTTTTTTTTTTTTTTTTTTTTTTTTTTTTTTTTTTTTTTTTTTTTTTTTTTTTTTTTTTTTTTTTTTTTTTTTTTTTTTTTTTTTTTTTTTTTTTTTTTTTTTTTTTTTTTTTTTTTTTTTTTTTTTTTTTTTTTTTTTTTTTTTTTTTTTTTTTTTTTTTTTTTTTTTTTTTTTTTTTTTTTTTTTTTTTTTTTTTTTTTTTTTTTTTTTTTTTTTTTTTTTTTTTTTTTTTTTTTTTTTTTTTTTTTTTTTTTTTTTTTTTTTTTTTTTTTTTTTTTTTTTTTTTTTTTTTTTTTTTTTTTTTTTTTTTTTTTTTTTTTTTTTTTTTTTTTTTTTTTTTTTTTTTTTTTTTTTTTTTTTTTTTTTTTTTTTTTTTTTTTTTTTTTTTTTTTTTTTTTTTTTTTTTTTTTTTTTTTTTTTTCCTTTATGGAACTTATGTAATGACTATGTTATGATTGCTTTATGTTGGGCAATCTTATGGATTTCTTTTATTACAGATTTGATGCTATCAGTAACACCACCAATGTTTTCTCAACTATTTTCCTTAGTTGAGTATTTTCCTAAATCGTTTCCGCATGATTTAACGCCGTTAGGCGAAATTTTTGGAAATCCATATTTTTACGAAACGGGTGTTACACAACCAACCGAACAAAGTGTGCCAGACTCAAATGTTGAATCTGAAGAGGTCTGGGCACAAGTGCCAGTGATGGAGAGAATGACTTCTCACCTGGAACCATCCCACTGGTCTCTCCACTTCTTCCTCAACCGAGGTCCAAGGCCTTCTTAGTAAGGTGGCGGACCTGGAGAGATCACTGCACTCATCTTCCCAGGTTATTTCTGATTTTAAGTCCTTGTTGACAACTAATCTTTCATCAGAAATGAACCTCTTCGCTGGAAATGAAAAGTTGGTGTTCGAGAAGTTGGATGAACTGGTGCTGGCCACTAATACTAACTCTCAAAATATAAGAGTGGCAGTCCAGGGGTTGGAATCCAGAATGGTGTCTTCTGTTCAGACTGCAGTCACTGGCGAACTGGCAGGGCTGAAAAAAGAAGTAAAGAATTTGGTGTTCAGGGTAAGTGCTCTGGAGAGTAGGCCCACACTAGATCAGGGTGAAGTTGTTAGCACCATAAGTGATGAGTGTACGAGGAAGTTCAGAAGTGATGTGCTAAAGGAATTATGTGAAGAGGTTTCTGGAACCGTTCTTCGAAGCATTAGAGATGGGGCCTTACCCCAGATTGAGAAGCTACTGGATGAAAAGTTGCCTAAGCACTTGCCTGAACAAATTAACAATCTGAAGAAAGAAGTGCTGACACTAAAGAAAGGTATGACTGCTTCCATGCCAGAACAAGGAAGAACTTTTGGCTCACTGGATAGACTGATGATGGAAGATTTATGGAATGATCTGAAGTCAAGAACAGATCATTCCAAGGGGGAAAAATCGTCTGTTCCATCATCTGGTGACCAAACTCTGAAACAAATGGCACAACAAGCATATGGCACTGAAGCCGGGCTTACTGAAGAAGAGGCTGCTGGTACTTAAGCCGAGCCCCAGTTTGAAACCTTCCCAGACATTCCTACAACACTGAAGGCAGTTAAAGGGAAAGAAAAGGTTGTGTCTGGTGAAGAGGAAGTTCAGACTGAAGATGTTGATAATGAGACTTCTAGGAAGTTAAATCAACAGTGCATCATGATAGAGATTTTCAAGACAAACCAGAAAAAGGAACTGCTGGCCCATCATAGGGATATGGCTAAACATGGGACTCTGGATTCCTACAATGCTGGAAGACTGGGCATAAACATTGAAGTATATAAAAAGATGAAGGAAGATCCCAGAGTTCAACAATGTCTTGATGCACTGAATGATGTACATATACACTCGTTCTATGCAGAGGAAGAACAGGTATATGATTCTTTGATATATGGTGTGACCATTCCAGAGCTAATTAGACAAAGAAAGGAGGAGCTGGTAAGCCTCCAGAAGAAAATTAGAAGAAATGCTGGTGCTTTGGAACTGGAATATAGGAAGAAAATGTCTGGTCTGCCCAAGCTTACTGCCAAGCAAGTGAAAGCAATAAGAGATGGTGATCTTAGCACCTTTATTCCTCTGGATACTACTCTGAAGATCAATAGACAAGTACACCAGTCCACTGAAGGACAACAGAGTGGTGTATCCAGGGATACTGAAGATATGGTCCAGTTGGCTAAGCAAAGGGCAAAATATGAAGAAATGATGAATTTCAGAGCCAATGCAAGAAAGATTGTAAGTGCTGAAATCACACTGGCTGAAAATCATCAAAATATGACCAAGTTTAATGTAAAGTTGACCAGAGAGGGTAACTTTACTGATGAGAGGAAAGATACTTCAGTCCATGCCTTTGGATGGACTGAACTGAAGGAAATAGGAATGAGCTTTAAAGGTAAAAGTGATATCTCTTCAGATGTGAAGGTTTTTATGAAAAGAATCGAGAAGATCTGGAAGAGGATACAACAAATGGAAGCTGTGTTGGGTCTGAGACCACCAGTGTCTGTTCCATCATCTCCATCTCCCAAGAGGAAGGCTTCTGAAGATACACCAGAAAGGATATCAAGAAGAAGGGCCTGAACTCTTACCATTTTACTTGTTGTAATTATTTGTTTATGAAAGTTGTAATTATTTTCCTTTTTGGTGAAAGTAATAATAGTTGCAAATTTTTATTTTTTTACAAGTAAATGACCAGATTTAGTCTAAGTTAGAACTTAAAGATGAAACTGAAAACACTCATGATCTATAAAGTGTTTTCCAGTAACATAGACTTTTTAGACTTAAATCGTCCAAGTGTTTTCCAGTAACATAGACTTTTTAGACTTAAATCGTCCAAGTGTTTTCCAGACATACAAATTTGTATATCTATAAGTCTGAAAAATACTTGCATTATTTCTAAACAAATAGGGGGAATTTGTTAGGTCCAGATTTAGTCCAGACTTACTGGACTGGCTCCAGACTGGACTACTGGATCCTTACTTAGGTTTGTTAAGAATCATGTTTTGCTGGACTCACTCCAGAACCGACTTCTGGAGCATCACTGAAGATCTGACCAGAAAACGTGTTTGACTGGACCTACTCCAGACTTGGAATCTGGAGTCCCTCTAAAGATTTGTCCAGAAATAATTGAAGACTAGTGAGCAAATACTTGTATAGCTAATCTGGAGTATTCTCCAGATTAGCTCACTGAAGACTTCACCCCAGTCCAGATCTACTCTACTAAAGACATTCTGACTGAAGTCGAAGACTGAAGTCTGAAGGAAGAAGACTTAACAAATGGCGGAGTCCACTGGAAAGTCTTACCAGATCTGTACACTGGAGGATTGTTAGTGTTCTAGATCCTGCAAGTCTGAACACTAATATCAAGGATTGACTTATGCCTAACACACTTTCCAAAGAACAATCCACTTGTTCTTTAACATAGTATACGTGTGTTAAGGTGGTTGGATATAAGGATACACTTGCACTTGATGTGACTTTATCCTTATTCTTATCTAATGCATTTAATGTTCTTGTCGGATCATTAAATGTATGCAACCATATTTGTACGGCACAAAATTCACTGGTGAATTTTGTTGCCTATAAATACAAAGTCATATCCTTGACAAAAATACTTTTTAAGCATAACACTTTGCATGAAAGTGAATTTGTCCAAATACTCTCGATCTTAAACAGGGATACTTCACAACTTTAAGTATCTCGATCCTGAAGAGCTATTTGACAAATATAGATCATTTGTAACTCATAGGTTGTTAGGATACATACTTCATTGTATTATCTTGATTCCGCAACAACTTGTATTTTATTTAAACATCAATAAATGAAATACCCATGAAACATACATAATGGTCCACTTTATTTGTTTATTGCTTTAAGTCTTGTATTACTTTGTTTATATATCTTGCATATTTATTTACAAGTAATACTAGTCCAAATCTAGTGATTATTAGACTTGTTGTATTTTACACATTCTAGGTTAACCATCTCGAGCGTATAAACGGGACTCACACTTTGGGATAAAAAAAAAACATGTGCGTTTCGTTGTACACGTGTGTTGCGGTGTGAATGTGTTTATTTTAGGATCAAAAAGAACATTTGTGTTTTTAACTAGGATTATAAAATGTTAAATAATTCCAATCCATTTCTACTCCTTATCTGATTATTAATTTAACAAAAGATGAAAATGTTGGTTTAAGGGAAAAAGAATTTCATCACGTACACATGGTAATTAATGAGTAATTCATTTCAAAAAATTTAACTCCTCATTAAGCTGGTAACTAACGAGATATTCAAGGAGCTTTTTCATTTTAATTTTTGATTATTTAAATTAGCTTTATAAAGTTACAATATTATCCCTATACATAAAAGTTCTCATAGTTTTCAAAAAATATTTAGTTATCATTTTATCTTTTACTATATATATATATATATATATATAATATATATATATATATAATTAAAAATATTAATATTTATTTACAAAATTGCCACCGCGTTTTTTTTTTATTTTGACACATGTCGCGTTCTGATTGGCCAATAGGACCTTCTCTCCCTTCTCTCCTTAACACACCTTCTTCCAGGATCCTCACCCTATATATATATATATTTATATATATAATAATATTAATATATATATATAGGGTGAGGATCCTGGAAGAAGGTGTTTTAAGGAGAGAAGGTCATATTGGCCAATCAGAACGCAACATGTGTCAAAATTAAAAAAAAAGCGCGGTGACATTTTTGTAAATAAATTAAAGTTTTGTGAAACTTGGTCAGCTTGGGCTCTCAGTCAGCTTGGTCAGCTTGGGTTGGGTCAGCTTGAGTTGGATCAGCTTGGTTTGGGTCAGCTTGATCAGGTTGGGTCAGCTTGGGGTCTGGGTCAGCTTGGGTCAGCTTGGGGTCTGGGTCAGGTTGGGTCAGCTTGGGGTTGGGTCAACTTGGGGTCTGGGTCAGGTTAGGTTAGGGTTGGGTCAGCTTGGGGTCTGGGTCAGCTTGGGTCAACTTGGGTCAGCTTGGTCAGTTTGGGTTGAGTCAGCTTGGTTAGCTTGGGTTGGGTCAGCTTGACACAATCTACACATAATCTACACAAATGTAGATTATATGTTTTGGGTCAGCTTGGGTTGGGTCAGCTGGGTTGGTCAGCTTGGTTAGCTTGGGTTGGGTCAAGCTTGACACAATCTACACATAATCTACACAAATGTAGATTAATCTACACAAATGTAGATTAATCTACACAAATGTAGATTACGGGGTTTGGGTCAGCTTGGGGTTCGGTTGGGTCAGCTTGGGGTGGGTCAGCTTGGGATGGGTGAGCTTGGGTTGGATCAGCTTGGGATGGGTCAGCTTGGGGTGATTCAACTTGGGATGGGTCAGCTTGGGCTGGGTCAGCTTGGGCTGAGTCAGCTTGGGTTGGGTCAGCTTGGGTTGGGTCAGCTTAGGTTTGAAGTCAAATTATTTACAAAAATGCCATCGCGCAATTTTTTTTAAAAGCGACGTGTCATACTCTGATTGGTTCATATAACCTTATCTCCCTTCTCTCCTTAACACACCTTCTCATTTGATCTCTCTGATATGAATCTAGTGCAAGAAATGGAGTACGCATGTTTTAATACAAACCATGCACAAACATGGCTCAAGTTACTGTTTAGTTTTATTTAAGCATTTAAGTATTATTTAGTTTTTATGTTATGTTTTATTTGAAATAGTCAGCGCAATCATGTGTCTACTAGTACGTGGTATAGTTAGCGGTTATTAATATAGTGGGTAGTTTATTGTATTTCACTTCTATATAAAGTGTACGTAAACTCGTTTTTGAATATGAATGAATGAAATATAAAAGTTTAGTCTGTTCTTCTCTCTTTATTCTTGGAGCCTCACCCACTTTACGGGTTTTATCGTTGGGAGTTTGTAGGTTTTCTCCGTAAACCTATCAATTGGTTCTTTCATTGGCTTACTCACCTTCCACCATGCCTCTAACAAACTACTCACAAGAAAAAATGGCTACCATCACTGATCAATTTGATATGATGGTCGACATGTTTTCATCATCCAACAACCGACTCGCAGCGGCCATTGCTAAACTTGAAGAAGCCATGGCCATTTTCCTCCCCATTTCAGCCTCCATCGCAACCAATTCCATGGCCTCTAACGAAACTCTCTCTGTTCTGCCACCGTCGCAGCCCCCTCTACCTCCTAGCAAGATTCATGTTCCACCCAAAATCGACGAAGCGATAACCCGGTTAACCACTACTCACGCCAATCAGGTGACACCCATCACCAAAATCCATACTAAGGTCACCATCCAAATGCCTTCTTCGCTCGCTAAACCGGTTCACAACTCACCAAAGTTCCAACGGCAGAATGTCATTGTTCCACCAATGCTTCAACCAACTCAAAAACCATTCAAGTTCTTCACTGTTGACAAGTTCGCATCCAAATGTGTTCGGTTCTTGCCATCAAAGCCACTAGCACGGTTGTTGAAACCACAAAACCAAGTTGTTTCTCTACCATTCGAGGACGTCTCAACCAACGAGATCCAAACCTATTCCATACACGGACTTGGTGATTGCCGTCCACCCACATTTCCGTCTTGTCTCGAATTTATGCCACCCAAGTTTGTTTTTATCCAACTTGGACATGAGCCAACATGGAAACCGAGATGCAAACTTGTAAGCCTTGAGGACAAGGCTTGTTTTGAGGCGCGGAGTATTGATATGAATCTAGTGCAAGAAATGGAGTACGCATGTTTTGATACAAACCATGCGCAAACATGGCTCAAGTTACTGTTTAGTTTTATTTAAGCATTTAAGTATTATTTAGTTTTTATGTTATGTTTTATTTGAAATAGTCAGCGCAATCATGTGTCTACTAGTACGTGGTATAGTTAGCGGTTATTAATATAGTGGGTAGTTTATTGTATTTCATGTCACACCCGCCCTATACGGGGTATGACGTACATGGATTCACAACACAAGATATACTGAACGACACAAAACGTTGTCGTTTTTAAAAATACATTTATACATAACATGATTTGCATAATACAAATTTATTGTTTTCAAAACATTTATTCAATATTAAACAATATTAAACAGTAGATAGAGAGACTTTAGCAAATTGACAGGTCTTTACTAGAGTCTGAGGGTAGTCCATGGTCCAGTATGTTGTATGCAGCGGATAAATGTCCCATGTATAGTGTATCGTCTAGTTACCTGAGAATACATGCTAAAATACGTCAACATAAAGTTGGTGAGTTCCATAAGTTTTTCATATAGAAAATATAGTTTCCAAAAATGCCAGAGTTCAGTGTGACCATTGCCTTACCGCAATGTCAAATAGTTATGATACAATATCAGCAAAGAGTATCATAGGTTTTGTATATAAAAATATAGAGTATGAACCACAAGATTTAAAGTAACTATTTGATCACACAATGGATCGAATAGAATATAAGAGTAGATATTGTATACATCAAGTTCTAAGCTCATGAACCGAAACTAGACAAGTGTGTGTTTATTTGCCTCCAGAGTAGGTACCTTGTTCAGGGTACCCTAAGCTTTCCAAATATAATGCATCCGTATCCAGTTGGTATGACCAACACGAATGGGGGTGCCTACCCCAATAGTACTATTCAATATACCCACGTTTATGTTTCCATAATTAATCGTTCATGATAGTGAGGACTTTGAGTGAACAGAGCAACTTAGAATCAACCATATATACATTTCTGAAAATACTTGTGTTCATCATAACAGTAAAGAGTTTGTATTTTACCCCGAAGGTAAAATAAATAAAGTGGAGTTACAAAATATATATAATATATATATTTGTAAATATACATATAAGTATATAACTTTGAAAATATACATATAAGTATAACAAACAGTTTTCATGCATGTATCTCAGCCCCAATATATAAAAGAGTTGAAAAGGGGATTATAGAAACTCACCTTAATGTTGTAGAAGAAAGATCACTGACGTACTTAGTCTTGTGTGATTATAAGAGAGAATATTTAGAAGTGAATATAAGATGGTACGAGTTTTATAATTAAACTGAGGTCGCTATTTATAGAAAATAATTTTAGAATATGCTTTGGAATATGCCTTGGCATATTCTTGGAATATGCCTTAGCATATTCTTTGGAATATGCTTTTTACCTTTACTATTTACAATTTACTTTTTACCTTTACTATTTACCATTTACTTTTTACCTTTACTATTTAAATTTACTTTTTACCTTTACTATTTAAAATTTACTTTTTACCTTTACTATTTAAAATTTACTTTTTACCTTTACTATTTAAAATTTACTTTTTACCTTTACTATTTAAAATTTACTTTTTACCTTTACTATTTAAAATTTACTTTTTACCTTTACTATTTAAAATTTACTTTTTACCTTTACTATTTAAAATTTACTTTTTACCTTTACTATTTAAAATTTACTTTTTACCTTTACTATTTAAATTTACTTTTTACCTTTACTATTTAAAATTTACTTTTTACCTTTACTATTTAAAATTTACTTTTTACCTTTACTATTTAAAATTTACTTTTTACCTTTACTATTTAAATTTACTTTTTACCTTTACTATTTAGCGCGTGTGGTCGGAATGTAGGGCTTTTTCGAACAAGTGAGGATACTTTTGTTTCATTTGATCCTCACGTTCCCAGGTAAACTCAGGACCTCGCTTTGAATTCCATCGGACTTTGACAATAGGAATTCGACTCTGTTTCAACTGCTTGGCGTCTCTATCCATAATCTCTACTGGTTCTTCAACAAAGTGCAGCTTGTCATCCATTCGAAGTTCTTCCAGTGGAATAATTTGTGTTTCGTCAGACAAACACTTTTTCAAGTTTGAGACGTGAAACACATCGTGTATACGGCTAAGTTCTTGTGGCAGTCTAAGCCTATAAGCTACTGGACCAATTCTTTCTAGTATTTCGAAAGGTCCAATAAACCTAGGATTTAGCTTACCTCGTTTTCCAAATCGGATGGCTCCTTTCCAAGGAGATACTTTCAGCATAACCTTGTCTCCTACTTGAAATTCCAAAGGCTTTCTTCTTACATCAGCATAGTTCTTTTGACGATCTCGTGCTGCCTTTAATCGGTTTTGTATCTGTACGATCTTCTCAGTAGTCTCATGAATGAGTTCAGGACCTGTAATTGGACTGTTTTTCTTTACTGGAATTTTGTCACCTAATTCAACCCAACAGATGGGTGAACGACATTTTCTCCCATACAGTGCCTCAAATGGTGCAGCCTTGATGCTAGTGTGGTAACTGTTGTTGTATGAGAACTCACACAAAGGCAAGTGTTTTTCCCAACCATTCCCAAAATCAACTATGCAAGCGCGCAACATGTCTTCAAGCGTTTGAATGGTCCTTTCACTTTGACCATCGGTCTGCGGGTGGTATGCAGTGCTCATATCTAACCGTGTACCTAGGGCTCTCTGTAGAGTCTGCCAAAATCTGGAAGTAAAATGACTATCCCTATCAGAAATAATCGAAATAGGTATTCCATGTCGTGATACTACTTCCTTTATGTACAATCTAGCCAGCTTGCTCGTTTTATCAGTCTCTTTTATGGGCAAGAAATGTGCAGACTTAGTGAGTCGGTCTACAATTACCCATATCGTATCACAACCATTAGCAGTCTTCGGTAACTTTGTGATAAAGTCCATGGCTATACATTCCCACTTCCACTGGGGAATCTCTGGTTGTTGTAGCAATCCAGATGGCTTTTGATGCTCTGCCTTCACCTTTGAGCATGTTAGACATTTGCTAACATAGGTGGCTATGTCAGCTTTCATGTTAGGCCACCAGTATAATTCTTTTAGTCCATGATACATCTTATCTGATCCAGGATGTATCGAATATCTTGACTTGTGTGATTCGTTCATCACCAAGTTTCTTAAATCTCCATAGCTTGGTAGCCAAATCCGGTTAGAAAAATACCGGGTTCCATCGGGTCTAACTTCAAATTGCTCTTCCATCCCCCTCAAAGCTTCTTCTTTGAGATTGTCTTTCTTTAATGCTTCAAGTTGAGCTTCACGAATTTGGGAAGTAAGATGAGTATGAATGGTCATACTTAAAGCTCGTACTCGAAGTGGCTTTACTCTTTCTTTACGACTTAAAGCATCTGCTACAATGTTTGCTTTGCCCGGATGATAACGAATTTCACAATCGTAATCACTGAGCAATTCCACCCATCTACGTTGCCTCATGTTCAAATCTTTCTGGTCAAAAATATGTTGGAGACTTTTATGGTCGGTGAATATAGTACACTTTGTACCATATAAATAGTGTCTCCAAATCTTTAGAGCGAATATTACAGCTCCTAGTTCAAGATCATGAGTCGTGTAGTTCTTCTCGTGCACCTTAAGTTGACGCGAGGCATAGGCTATCACCTTATCTTTCTGCATCAGCACACATCCCAATCCTTGATGAGATGCGTCGCAATAGACCACAAAATTATCCGTTCCTTCGGGTAGTGACAAAATCGGAGCACTACAGAGCTTCTCCTTCAGCAGTTGAAATGCTTTTTCTTGTTTATCTTCCCAGGCAAACTTCTTGTCTTTTTGAGTCAACGACGTTAAAGGTTGGGCTATCTTAGAAAAATTCTCGATGAATCTTCTATAATAGCCAGCAAGACCTAAAAATTGTCGTATTTCTGTTGGTGTTTTCGGTGCTTCCCAGTTCTTAATAGCCACGATCTTGGCAGGATCTACATGAATTCCTTGACTATCAATGACATGGCCTAAGAATTGTACTGTACGAATCCAGAATTCGCATTTTGAAAACTTTGCGTACAATTCTTCCTTCTTGAGTAGTTCCAAAATTTTCTTCAGATGTACCTCGTGCTCTTCTTTGGTTTTAGAATAGATTAGAATGTCATCTATGAATACGATAACAAACTTATCTAAATATGGTTTGCACACACGGTTCATGAGGTCCATGAAAACTGCGGGTGCATTCGTCAAACCAAATGGCATCACTTCAAACTCGTAATGGCCATAGCGGGTTCTAAACGCCGTCTTGGGAATGTCTTCTTCTGAAACTCTAAGCTGATGGTAACCGGATCTAAGATCGATTTTTGAGTAGCAACTCGACCCTTGTAATTGATCAAACAGGTCATCGATCCTAGGAAGTGGGTACCGGTTTTTAACCGTCAACTTATTCAACTCCCTATAGTCTATACACATGCGAAAAGATCCGTCTTTCTTCTTGACGAACAAGACTGGAGCTCCCCAAGGTGAGGAACTCGGTCGAATGAATCCTTTCTCTAAAAGTTCTTGCAATTGACTTGCAAGTTCTTTCATTTCGGAAGGAGCTAATCGATATGGTGCTCGTGCCACTGGTGCAGCACCAGGTACTAAGTCTATTTTGAATTCCACCTGCCGGATTGGTGGAAGACCAGGCAAGTCTTCAGGAAAGACTTCTGGAAAATCTCGTACGATGGGTATGTCTTCAAGCGTTTGAATGGTCCTTTCACTTTGACCATCGGTCTGCGGGTGGTATGCAGTGCTCATATCTAACCGTGTACCTAAAGCTTTCTGTAGTGTCTGCCAAAATCTGGAAGTAAAATGACTATCCCTATCAGAAATAATCGAAATAGGTATTCCATGTCGTGATACTACTTCCTTTATGTACAATCTAGCCAGCTTGCTCGTTTTATCAGTCTCTTTTATGGGCAAGAAATGTGCAGACTTAGTGAGTCGGTCTACAATTACCCATATCGTATCACAACCATTAGCAGTCTTCGGTAACTTTGTGATAAAGTCCATGGCTATACATTCCCACTTCCACTGGGGAATCTCTGGTTGTTGTAGCAATCCAGATGGCTTTTGATGCTCTGCCTTCACCTTTGAGCATGTTAGACATTTGCTAACATAGGTGGCTATGTCAGCTTTCATGTTAGGCCACCAGTATAATTCTTTTAGTCCATGATACATCTTATCTGATCCAGGATGTATCGAATATCTTGACTTGTGTGATTCGTTCATCACCAAGTTTCTTAAATCTCCATAGCTTGGTAGCCAAATCCGGTTAGAAAAATACCGGGTTCCATCGGGTCTAACTTCAAATTGCTCTTCCATCCCCCTCAAAGCTTCTTCTTTGAGATTGTCTTTCTTTAATGCTTCAAGTTGAGCTTCACGAATTTGGGAAGTAAGATGAGTATGAATGGTCATACTTAAAGCTCGTACTCGAAGTGGCTTTACTCTTTCTTTACGACTTAAAGCATCTGCTACAATGTTTGCTTTGCCCGGATGATAACGAATTTCACAATCGTAATCACTGAGCAATTCCACCCATCTACGTTGCCTCATGTTCAAATCTTTCTGGTCAAAAATATGTTGGAGACTTTTATGGTCGGTGAATATAGTACACTTTGTACCATATAAATAGTGTCTCCAAATCTTTAGAGCGAATATTACAGCTCCTAGTTCAAGATCATGAGTCGTGTAGTTCTTCTCGTGCACCTTAAGTTGACGCGAGGCATAGGCTATCACCTTATCTTTCTGCATCAGCACACATCCCAATCCTTGATGAGATGCGTCGCAATATACCACAAAATTATCCGTTCCTTCGGGTAGTGACAAAATCGGAGCACTACAGAGCTTCTCCTTCAGCAGTTGAAATGCTTTTTCTTGTTTATCTTCCCAGGCAAACTTCTTGTCTTTTTGAGTACCATTGTATATAATGGGTTTACATTGTTGAAATTCTCTGTAAGTACAACCTCTAGGTGTACCATTATTGTCATGATTATTGTTTCCGTTGTTGTTGTTGTTGTTGTTGTTGTTGTTGTTGTTGTTGTTGTTGTTGTTATTGTTGTGCTGTTGTTGTTGTTGTTGTTGTTGTTGTTGTTGTTGTTGTTGTTGTTGTTGTTGTTGTTGTTGTTGTTGTTGTTGTTGTTGTTGTTGTTGTTGTTGTTGCTGTTGTTGTTGTTGTTGTTGTTGTTGTTGTTGTTGTTGTTGTTGTTGTTGTTGTTGTTGTTGTTGTTGTTGTTGTTGTTGTTGTTGTTGTTGTTGTTGTTGTTGTTGTTGTTGTTGTTGTTGTTGTTGTTGTTGTTGTTGTTGTTGTTGTTGTTGTTGTTGTTGTTGTTGTTGTTGTTGTTGTTGTTGTTGTTGTTGTTGTTGTTGTTGTTGTTGTTGTTGTTGTTGTTGTTGTTGTTGTTGTTGTTGTTGTTGTTGTTGTTGTTGTTGTTGTTGTTGTTGTTGTTGTTGTTGTTGTTGTTGTTGTTGTTGTTGTTGTTGTTGTTGTTGTTGTTGTTGTTGTTGTTGTTGTTGTTGTTGTTGTTGTTGTTGTTGTTGTTGTTGTTGTTGTTGTTGTTGTTGTTGTTGTTGTTGTTGTTGTTGTTGTTGTTGTTGTTGTTGTTGTTGTTGTTGTTGTTGTTGTTGTTGTTGTTGTTGTTGTTGTTGTTGTTGTTGTTGTTGTTGTTGTTGTTGTTGTTGTTGTTGTTGTTGTTGTTGTTGTTGTTGTTGTTGTTGTTGTTGTTGTTGTTGTTGTTGTTGTTGTTGTTGTTGTTGTTGTTGTTGTTGTTGTTGTTGTTGTTGTTGTTGTTGTTGTTGTTGTTGTTGTTGTTGTTGTTGTTGTTGTTGTTGTTGTTGTTGTTGTTGTTGTTGTTGTTGTTGTTGTTGTTGTTGTTGTTGTTGTTGTTGTTGTTGTTGTTGTTGTTGTTGTTGTTGTTGTTGTTGTTGTTGTTGTTGTTGTTGTTGTTGTTGTTGTTGTTGTTGTTGTTGTTGTTGTTGTTGTTGTTGTTGTTGTTGTTGTTGTTGTTGTTGTTGTTGTTGTTGTTGTTGTTGTTGTTGTTGTTGTTGTTGTTGTTGTTGTTGTTGTTGTTGTTGTTGTTGTTGTTGTTGTTGTTGTTGTTGTTGTTGTTGTTGTTGTTGTTGTTGTTGTTGTTGTTGTTGTTGTTGTTGTTGTTGTTGTTGTTGTTGTTGTTGTTGTTGTTGTTGTTGTTGTTGTTGTTGTTGTTGTTGTTGTTGTTGTTGTTGTTGTTGTTGTTGTTGTTGTTGTTGTTGTTGTTGTTGTTGTTGTTGTTGTTGTTGTTGTTGTTGTTGTTGTTGTTGTTGTTGTTGTTGTTGTTGTTGTTGTTGTTGTTGTTGTTGTTGTTGTTGTTGTTGTTGTTGTTGTTGTTGTTGTTGTTGTTGTTGTTGTTTCTCCTGTAGTTCCAACACGGTGTCTTCAAGACCATGTATCCTGAAGTGAGCTTCCTCCATCTCACCTTCCAGTGCAACTATCATATTATCTTGATTTTCCACCTTCCTCCGCAGTATGTTTGTTCTTTCCCTTAACTCCATGATACATCTTATCTGATCCAGGATGTATCGAATATCTTGACTTGTGTGATTCGTTCATCACCAAGTTTCTTAAATCTCCATAGCTTGGTAGCCAAATCCGGTTAGAAAAATACCGGGTTCCATCGGGTCTAACTTCAAATTGCTCTTCCATCCCCCTCAAAGCTTCTTCTTTGAGATTGTCTTTCTTTAATGCTTCAAGTTGAGCTTCACGAATTTGGGAAGTAAGATGAGTATGAATGGTCATACTTAAAGCTCGTACTCGAAGTGGCTTTACTCTTTCTTTACGACTTAAAGCATCTGCTACAATGTTTGCTTTGCCCGGATGATAACGAATTTCACAATCGTAATCACTGAGCAATTCCACCCATCTACGTTGCCTCATGTTCAAATTTTTTTGAGTCAACGACGTTAAAGGTTGGGCTATCTTAGAAAAATTCTCGATGAATCTTCTATAATAGCCAGCAAGACCTAAAATTGTCGTATTTCTGTTGGTGTTTTCGGTGCTTCCCAGTTCTTAATAGCCACGATCTTGGCAGGATCTACATGAATTCCTTGACTATCAATGACATGGCCTAAGAATTGTACTGTACGAATCCAGAATTCGCATTTTGAAAACTTTGCGTACAATTCTTTCCTTTACTATTTACAATTTACTTTTTACCTTTACTATTTACAATTTACTTTTTACCTTTACTATTTACAATTTACTTTTTACCTTTACTATTTACAATTTACTTTTTACCTTTACTATTTACAATTTACTTTTTACCTTTACTATTTACAATTTACTTTTTACCTTTACTATTTACAATTTACTTTTTACCTTTACTATTTACAATTTACTTTATACCTTTACTATTTACAATTTACTTTTTACCTTTACTATTTACCGTTACTTTTTACCTTTACTATTTACAATTTACTTTTTACCTTTACTATTTACAATTTACTTTTTACCTTTACTATTTACAATTTACTTTTTACCTTTACTATTTACAATTTACTTTTTACCTTTACTATTTACAATTTACTTTTTACCTTTACTATTTACAATTTACTTTTTACCTTTACTATTTACAATTTACTTTTTACCTTTACTATTTACAATTTACTTTTTACCTTTACTATTTACAATTTACTTTTTACCTTTACTATTTACAATTTACTTTATACCTTTACTATTTACAATTTACTTTTTACCTTTACTATTTACCGTTACTTTTTACCTTTACTATTTACAATTTACTTTTTACCTTTACTATTTACAATTTACTTTTTACCTTTACTATTTACAATTTACTTTTTACCTTTACTATTTACAATTTACTTTTTACCTTTACTATTTACAATTTACTTTTTACCTTTACTATTTACAATTTACTTTTTACCTTTACTATTTACAATTTACTTTTTACCTTTACTATTTACAATTTACTTTTTACCTTTACTATTTACAATTTACTTTTTACCTTTACTATTTACAATTTACTTTTTACCTTTACTATTTACAATTTACTTTTTACCTTTACTATTTACAATTTACTTTTTACCTTTACTATTTACAATTTACTTTTTACCTTTACTATTTACAATTTACTTTTTACCTTTACTATTTACAATTTACTTTTTACCTTTACTATTTACAATTTACTTTTTACCTTTACTATTTACAATTTACTTTTTACCTTTACTATTTACAATTTACTTTTTACCTTTACTATTTAAATTGACTTGTCTTTACTAGAGTCTGAGGGTAGGCCATGGTCCAGTATGTTGTATGCAGCGGAAAAATGTCCCATGTATAGAGTATCGTCTAGTTACCTGAGAATACATGCTAAAATACGTCAACATAAAGTTGGTGAGTTCCATAAGTTTTTCATATAGAAAATATAGTTTCCAAAAATGCCAGAGTTCAGTGTGACCATTGCCTTACCGCAATGTCAAATAGTTATGATACAATATCAGCAAAGAGTATCATAGGTTTTGTATATAAAAATATAGAGTATGAACCACAAGATTTAAAGTAACTATTTGATCACACAATGGATCAAATAGAATATAAGAGTAGATACTGTATACATCAAGTTCTAAGCTCATGAACCGAAACTAGACAAGTGTGTGTTTATTTGCCTCCAGAGTAGGTACCTTGTTCAGGGTACCCTAAGCTTTCCAAATATAATGCATCCGTATACAGTTGGTATGACCAACACGAATGGGGGTGCCTACCCCAATAGTACTATTCAATATACCCACGTTTATGTTTCCATAATTAATCGTTCATGATAGTGAGGACTTTGAGTGAACAGAGCAACTTAGAATCAACCATATATATACATTTCTGGAATACTTGTGTTCATCATAACAGTAAATAGTTTGTATTTTACCCCGAAGGTAAAATAAATATATATATATATATATATATATATATATATATATATATATATATATATATATATATATATATATATATATATATATATATATATATATATATATATATATATATATATATATATATATATATATATATATATATATATATATATATATATATATATATATATATATATATATATATATATATATATATATATATATATATATATATATATATATATATATATATATATATATATATATATATATATATATATATATATATATATATATATATATATATATATATATATATATATATATATATATATATATATATATATATATATATATATATAT
>CM067170.1:45027493-45054993 GCA_034093135.1 Erigeron breviscapus | reverse complement strand
TTTTTTTTTTTTTTTTTTTTTTTTTTTTTTTTTTTTTTTTTTTTTTTTTTTTTTTTTTTTTTTTTTTTTTTTTTTTTTTTTTTTTTTTTTTTTTTTTTTTTTTTTTTTTTTTTTTTTTTTTTTTTTTTTTTTTTTTTTTTTTTTTTTTTTTTTTTTTTTTTTGTTTTAATTGTTGGACCAAATTGAATCTTCATCCGAGAGTTTCTAGGCTTTTCTTTGGTAAAGAAAATCTGTTAATGATAAATGAGAGAAAATATGTGTTTTGATAATTTGTTTAGTAAATAAATTGTAACTTTAATATCCCTATTCTATCCTTTTGCACACCCCATGTGCTTAAACTAGGTGGTTACCCGCGCTTCGCGGCGGAGTATTCATCATCCATGAACCCAACAATTTGACTTTTAGCCATGGTATTACATTAATGTAAAACTTTTTAGTTTATGATACTCGAGACCATTGTATATCTTTCATTCACAATGAGCTAACTTTTTAAAAGTGTGTACAGGGCCATACATCATGAAAATTATTGTGAAAGGAGCTGCCACCTTAGCACATAAATACACGAACATACCTTTTTACGTTTTTATATTAGTTTGTGTTACTTGTTAGAGATGATCACAAACATACTTGTACATTTCTAAGTTTTTCTGCCATGGTATTCCTCCGGTAGAATGCAATTAAATGGAAGGGAAAAATTAGAAAGCTCCTGCACACAGACAAAAAGCTCCTTTATTATACTAAAATGAATAAAGAACGGTGAAGAAAGCAACATTACCATGATATTTGTTGATTATCAGTTTCATTGTGTATCGAAAATAAGCTTTGCATTTTACCTTTACTGTAGTCGTTTACTACTTAAATATGTAATACCCAAAATGATTTCTTGATGCTAGGGTTTATACTTTATAAATTATAATACAAAAATAAAAGCTAGGAAAAACTTAAATGGGTCTGTATGTCAAAAAGGTTAAGCTTTCGACACATTATCTACATTTTAAAACAGTAGTCTTCAAGAGTTGGGCGAGGGCCAGGTTCAACAGATGTGTTGTTACACGTATAATATAAACTTGTTATGACCCGATTCCATCTTGATCGGTTACTCAACCCGCCCATTATGCAATGTATCTAAAATAAGCATAGTTTGGAGAAGCTGATGTTGCTTGAGCCTCTAGTTCAGTATCACTCTCTTTTCAAGTGTAATTACTACTCATATATATAGAAATACAGGTTATACAAAAACATTTATCAATAAGGAAATGGGCCGAATGGCCTTAACCGGTATGCGAAGCAAGGTAGTTTCATGTCATTAGTAAATCACCCAAAATTCCTTTAGTTCTTTAGTTTCATGTCATTAGAAATACAGGTTATATGTAGAATCACCCAAAATTCCTTTAGTTCTTTTAAAGTTTATATAAAGAGAAATTGTCACAAATCGTCCCTGTGGTTTGCTCGATTCGCATTTTTGTCCCTGAACTTTTTTTTATCACTAAGTGTCCCTGGGCTTTTCCATTTCATTGTCAGACGTCCCTTCTACAAACGGTCGTCCCTTTTTAGCCGTTAAGCCCCTCACGTGCTTGCCACGTGAGGGTAAAATCGTCCAAACCTTATAGTTTATATGAGAAAATGTCAGAAATGATCCATGTGGTTCTGTCCAACACTTATTTCTTCTTCTTCCTCTTCTTTTTAAGATCCAACCAAAAAAAAATCATACACATTCCCAAAACACTTTTTTATTTTTTCCTCTTCTTGCTTCTCTCCAACTGATCTTATTCTTTACTCTCTCCTGCATATCTTCTTCTTCATGCTTTCATCTTCTCAACCCATCATTCATTAATAAAACATTTAACTAAAAATTATTAAAAACCGTATATATATTTATTACATTCATAACTTTTATTCACCCACAATAAATTATAACATCAATAAATTTCATGAAATTCGCATTCCATATCACAAATTAACTATACTTAATTCAAAAACACTAACATCAAATCATCTTCATCTCCCACCTTTTTCATCAGTATCTATCAGAGTATCTATCTATGATAATAAATCTCAAAAAAACTAAACATCTTGACAAAGAGCAACATGCGAGTAAACAAGCATAAGGTACATACTGTTGTTACACTACTTGTTTTTGTACCCAAAGGATGCATAAAGTTAATTTACCAATCAATTACTATGTTACCAAAACGAATCAAATATCATTAAAGGTCCGACAAAGTGAATTATTACGTTGAACCATCACTTTCTTTTATTAATACTCATACATCTATATACGCAAAATGATGAAAATGAATATGAACAGACATATATATACGCCCATTTCTCTTAAGACCTCTTCATTTTCTTATCTAGTAATCGATAGCGATGGCGTGGATCTGGTTCAAGAAACTATATGACGACTGTTCTCAATCAACGACAGTGGTTGCTATATGGTGGTCGACTACGGTTAAAGGATAAATGATGATGATGATGATGATGATGATGATGATGATGATGATGATGATGATGATGATGATGATGATGATGATGATGATGATGATGATGATGATGATGATGATGATGATGATGATGATGATGATGATGATGATGATGATGATGATGATGATGATGATGATGATGATGATGATGATGATGATGATGATGATGATGATGATGATGATGATGATGATGATGATGATGATGATGATGATGATGATGATGATGATGATGATGATGATGATGATGATGATGATGATGATGATGATGATGATGATGATGATGATGATGATGATGATGATGATGATGATGATGATGATGATGATGATGATGATGATGATGATGATGATGATGATGATGATGATGATGATGATGATGATGATGATGATGATGATGATGATGATGATGATGATGATGATGATGATGATGATGATGATGATGATGATGATGATGATGATGATGATGATGATGATGATGATGATGATGATGATGATGATGATGATGATGATGATGATGATGATGATGATGATGATGATGATGATGATGATGATGATGATGATGATGATGATGATGATGATGATGATGATGATGATGATGATGATGATGATGATGATGATGATGATGATGATGATGATGATGATGATGATGATGATGATGATGATGATGATGATGATGATGATGATGATGATGATGATGATGATGATGATGATGATGATGATGATGATGATGATGATGATGATGATGATGATGATGATGATGATGATGATGATGATGATGATGATGATGATGATGATGATGATGATGATGATGATGATGATGATGATGATGATGATGATGATGATGATGATGATGATGATGATGATGATGATGATGATGATGATGATGATGATGATGATGATGATGATGATGATGATGATGATGATGATGATGATGATGATGATGATGATGATGATGATGATGATGATGATGATGATGATGATGATGATGATGATGATGATGATGATGATGATGATGATGATGATGATGATGATGATGATGATGATGATGATGATGATGATGATGATGATGATGATGATGATGATGATGATGATGATGATGATGATGATGATGATGATGATGATGATGATGATGATGATGATGATGATGATGATGATGATGATGATGATGATGATGATGATGATGATGATGATGATGATGATGATGATGATGATGATGATGATGATGATGATGATGATGATGATGATGATGATGATGATGATGATGATGATGATGATGATGATGATGATGATGATGATGATGATGATGATGATGATGATGATGATGATGATGATGATGATGATGATGATGATGATGATGATGATGATGATGATGATGATGATGATGATGATGATGATGATGATGATGATGATGATGATGATGATGATGATGATGATGATGATGATGATGATGATGATGATGATGATGATGATGATGATGATGATGATGATGATGATGATGATGATGATGATGATGATGATGATGATGATGATGATGATGATGATGATGATGATGATGATGATGATGATGATGATGATGATGATGATGATGATGATGATGATGATGATGATGATGATGATGATGATGATGATGATGATGATGATGATGATGATGATGATGATGATGATGATGATGATGATGATGATGATGATGATGATGATGATGATGATGATGATGATGATGATGATGATGATGATGATGATGATGATGATGATGATGATGATGATGATGATGATGATGATGATGATGATGATGATGATGATGATGATGATGATGATGATGATGATGATGATGATGATGATGATGATGATGATGATGATGATGATGATGATGATGATGATGATGATGATGATGATGATGATGATGATGATGATGATGATGATGATGATGATGATGATGATGATGATGATGATGATGATGATGATGATGATGATGATGATGATGATGATGATGATGATGATGATGATGATGATGATGATGATGATGATGATGATGGTATCTTTTATCAGCCTTGTGTGAAGTCTTTCTTGACTTAGGCTTCTTTCTGTATGTAATTTGCCACAGAATCAAGACACTCACCCATAGACACGTTGTGAAGTGCTCATTTTAATGAGTTGAGAGAATTGGATTGAAAGATGATCTATAATCTATTAGCTTTGTATAATCTTCGTTCTAAGGTGATTTATGTAAGGAAAAGTAGAAAATAACGATTGGCAAGAGACGATGCAAATCAGGTAGTGCTTAACGTCTTTTTTCATGACAACCTAACCATATACTACTTATGAGAAATCGAATGAAAAAACTCCTCAAGATAAGACTATGTTTCCCCTGCCAACTGAAACATCTTTTAATTAGGCTCAACTTATTAGTAGTTTTTCCACGAAAACAGCTTCACATGAATAACACAAACTATGAAATATTTGGTATATCAAGAGTTAAGTATGGGCAGATTTAGGAAAGCCATTAGCTTGCCAATTGCCATAGAGATATTTTTGTTCAACGTGTTAAAAAACAAAAACCATAAGTTTCAGGCTTTTAGCCAGGAATGATGGTGCTTGGAAAAGTTAGAAATGGCAACTGTCTTTTGATACAAAAAAACACACGCAGCCTAAATAAGAATGAAACTTAGAACAGTAACATAATAAAAGAAAAATATACAAACTAATGTTGTGTGCTTCTAATATCAACTTTAGCTATAATCATGAAATATATGTTAGAATATAAGCATATAAATATATAACAATTCACGAGTATGCGCAACGGAAGAATCGAATATGCAATCACATTAATTAACAAAGAAGGGAATTGAAACGTGTACCTTATGCAAAGCTTCCAATAATTTATTAATAATAATGATTATTATTATTTAGGGTTTAAAGGAAAACCCCTCTACGATTGCACACTAGACACCCCTATATCGTATGCTAGTACCAATCACGATCAACAACCCTTTGTTTTAATACCCTAAAGTCGAAAACCGAAAACCCTTTTGGTGATGGGTTTCGTCCGAACTAAAGGAGAGAAAGAGGAGAGAAAACCCTACAACTATTGTATGTGTGAATGAATGAAAAACCCTTAAGCCTAGCTCTCTATTTATAGGCTTAATAAAAAGGGTTTTTAACTTGATGACCAAGTTAGAGTGGGATTAGGAAACTCCCTTAGGAATTTCGGCCCTATGGTGTGGAATTAGGAAACAACTCTAATTCCTAATTTCACTTCAACACCTCCTCTTTAACTAGTTAAACACAATTAACCTTTTAATTTAGTTTAATTAATTATTTCGTGATTATATTAATTAATATATTACATAATATACTAATTAATAATATAAGTTACCGTGTCATTTCGTGTGACCACGTAGGCTTAAATTATTTTCGGACATACTTTTATAATAACGTGATCACACTCTAACAGCTCCCACTTGAGCATGTTATCATAAAGGCAATAACATTGGTTAGCGTCTAGCAACACGCCAATGCTCCCAGAAATATTTAAGAATAGTTTCTTAAATTACCTATTTGAATTGATTTAGTCTTTATTATCCCTTTGTTCAGATACCCTTGTTAATTATGAATATGGATCAATGTCATTTCAAAATTTAACGATTATGTTTCTCATTTCTATAATTAATCAAGATTACCAAATTAGTCAAGACATCCTCTTGAGTTCATTTGGGTATGGCCATACAAACATCTTAATTAATTAATGAGGGCGCCAAATGGTATCATACTTCAGTTGCAAATTGAAGGAACAAATCCTATATTGACTACAAGTGTCTAGCCATGTCGTTTCTTAACATTTCTGAAAATAGCCCTTTATTACTACGTTGTTCAGGACAGTTAGAACTATATCTAGAAATGCAATCCACACAAGCATAACTCACTTGTATCTCAAGTCTGAGGATAAATAAAGTAACCATTTCACGAATTTCACTTAATGACGTCGATCCATAAAATGAAAATTCGTTAAGTGGGGTAAGTCCAATATTCACCCTTTTGAACATCATGTGAGTTTGGTACGATTATCACCATCTTCAAAATATTCCCTTAAATATTTTCACCAATCTCTCACAATTGTCTTACTTTAATTATATTCCCATACAATTAATCGACAATGGACGTTTAGAATATTCAACTAATATTCATGGATCTAAACATGCAAATATAGGATACAATTATTATAAAATGAAACCACTTATACCGCGTATAAAAATTCATTTATTAAAATAACAATTGTTTAACATCCCATTATCCAAATACCAATCACAAATTTACATGATATAACTTAGCAATACCTAAGACCTATGCCTTCCGCATGTTTATTGAGCTTTCCTTTTGACAAAGCCTTTGTAAAAGGATCCGCTAAGTTACAATCTGTGTGAACTTTGAGTAAATTGATTTCGCGTGATTCGATTCGCTCACGAACATAGTGATATCTTCTCTGGTAATGTCTGGCACTTTTCTGAACTCCATGTTCATTGGCAATGATAATTGCTCCCGAATTATCACAATACAGATCCATAGGTGAGTTATTTGAGGGCATCACATCAAGCCCAGAAATAAACTTTCTGATCCAGACAGCTTCCATGGCTGCATCCGCTGCAGCTATATACTCAGATTCTGTAGCAGACATAGCAACGGTAGATTGTTTCTTGCTCTTCCAATCTACTGCACCTCCATTTAAAGTGAAGACATATCCTGACTGAGACTTTGTATCATCTTTATCAGTCTGAAATCCAGCATCATAATATCCAGTGACTTTAAGCTCTGCATCGGGATTTCCTCCATACACCAAAAACAATTCTTTAGTAGCCCGCATGTACTTAAGAATGTTCTTTACAGCAGTCCAATGATCCTCTCCAGGATTTTGCTGATAGCGGCTAACTATATTTTGCGCGAACGCAACATCAGGTCTAGTGCATCTTACCGCATACATGATAGATCCCACAGCCGAAGCATAAGGAATTCTTTTCATACGCTTCACCTCTTCAGGTGTAGAAGCACCGTTCTTGCTAGATAAATTAAGTCCTTCTTGCATCGGCAAATTTCCGCGCTTAGAATTTTCCATCTTGAATCTCTTCAAGATCTTATCTATATAAGCACTTTGACTTAATCCAATCAACCGTTTACTTCTATCTCTATAGATCTTGATTCCAAGTATAAATGCCGCTTCACCCAAGTCTTTCATAGTGAAACACTTTCCAAGATAAGATTTAACGTCTTTCAACATTGGAATGTGATTTCCTATTATCAATATGTCATCGACATACAAGACAAGGAAAGTAACATTACTCCCACTAGCTTTGCGATATACACATGGCTCATCAGGATTTTGAGCAAAACCAAACTTCTTGATTTCCTCATCAAACCTTTTATTCCAACTTCTTGATGCTTGCTTCAATCCATAAATGGACCTTTGAAGTTTGCACACTTTGTTGGGATGTTTCGGATCGACAAAACCTTCTGGTTGTACCATATAGACTTCCTCGTCTAGAAAACCATTTAAGAAAGCGGTTTTGACATCCATTTGCCATATCTCATAGTCATAGTACGCTGCTATGGCTAAAATGATCCTAATAGCTCTAATGTCCGCAACGGGAGAAAATGTTTCCTCATAATCAACTCCATAAAGTTGAGTATAACCTTTCGCCACAAGACGAGCTTTATAGGTGTGTACATTTCCATCCATGTCGGTCTTCTTCTTGAAGATCCATTTACACCCAACGGTTCTACCATTTGGTGGAAGATCAACCAAGCTCCAGACTTGATTATCTTTCATGGATTTTGATGTGTAAAATCGAGTTTAAAAATTAAAACAAGAAATACCCTAAAACTGACTACTACACACTCTCGGGCAGTGGACCCGTTCGTATATAGTATAGCTAAAAGGTAAGTCCAGGATCGAACAAAGGGACTAAGTTAAGTAATTATTAAAAATAAAGTAGTTCAAGTAAAGAGGGGGTTTTGTGACCGAGTTGTCACGATGCAAAAATAATAGTAAAATAAAACAAATTGAATCCGGTATGACCGGGGCAGGGTTCGTCGGAAGACGAATGTAAAAATGATTTTATGACAATAAAATTAAAAGGTCATCCATCTTGATTTTGCTCGACAATACGCTCAGATTGCACATAAATGAAGTTCAAATTCAAATTAGTTGATTAAATAACCGAGACTCAAACAAAGCACCAACCCCATACCCGTCAAGTTGAAGACATCATTTGACTCTCTTACTTAAACTAGTTTCGTTACAAAGACCGGTACCCCAAGACATCTTTTATAACTTCCCTAATCAAACAATGTTTTGGTTATTGAAATAACAATTATACCTATCGATTGTACCCAACCGTTAACACATTCCTTCCTATTATCAAGAACGATTATCTACCGTACCCGTCATAGACCCAATCGTTTGTACCCAAACAATCAAAATGAAATATATGTAATCAATAACTACCATTAAAGACACACATAAATCACCAATCAATTCAAGATAAATAAAAAGAAAGAAATACGCTAAGATCACGATATAACGTTAAATGAAATCAACATTGAATTATAAAAATTGTGCAATCTTTACATATTGTCTCACTTCATCAAGATGGATGATGAAATAAATTAGCTACTCATAACAAGATAAATAAAATTAACCCAAACTAACATTAGCATAAAACAATTAATCATTGTATCAAGACAAATCTAACACAAGATCAATTATTAAATATGTAATGTTTGAATAAATAAAGAAAAGAGAACAAACAAATCGATGGTAGGTTGCTGCTTCGAAGTTCGAAATTCACCAACTCAAAAAGGGAAATTCCTCTTGTTTCTCACGGCTCAATCTCCCCACGATACCCCAGCACCTCTTTAATTTGACCTCCTTGCTTCCCTCCTGTTGACCTAGTAATAATTAATATATATAGTACTCGGTTTAACAACTTATGTTGTTGTTGTCTGCTGCGTTCGACCGCCCAAGGACCAAAAAGGATGGGCTGCTCACTTTGTTTCTTCTCTTGGACTTTATTCTTCGGACCATAAAGTGGGCTGCCACATTGGGCTGTTGTCACGAAAGGTATAAAGCCTTCTTGGGCTTCTTTGTCTCCTGCGCCCCATCACACACACACGAACAACAAATCTGCTTCCCAATTCTCTTTGCAATTCACGAACACTACTGCCACCATAATATATTTGGTCCATCGTAAGCTTTGTAGTATGATGCTCCGTCTAGCCGCGTCCAATATGTAGCATTCTAGTCAAGTCTCATCACATTTCATGTCGTTTTCTCCAGAATTATGCTCAAGTACCTGTTAATATCCTGAAACACTAACAAATACCATAAACGCAATAAATGTATACAAAACGACTCGAAAACCACTTAAAAACAACTAAATACATTGTGGGAAAATGGTATAAAATAAGGCATATCAGATTTCATTTCCACATTCGCAGCTTCAAGCCATTTTTCAGACTCCGGATCTGATAATGCAGCTTTGAAATTAGGAGGTTCATTCAAATCTCCTAATACGTGTTCTTCAGACTCAATCATAAGATTTAATCTTTCACGAGCACGTATTATCCTTGAGGACCTACGAATTGGAATCGCTTCATCTTCAACTTGTAGTTCATCTTGAGATTCATCTCTTTGAACATTCCCCCCCCCCAAGTTGAAGATTTCTAGTGCTTTCAGAAGTTGACACATCTTCTTGAGTTTCATCAAGTTCAACAATCCTCCTCACTGTCCTCTTGAGATATGAGTTTCCTTTCAAGGAACTCAGCAAATCGATGTACCTTGACAGTGTTTTCCGTAGGAAAGTAGAAGTAGTAACCCATGGTTTCCTTTGGGTATCCTACAAAGATGCACTTAACAGATCTAGATTCGAGTTTGTCAGGCGTATCTCGTTTCACGAGTGCCTCACATCCCCGGACCTTTAAGTAAGACAATTTGGGAACACTCCCATGCCACAATTCATGCGGTGTCTTGTCAACCTTCTTGGTTGGAACCATATTGAGAATACGAACAGCAGTCTCTAGGGCATAATCCCAAAACGAAAAAGGAAGAGTTGTATGATTCATCATTGATCGAACCATTTCCAACAATGTTCGATTCCTCCTCTCCGAAACACCATTATGTTGAGGAGTATATGGAGGAGTAAGCTGTTGAACAATGCCACAAGCTTTAAGATAATCTTTAAACTCTTGACTTAAGTATTCACCACCGCGATCCGAACGAAGAATCTTGATGGTTCTACTGAGTTGATTCTCCACTTCACTTTTAAATTCCTTGAATGTTTCAAACACTTCATGTTTATGTTTCAGCAAGTAAACATAACCATAACGACTGAAATCATCCGTAAAAGTGACGAAGTAGCTAGCACCTTTCCTTGACACATGCCTAAATGGACCACACACATCCGTGTGTATTAGTCCAAGTAATTCTTTAGCCCTTTCCGGTTTATTTGGAAAAGGTTTCCTTGTCATTTTGCCGGAAACACAAGATACGCATTTATCAAATGATTCATCATTTGTTTGCAAGACACCGTCCCTTTGAAGTCTTTCAATGCGTTTCTTGCCAATATGTGCAAGACGACAATGCCAAAGATAAGTCGAGTCCAAATTGGGCTTGACTCGTTTGCTAACATTATACATTGAATTATCCTTTGAATCACAACCACGCATATCAATTTCATAAATACCATCACAAGCAATAGCATTAAAATAATGAACATTATTTCGAGAAACTGAAATACCAATATCATTAAAAACATTAATGAATCCGTTGTTTTTCAACAAAGAAACTGAAATGACACCTCTAGTAATAGAAGGTGCATAATGACAATTGTCTAAAACAATTATTAAACCACTAGGTAAAACCAAATGATAGTCGCCTATTTCTTCTACAGCTGCTGGTAGGCCATTTCCCACGAACAGTTGTAAAGATCCCGGCTTCAGTTTCTTTCTCCTTCTAAGCCCCTGTAATGAATTACAGATATGAGTACCACACCCAGTGTCGTAAACCCATGAATTACGCTTAGAAAATGAATATAATTCAATTGTGAAGATACCTGAAGTACTGGCCGAACCAGTTTGCTTCTTCTTCAACTCAGCAAGATACTTAGAACAATTCCGCTTCCAATGTCCCACTTCATTGCAGTGATAACAAGGTTGATCCTTAGCAGAATTTTCCTTTTTCGCCGGAGGGGTCTTCTTAGGTTTAGGAGTAGCAACTTGCTTTCCTTTGCCTTCTTTCTTGCCCTTTCCCTTCGGTTGTTTCCCTTTTTGGACCTTTCCCCCCTTGATCATGAGAACTTGGGGTGTAGCAGATTTCTTTGGAAGCTTCTTTTCATACTCATTAGCCATGGCATGAAGTTCAGCAATGGTCTTATTCATGCTATGCATATTGTAATTGCGCACAAATTCCTCAAAATCCTTAGACAAAGACTTGAGAATCATGCCAATAGCAATAGGCTGAGGATAATCATAATTCAACCTTTCCAATTGCTCAAAATACCTCTTCATTTTGAGGATATGAGGACTAACCGGTGTTCCCTGCTCGTGTCGCAAGTCATGAAGTTGATCAACTAGGTCAAACAACTCCACTCCGGCTTGCTTTTCGTACAAAGACTTGAGTTCAGTAAGCATATCACATGGAAATGAATGCTCAAATTGCTTTTGAAGGTCAGCATTCATGCTTCCCAACATCAGACAAGCAACCTCATTATGTCTATCGTACGCAGCAGTATACTCCGCCAATTCTTCAGTAGTAGCATTGGCACCCGGAACAACGGGTCTCTGCTCTTCAAGGACATGATATGTTAGGACCAGTTCACCTGGAACTGGCCAGTCACCAGTTACACTGACCAGTCACCAGTTTACACTGACCAGTCACCAGTTACACTGACCAGTCACCAGTTACACTGACCAGTCACCAGTTACACTGATCCAGTCACCAGTTACACTGACCAGTCACCAGTTACACTGACCAGTCACCAGTTACACTGTCCAGTCACCAGTTACACTGACCAGTCACCAGTTACACTGACCAGTCACCAGTTACACTGACCAGTCACCAGTTACACTGACCAGTCACCAGTTACACTGACCAGTCACCAGTTACACTGTCCAGTCACCAGTTACACTGACCAGTCACCAGTTACACTGACCAGTCACCAGTTACACTGATCCAGTCACCAGTTACACTGTCCAGTCACCAGTTACACTGACCAGTCACCAGTTACACTGTCCAGTCACCAGTTACACTGACCAGTCACCAGTTACACTGACCAGTCACCAGTTACACTGACCAGTCACCAGTTACACTGTCCAGTCACCAGTTACACTGACCAGTCACCAGTTACACTGACCAGTCACCAGTTACACTGACCAGTCACCAGTTACACTGACCAGTCACCAGTTACACTGACCAGTCACCAGTTACACTGCCAGTCACCAGTACACTGACCAGTCACCAGTTACACTGTCCAGTCACCAGTTACACTGACCAGTCACCAGTTACACTGTCCAGTCACCAGTTACACTGACCAGTCACCAGTTACACTGACCAGTCACCAGTTACACTGACCAGTCACCAGTTACACTGACCAGTCACCAGTTACACTGACCAGTCACCAGTTACACTGTCCAGTCACCAGTTACACTGACCAGTCACCAGTTACACTGACCAGTCACCAGTTACACTGACCAGTCACCAGTTACACTGACCAGTCACCAGTTACACTGTCCAGTCACCAGTTACACTGACCAGTCACCAGTTACACTGATCCAGTCACCAGTTACACTGTCCAGTCACCAGTTACACTGACCAGTCACCAGTTACACTGCCAGTCACCAGTTACACTGACCAGTCACCAGTTACACTGACCAGTCACCAGTTACACTGTCCAGTCACCAGTTACACTGACCAGTCACCAGTTACACTGCCAGTCACCAGTTACACTGACCAGTCACCAGTTACACTGACCAGTCACCAGTTACACTGACCAGTCACCAGTTACACTGACCAGTCACCAGTTACACTGACCAGTCACCAGTTACACTGACCAGTCACCAGTTACACTGACCAGTCACCAGTTACACTGTCCAGTCACCAGTTACACTGACCAGTCACCAGTTACACTGACCAGTCACCAGTTACACTGACCAGTCACCAGTTACACTGACCAGTCACCAGTTACACTGTCCAGTCACCAGTTACACTGACCAGTCACCAGTTACACTGACCAGTCACCAGTTACACTGACCAGTCACCAGTTACACTGACCAGTCACCAGTTACACTGTCCAGTCACCAGTTACACTGACCAGTCACCAGTTACACTGTCCAGTCACCAGTTACACTGACCAGTCACCAGTTACACTGATTACGAGGAATTGACTTGTATGCTTTATGTCCCCTTATCTTATTATTTAAGTAATATAAGGTACATAAAGCTGGTTGAATAAGGTTGCTCTATCCGACAACTTTATGCTGCTTTTTAAGGAATTAAATACTATTCCTTAAATGCTCTCAACCACTTTTGTACGGCCAAAGTTAACATTCCAATGTTAACTTTGCCTATAAATACAAGTCATTGCACAACCAAGAATTTAAGTGTTTGAACTCACAAAAAAAAGACAAACACTTCACTTTGCAAACCTGCAATATTCTTGGTGAACTTGTGCAATATTCTCTCAATCGCTAAAAGGAACATTTCACTACTTTAAGTGTTTCGATTGTTGAAGAGAAATTCCAAGTATAGATCAATTGTATTTCATAGGTTGTTAGGATATTTACATTCGTGTATTATCTTGGTTCCGCATCAACCTTGTAATTTGTTTAATATCAATAAATAAATTACACATTGAAAACTACATATTGTCTCATCAAGATTGTTTACAAGTTATTTGTATTATTGCATTGTTCTTTACTTATTGTCTTTTATATAAGTAATCTATCTAGAACTTGGTATATACTTCTGCAACTGGTCCTCTCCAGTTTAGCAAGTATATTGCAAAGTAACTCCACCATCGACATAGAGGTGTCTTCAGTAGTACCATCTAACGAGTTGGGACTTACAAGTGGTATCAGATCAGAAGGCTAATAAACTTGCCTAGATCTGCTAAGATGAACACTACTGAAGGTGGAGATGGTTCTGGTTCAGGTGAAACCCCTATTAATACTAATGCACAACCTTTTCAAAATGTTAACACAAACCCTCCTCCTCCTACTGCCCCAAACCATGTCCATGTACACTACTCTAACACTCCTGTTCCCAAATTCGATGGAAACAGTGAGACTTTTGGTACGTGGAAGGCTAGAATGCTTTTACATTTTGGTGGGATTGAAAGGTATATGTTGAAAATCCTTAAGGATGGACCATATATACCCATGTCCCTTGGGGTTAGTCCTCTTCTAGATCCTACTGGAAGAAGAGGTTCAAGAGAAAAGCCTGAAGACCATTGGTCTGATGAGGATCGTAGACTTGTTGATCTGGACACCAGACTCAAGAACATGATCCTTGGGGCTGTCCCTGAAGATCTAATTCCAACACTTGTGTTGTTCCCCAGTGCCAAGTCAATGTGGGATGAATTAGTTATTCAGTTTGAAGGAGGTGATGACACCATTGTCACTAGAAAAGTTGCCTTGAACAAGAAGTATGAATCCTTCTTTGCCTTGCCCAATGAGAGTCTAACTGGTACATACACCAGATTTTCTAGCCTCATCAATCAGTTGAGAGGTTTGGGTGTAGAGAAGGATAAGGACATTCTTCTTGAGAAGTTTTGTGATATTCTTCCTTCCAAATGGGAAAACATGGTTCTTGTCTTGAGACAAGGTAAAACCTTGCACACTCACACTCTTGCATCGCTCTATGGAGCCTTCAGATTCACTGAAGATAATAATGCTGCAAGACTTGTGGCTGAGCAAGATGCCATGAACCATGCCCAGAGTCCAAGGTTGCTAGTGTAACTGAGCGACCTTGTGCTGCTTTAATATCTGCTGAGAGTGTCCAGGCACACTCGATGAAGGAGATGTTGAACAGTTTCCTAAACTCTGGGCTGACCACTGAAAACAGTGATGGTTGTAATGAAACTGACGATGATGATCTGGTCGCCATGATTGCTAAAACCTTTAACAGGTTTAAGCATAAATCTAAAAGATTTAATGGCCCCAACAATGCTTCCAGCTCCAGCTCTCTGGATAAGACCAATCTTACATGCTATAAGTGTGGCAAGAAAGGTCATTTCATGAAGGAATGCAGATCTAGTCAGCTGAATAACCAAACTGGCCCCTCTGTCCCAAATTTCAATCGGCCTGATGATAGCTACAAAGCTAAATACAAGAAGCTTAAGGCCCAGATTGCCCTCCTGTCCATGCAAAAGGAAAAAGATCAGTGCTTAATGGCACAAACTGAGGGAAAATGGGAGTACTCTGATGACTCATCAGTTGATGAAGAAGAGGAAAGGGACATGTGTTTCATGGCCTTGGAAGATCAACAGCAGCAACATGTGGCAAAAGAAGATGTCATCACTGGAAGATGGGTGGACATCATTCTAAAGAAGGTATGTGATTATGATCACCAGGTTGACCCTGAACTAAAACTGGACCTGGCTGAATCATTAAGTGGTGATTTAGCTTTTGTTGAAACTGTTCGAGCTGATAGTGAAAGATATCTTGACACTATCTTAATTGAACTAAACAATGTCAAACCACAACTAAATGATTTGCAAAGTGTCCAGTTGGCTCTCAAGGAGTCAGTTTTAAAGATTGAGGCTTTAGAACTTGATAATCAAAAACTATCTTTTGATTTTGAAAAAGCACAAAAGATTATCAAGTCATGGGTAAAAGCATCTGGCAAAAACTATGATGCATTTTCAAGAACTATCGATGCCCAGAAAAATGCATGGAAATCTGAAGATCTGGAGATGGCAGCTCTTATACCAGATCTTCATGCATTGCCTCCAGCTCTCCAGGTTGAAACACCTTATGATCAACCTGAAGCTGTTGAAACTGAAACCAATGAGACCACCCCCATTGAGGTTAAAACTGGAGCCAAACAGGCTAAAGCTCCAGTCAAAAAGGCCACTGGTAACAAGCTTTACCTCAAAAGTCTAAGGTGCCCAAGACCCGACAGACTAAATCTCCAGTTGAACCAAGGTCCAAGGTTCAACTGCCTGACCAAAATGATATTTTGGTTAATCTGGAAAGACAACTCCAACTTTTGTCTCGGCAGGTTCAGAGTTGTACTGCCCGGATTAACAATCTGGAAGGAGGTTTATCACCTCCAGTTTTCAAACCACAACTAAATGATTTGCAAAGTGTCCAGTTGGCTCTCAAGGAGTCAGTTTTAAAGAATTGAGGCTTTAGAACTTGATAATCAAAAACTATCTTTTGATTTTGAAAAAGCACAAAAGATTATCAAGTCATGGGTAAAAGCATCTGGCAAAAACTATGATGCATTTTCAAGAACTATCGATGCCCAGAAAAATGCATGGAAATCTGAAGATCTGGAGATGGCAGCTCTTATACCAGATCTTCATGCATTGCCTCCAGCTCTCCAGGTTGAAACACCTTATGATCAACCTGAAGCTGTTGAAACTGAAACCAATGAGACCACCCCCATTGAGGTTAAAACTGGAGCCAAACAGGCTAAAGCTCCAGTCAAAAAGGCCACTGGTAACAAGCCTTTACCTCAAAAGTCTAAGGTGCCCAAGACCCGACAGACTAAATCTCCAGTTGAACCAAGGTCCAAGGTTCAACTGCCTAACCAAAATGATATTTTGGTTAATCTGGAAAGACAACTCCAACTTTTGTCTCGGCAGGTTCAGAGTTGTACTGCCCGGATTAACAATCTGGAAGGAGGTTTATCACCTCCAGTTTTCAAACAAAATATTAAACCACTCCCTTCAATACCTAAACAAAAGAATGTTCTTTCTGGAACAAAATCTGGTAAAAATAAAGGGAGTAAGTATCAAATACCAATCGTTTTTACTTCTGCACCTGGAGCTGGTGATAAAGCTCCAGATGTAGCCTCCAGTTCAACACCTCAACAATCAACTGTGGCTTCTGTAGAGAAGTCCAGTGAACCCATCAAGAAAAGATGGGTTCACAAAAAGAACTAATGATTTTTGTGTGTGTGTAGGGCGATCGAAAGAAAAATATCTGGTATCTGGACAGCGCTGCTGGCCGGACTATGACCGGATGTAAGCCCCTACTGGAAGAGTTCACTGTCCAAGATGGACCGACAGTGACGTTTGGTAACGATCAATCTGGAAAGACTGAAGGATATGGTGTGCTCAATAATGGACAAGTCGAATTCAAAAGAGTTGCATTTGTGAATGGTTTGAAATACAACCTGATCAGTGTCAGCCAACTTTGCGATGATGGCTTCAGAGTGTTGTTCGATATTGCACAAGGCACCATATTTAACAAGGATTGGAAAGTGGTGATGATTGCACCAAGAAAAGGGAATGTGTACATCATGGATATGGAACCAGCTCCAAAAGAGCAATGTTTCTATACCAAAGCTGATGAGGACACCAACTGGCTATGGCATAAAAGGTTATCCCACCTTAATTTCAAGAATATCAACAAGTTGTCTCGCAAGCAACTGGTTGATGGGATACCCCAGATTTCCTTCAATAAGGAAAAGCCATGTCCAGGTTGTGAGATGGGCAAGCAGAAAAGAGCCAGTTTCAAAACTAGGCAAAATTTTAGCATCACTGAACCTCTTCACATGCTACATATGGATCTCTTTGGTCCAGTGAATGTTCAAACTAGAGCTGGAAAGAAGTACACTCTAGTTGTGGTTGATGAATTCACCAGATACACCTGGGTGGTATTCATCAGATCCAAGAGTGATGCACCTGCTGAAATCATCTCACTCATCAAAAGAATTGAGCTCAAGTACACTCGAAAAGTTTGTCAGTTGCGAAGTGATAATGGTACTGAATTCCAAAATAAGGTACTTGAAACATTTTGCAATGACACTGGCATCTCTCAAAACTTCTCATCAGTTCACTCTCCAGAGCAAAATGGAGTTGTTGAAAGAAAGAATCGTACACTGATAGAAGCAGCCAGAAGTATGCTATCTGAATCTGGTCTTCCCACCAGTTTTTGGGCTGAAGCAGTTGCAACTGCTTGTCACACCCAAAACCGGTCAGTCTACATCAAGAGACATAAGAAGACTGCCTACGAAGTACTCAGGAATTGAAAACCAAATATTGGATACTTTCATGTATTTGGCTGTCCAGTTTATATACTAAACGATTCCAGTCAGCTTGGAAAGTTTGATGCAAAAGCTGATGAAGGTGTATTTTTAGGCTATTCAGATATTCGAAAGGCCTTTAGAGTTTATAATTATAGACTCCAAAAGGTACATGAGACAATTCATGTCACATTCGATGAATCAACTGAAGCAATCAACAAGAGACCAAGCCTTGATATTTCTCCAGTCATTCCAATCAACTTTGGTGAAACTGACCAAGTTCATCGGTCAGTTGTTTCACCAGATGATGCTTCCAGTTACAACAAACTGGAACCAGTTAAGAAGAAGAAAAGCACCAGTGACACATCATTTTATCCCTCCATCAATTTCAACTTACCACAAGAATTGGTGATTGGATCAGATGTACGTGCCACTCCAATATCAGCACCAGTTCAAACACCTACTTCTCCAGTTCTTCATGAAATCCCTTCTAATGAGGAATTCCATGATGCCAATCGAGACCTCATTAACTCTGATGAGGATGTAGAAGATGTATGGACTGATCCTTCTCCAGATGCTACTGCAACTGAAGAAGATCGCCAGGTGACTTGCACTGATATTGTAGTTCACCAGCCTAGTCAATACACTAGATGGACTCGAGCCCATCCAATTGAACAAATTGTGGGAGATCCAACTAGTGGGGTTCAGACTAGAAGAGCCACCAGTGAGCAATGCTTAAACGTCACCTTCTTATCTTTAATTGAACCAAAGAAGATTGACGAGGCTATGGCAGACCCAAGCTGGGTGAAAGCTATGCAAGAAGAGCTCCTCCAGTTCGAAAGGAACAATGTTTGGGAGCTTGTTCCTTGTCCACCTGGGTTAAAGAAAGAACCCATTGGTACCAGATGGGTCTACCGAAACAAGATGGATGAAGATGGTCATGTTGTAAGAAACAAGGCCAGACTAGTTGCCCAGGGTTATAGTCAAGCAGAGGGCGTTGACTTTGATGAAACTTTTGCTCCAGTTGCAAGACTTGAAGCCATACGAATATTTCTGGCTTATGCAGCCCATCTGCAGTTCAAAGTCTTCCAGATGGATGTCAAAAGTGCGTTCCTTAATGGAACATTGGAAGAAGAAGTTTATGTTAAGCAGACTCCAGGTTTCATCGATGAAAAGCATCCACATTGGGTCTATAGACTGAACAAAGCATTGTATGGTCTAAGACAAGCCCCAAGAGCCTGGTATGATACTCTAACTAAACATCTTCTTAAAAATGGCTTTCAAAGAGGTGCAATAGATAATACCTTGTTTATCTTAAAAGAAAGAGGTAATATCTTATTGGTACAAATTTATGTTGATGACATTATTTTTGGGTCAACTGATGATGCAATGTGTAAAAAGTTTTCTAAAATCATGTCATCTGAGTATGAGATGAGCTTAATGGGTGAATTAACATTTTTCTTAGGTCTTCAGATTAAGCAAACTGAAAATGGAATTTTCATAAACCAAGGAAAATATGTCAGAGATTTGTTACGAAAATACAAATATGATTCAATCCCATCGAAAAACACACCTATTGCAGCACCATTGAATTTGGACTCTGACCCAACTGGCAAACCAGTTAACATAACTGACTATAGAGGTATGGTTGGTTCACTAATGTACTTAACTGCCAGTCGACCAGATATAATGTTTGCAACATGCTTATGTGCCAGGTTTCAGGCTAACCCTAAAGAATCACATTTGCACGCTGTAAAGCGTATCTTTAGATACCTGAAAGGGTGTCCTAATCTTGGTCTTTGGTATCCCAAAGGCTCAGGATTAGATCTAATGGGTTATTCAGATTCTGATCATGCAGGTTGTAAGATAGATAGAAAATCCACAACTGGTGGTTGTCATTTCCTTGGAGGAAAACTAGTAAGTTGGACCAGCAAGAAGCAGACTTCAGTCTCTATGTCCACTGCTGAGGCAGAGTACATTTCTGCGGCCAGTTGTTGTGCCCAGATTCTCTGGATCAAGAACCAGTTACTAGATTATGGTCAAAAGTTTACAAGGACCCCAATCTTTTGTGACAACACCAGTGCAATAGCTATTTCTCACAACCCAGTGATGCACTCCAAAACAAAGCATATTGACATCAGGTATCATTTTATTCGAGATCATGTTATGAAAGGAGATATTGAAATTCATTTCATCCCCACTGACAAACAGTTGGCTGATGTTTTTACAAAACCTCTTGATGAGAAAACTTTTAAACATCTCATCAGCGAACTGGGAATGTTAAATCCTTAAAACTGGAGCCTTCTTTGTTATTGAACGCGTCAGTGACACTGATAAAGTTCTCCAGTTGAGGAGGTCCAGTTAATCTTTGCTCGCCAGGCTATCGAACGCCTTTGTGATACTATCCTGGCACTAATTGATTACTGGATCATCATTTTGGGGGGAAAGACTCAAAATAATTTTCTGACTAAAATTCGTTTTTGTTTGAAAATGCAACTGGAAAACTCTTCAGTTGGAAACTGGTACTGGACTGATCCTCCAGTTACCAGGTTCAGTCTTTGTCTAATTTTTCATAACGTTAAGATACATGGTCAATATTTATGCCACGTGATAGTACTCGAGTGTTTTAACCCACTTGATACGGTCATGTGACGTATTTTGGTAAATGACAACTGTTTTTATTGGGAAAATAAAAGAAAGTGGGAAAGTGGGTAATTTAAGCCGTCTTAGCATTTAATGCTAACACGAGTAATTATGGTTTTATTTCAAAACTCAAACTTATTTCTTAAAAATATCTAAGAAATTGATTTTGTTAAATAAAATATAATTTTTTTGGTACTTCATTGGGATCTTGAAATTCCATATAAATACCCTTATTTACTCCAAAACTCATTTACTCTCTTTTCATTCTCTTCATTTACTCTCTTCATTTACTCTCCAATCATCAACAATTGCTTCTTTTCACTCTCTGCTTCATAAATCAAGAACCCTAAATCCTAAATTTCAGTTTCAATTTCCAATGGCTCCTAGATCTTCTCGTTCAAGAGATGTAAATCTCTTAACTGTTCCATACAATCCCTCACCTGATGTCAAACCGGCACCAGGTGCACCTAGTAATGCCTCTGCCATTAAACTAAACCCTAACAATCCAATGGCAAGCTTACGAGGTTCTCAAGGGTCCAATACCCTTATTGGTAGAATCCAAAAGTTCTTGAAGGATTCTCCAATAGGACCCTCATTCTCTCGAAACCCACGCAAGTTGTTTCACAACTACTTGTGTGAGTTTTGGTACACTGCTGTTCTTTCTTCAGATTGTTCCTCCATCAATTTCACATTAAAGGATGGAACAATCCAGTGTACCTTAACCACTGAAGTGTTAAGGGATGCCTTACACCTTAACTACTGGAGAGAGGGTGAATCTCCAGTTATCTTGCCCCCAAACATTAACTTTCGCCAAGTACTCCTCGAAATGGGACATAGGGAGTGTTTGGATAATGGGGTGCTGAAAACCAAGGGTGCTATGACCATGAAGGGCCTTACACCTTCATGGAGGTATTTCTTCATACACCTGGTGGAAAGCATGGGTGGGAGTTCTGGTGGACTTGACCAGATCAACTCCTCACAAGCAGAGATGGCTTACTGCTTGTGGAACGGATTGAGGGTGGATTTTGCAGACATTTTGTATAGGAGTCTCGTACAAAAGCTGAAGGGCTCCAGGGGTGTGTGTATCCCCTTTTCAAGGTTCCTTTCACTATGTTTTAAACAAATTCTGGGCGATGAAGAGTATAGAAGTACAGATTCACCGTACACAAGGCCAGATTTGATGAGGAATCTAGACTCTCTGGTATCTGAAGCTGGAGAGGTCGAAATTCCAGAGCGAATGCGACTGGCATTTGCTAAAACTGATGCACCTTTGGAAAGTGAATCAGAAAGACAACTGGGCGGGCCTCAAAATAATGAGGGACCCTCCAGTTTGTCTCAAGTTGTGGTTGAGGATAGAACAACCATAACTGAAGCCACTCCTATCACGTCTATCCCTGGTGAAGATGCTTCAGCATCTGATCCTCAAACTGATGAAACCATCCAGGTAACTGGAACTGGTCATCAGGAGCCTGAACATGATGTTCAGCTATCCCTATCATTTATGAATCTAGGCATAAATGAGGATGAGTTCCATCTTGAATCTTCGGATTCGGAAGGAACACAAGATGATCAAGAAATGGTTGATGCATCTGTACATGATCAACTCCCTTCTTTCTCTGATCAACCCCTAGAACCACAAGTTTCAGTTTCCCATACAGATACGCTCACCCATACTTCCCCACAAAGAACTCCATCACTAATATCAACTCCTTTTGTGCCTAGAAATAGGCAAACCTCCCTACCGCCGCCGTTGGTCACACCTGAGCATTCTCAGCCTGACCAACACATTGAAACTCTTCAGCATTCTTTTTCACTACCAATTTTTACTTCTTCTGCCACTGGAACAACTGGAGAGGCTTCCTTTGTTTTGCCCCCTCCAGTTGAACTGGTGCAACCTGCTACTGGTCCAGTGACAACTTCTCCTCTGTCACTGGAGACTCAATTTGTCTCATTCTCAACCGACATCCAAAACCTGATCAAACGGGTGGAGGGTGTTCATAAGACAATTGAGCAGAATGCCAAGTCCATTTCCAAATTCAACAAGGACACAATCACAAATTCGAAGGTTGTTGATTTGGGAATAAACAAATTTGCTGCAAATGAGGACTTGGTATTTAGGAAGTTGAATGAGTTAGTCACCAGCTGTAACAATCTGACCACATCTTTGAAAGAAGCTTTTGACTTAACTCATTCCAATGTCAATACATCTATCTCCAACCTATTAAGTAATACTGTTCGATCATCAGAGGTTGATTTGAAGGAGATAGAGAGGCAGGTCAAGGAGTTGTTTGAGAGACCTGGCCTTAATGTAGTTGAGGTTGGACAGCAGGTAGCATCTTCAGTTGGCCAGATTATTGATGACAAACTGGCCAGTCGAGAAGATGAATTGGTTAAGAAGGTAATGGCTGAATTTGCCAAGCTCCCCCCTCCTCAGGTTAATCTGGAGCCTCTGGCACTTGAAGTAAGACAGTTAAGAGGAGCAGTCAATGCTATAAACACTCAGTTAGCCTCTCACACTTCATCAATTAACAAACTGGTAACTGAAGTGGATAACTTGAAAAAGAAGGATGCTGAAGTGAAGGAACAAGTGGTTAAGGGTTTAGATGAAGACTCAAAACTGTTGAAAGACTTGAAGACTGGTCAGGACCAAACTGCAGCAAATGTCTTGACCCAGTCTCAAGAAATTAACCACTTGTGGAGATCCTTCCGAATGATTTGCACAGTTTTTAGGGAGTGCAAGGATATGCAATCGTGGCAGCCTCTAGCCCGTTTGCCCTCCAGTAATGAAGATTGGGCAGCTATTCGTGCAGGTCTAGATGCTGCCAGGGGGGAAAGGGAAAGAAGGAATATCCTTGCACCTGCACCAAGACTGCCAGGTGTAAGTGCAAGACCGTTGGTTCAAAGGACTGTTGTTGGTACTGATGATGATGATGACCAGCAAGTAATTGAAACATTTGATGATGTTGGTCATGGGGGGAATAAAGGAAAGGAAGTTATGCTGGCCACTGATGAACAAACAAAAGCAACTGGTACTGAGGCCAGTGTGCTAGAAACTGGTAACATTGATCAGCTTCCTCCAGTGTCAGATGATGTAAGTAACCAACTGGCAAGACTTGGGGACTCAATCAAGGAGAGAAAGAAACAGATGAGGGTCCAATCAAGCTAATGATAGAAAAACTTTGACCCCAACTCTACTTGATATGTGTGATTCGAGTCTCCTGGGCATGTCATTTGCAGAATATGCCAAAGTCAAAGCTGACCCCAGAATTATCAATGCCTTGAAAGAACAGCTGGAGGTTGAGCTTGACAAACATTACAGGGAGGATGAGGCTGAATATGATGCCAGATGTCTAAACATCACAGTTGAGAAGGCAAAGGAAGTGAGAACTGAAGGAATTCTCAAAAGATCTGAGCATGTAAAGAAGGTGGTCAAACAAGTGTTGAATCCACCCAAGTCCAGAGGAAAACTTAAGCAACTGCCAAGAGATGCAGATCTTAGAACCTGGGTGGAAACAACTGAACCCTCAAGTGAAGATATCAAAGCTGCAGTGCACAAAATGAGCACTGGCCAGATCAAACTGGCCAATGAATCTGAAGCACGAGAATATTTATCTGAAGTGCAACAGCGGAGATATAACCCTGGAAAGATTACTGATGTGAAAGTTTCAATCAAACCAGGTACCAAACACTTCACTGTTAGGATTCAATACTTCAATGGACCAATGCTACAAACTGAGAATCCTGATGTAAGACAATATGGTTATTCTGAGCTGGTGGAGATGTTGAACTTGTTGGGGGAAAGGCAACAAAAGAACAAGGTTGAAAGGGGATGGATGTTTGTTCTTCAAAGTCTGCTCAAGTTTAAAGAAAATGTTGAAGAGAGACTGAATGTTGATCCAGAAGACAAACAGCCCATTTCTACAGTTGCCAAAAGAAGGAGAACTGGCGAAGGGCCATCTGATTAAGTTCTTCTTCATTTTATCTTCTTGTATTTTGTTTACTTTCTTGTAACTCTTGTAAATTTCATCATATAAATGAAGTTGCCAGATTGTAACAATAAGATAGATAATAGATTAAATCTAACAAACTTAAAAGAAAAACCTAAGGCATTTATTGATCTATAAAAGTGCCTTAGAAACTTAGATAGATTTAATTCAAACAAGTCTCTACAGTTCATACTTGCATAGATACAAGAACTAGAAAGACTTAGCAATATTTCAGGACAAATAGGGGGAATTTGTTAGGACCAGTTCACCTGGAACTGGCCAGTCACCAGTTTACACTGACCAGTCACCAGTTGCATCTGGTGACCCAGTAAAACTGGTGACCAAGAAGATTTGTCCAGAAATATATTGAAGTCCAGTTGCACCGTACAGTTAACGCAACTGAAGACTTCCTCCAGTTGAGAACTGACCAAGTTGAAGAAGCATTCCAGTTGAAGTCGAAGACAACAAATGGAAGATAGAGAATGGCAATGGCAGCGAAGCCCAGTTACATTCTAGTCAGTTACAAACTGGAGACCATCAGTGGAAAGCCCTTACAAAGCTTTACACTGATTACGAGGAATTGACTTATATGCTTTATGTCCCCTTATCTTATTATTTAAGTAATATAAGGTACATAAAGCTGGTTGAATAAGGTTGCTCTATCCGACAACTTTATACTGCTTTTTAAGGAATTAAATACTATTCCTTAAATGCTCTCAACCACTTTTGTACGGCCAAAGTTAACATTCCAATGTTAACTTTGTCTATAAATACAAGTCATTGCACAACCAAGAATTTAAGTGTTTGAACTCACAAACAAAAACACACAAACACTTCACTTTGCAAACCTGCAATATTCTTGGTGAACTTGTGCAATATTCTCTCAATCGCTAAAAGGAACATTTCACTACTTTAAGTGTTTCGATTGTTGAAGAGAATTCCAAGTATAGATCAATTGTATTTCATAGGTTGTTAGGATATTTACATTCGTGTATTATCTTGGTTCCGCATCAACCTTATAATTTGTTTAATATCAATAAATAAATTACACATTGAAAACTACATATTGTCTCATCAAGATTGTTTACAAGTTATTGTATTATTGCATTGTTCTTTACTTATTGTCTTTTATATAAGTAATCTATCTAGAACTTGGTATATACTCTGCAACTGGTCGTCTCCAGTTCAGCGAGTATATTGCAAAGTTACTCCACCATCGACATAGAGGTGTCTTCAGTAGTACCATCTAACGAGTTGGGACTTACAATTTCTTTTCAGCTCTTAAAACAATCCTTAGCTGACGAAACCAGTCATTGAAGTTTGGTCCAGAAAGTTTTTCCCTTTCTAGCATCGACCTAAAAGCCGATTGATGTATGTTTTGAGTAGGATTCGTTGTTGCCATCTACAAAACAGACAAAAGTTCAATTATCGGTATTTTCGATAATAATCCTTAAGAAATGTAATTACCCTTGTTAAATTCATCTAACAATTACTTTTCACTAAGGCTAGGATCCAACTTGACATACAATCATTTCATCTGTTGATCAGCTATAAATGACGGTATTTAAAAGGTAATCGAGGATCGATAATTACATTCATGCAACTCCTAGAGTTATGGGACTTACAACAACACTTTAAAGGAGTATTAAGTGTTTTGTAAACATGTTTTGTCCCATCTTATGCCACGGGTCAAGGATCTCACCTCTTAACTCGTTTTAAGTCGCCCAATTAAGAACATGTAGATAGTCCACCGCTGGTCTCACAACGAGTGGTAATCTACCTTGAAGAGATACAATTCGCCTATGGTCTCACATAGGAGCGAAAAGCACTGGCAAGTGTTCTAATCAAAGTGGGTGGCAATGACTTAACTTTAAATGGGTAATGCATTTGATGTGAATCAAAGTTTATGTATGAAGACTCATGCATAATCTTCATAACATAATGTTTAATAAAATCATTTGTATAGTCTTAACAACACAAGAGAGCTCGGTAGCTCCATTTGAACGCACAAAGAAGCGCAAGGGCAAAGGTTTGCGATGAACGCAATTAAAAACCCGCCCTTTTAGGAGGCTAGCGCACTCCGACTTATACCTCTCTTAGAGTTTGTTCAAATGGGTGAGCCGGTGTATCTCAAGGTTGTAAGACTCCAATTTT
>CM067170.1:44971064-45026493 GCA_034093135.1 Erigeron breviscapus | reverse complement strand
ATGGAAACCCTAAATTGAGGATTCCAGTTCAGATTTCACACACCAAGAGCGACTAAGTTCGTTTCTAGCTTATAGAAAACGAAGATAGATCACATAAGGCCGATTATATTGATATAATTAGCAATATATACGATAACTAATCAAACTAGTTATCTCGTGAGGATTCCGCACTCACGACATAACAATAGACGATCTCGAGAGCGATCAGTAGCTATCGAGGGACTCACAGTCCATTTAAGAACAGTGAAGCAAATGTGAAATTGGAAACTCATGATATGTCAACAATTTTGGAAGGAAATTATGATTTTAATCCTGAATTTGAAAAACATTTTGTTCAAAAGGATGATAAACATGAATTTTTTCTAAAGAAGATTCCAAAGTCACACTCTTCACAACCTTCCCCATTTGATAAGATCAAGAGACCAAAGACCACCAAACAACCAAAGACCAACCCATCACCCAAAACTGAATCAAGACCAAAACAAAACAAAAGTTCCACAGATTCTCAGAAATCAAAGACTTCTAGACAACCACAGATGTACAAGGTTAAAACTGAACCTAAGTCTCACAAAGAAGTCAAACCAAGTAGTGGTCCAAAGATTGTCAAGAATGAAACTTTCTCGTTAGGTAACAAACAACCTTCACATGTTAGGTATTCTAGTTTTCCTAGGTATTCTCAGAAGACTTCTAAGTGCACTTTACAGAAGGTTAGAGATATTGTTTCAGGAACAACTAAATACAAAGATCAGTATGGTTGGTTGTCACCTAATAACATCAAGAAAGTAAACAAGACCACAGAAACCATCAAGAAGAAACCTGTTAAGAAAGAAAATAACAAATTGTTTTCTAACTCAAAGAATGTACGTGTTTCAAGTGACTTGTGCTTAAATAGTAGCAGTAAATGGATTCCCAAAGATAGATTTTTGCATGCTACTAGAAAAGTCAAACTTGATGGAAATACTACCCATGTCAAACAAGTGTGGATTGTCCGTAGATCAAATTCTCTGAATAGTGCTAATACATCTAGGACTAGTCCTGCTTGTACCAAAATGTGTGTATAAACCTTTACATTTCTTTGCTTGTAATTCGTATTTCTCATTTGAACTCGTATGTGTGTTTGTTTGTTATGTTGAATTAAATGTTTGTTTTTGTGTTCATTTTGTTTTATTTTTTTATGTGTACTTGCATGTTATCCCTCTAACCTGCAAGGACCCAGTCTATGTGGGTACCTAAATCATATTACTTGTCCTTGCAGGAATATCTCATTTGTGTATGGTATGTTGACTCGGGATGTTCTCGTCATATGACTGGAAACAAGTCTATTCTTTCAAACTTTGTTGAAAAGTTTATGGGAACCGTCAAATTCAGAAATGATCATATCGCTCCTATTCTTGGTTATGGAGACATTGTTAAAAATGGAGTTACTATCAAGAGAGTTTCCTATGTTGAAGGATTAGGACACAATCTTTTTAGTGTTGGGTGACAATGATCTTCAAGTATTATTCAGGAGATATGAATGCAAAGTGCAGACTGAAGATGGTGTGGATATTCTAACTGGAACAAGAGACAACAATTTGTTCACAATTGATCTCAACAACATTCCAACTCATTCTTCAGATATTTGTCTTCTTTCCAAAGCAACTGCACAAAATTCTTGGTTATGGCATCGTCGTCTTTCTCATCTTAATTTTCAAACAATCAATGCTTTTGTGGATAAACAACTTGTTGAAGGTCTTCCAGATTATAAGTATAAAAGTGAACATGTTTGTCCAGCTTGTGCAATTGGAAAGATGAAGAAAGCAACACACAAACCAAAGAAGTTTCTAAGTACAGAAAGTCCTTTGCACCTTATTCATATGGATTTGTGTGGCCCAATGAAAGTTCAAAGTATACATGGCAAGCATACATTCTTGTGATTGTCGATGATTATTCTCGTTATACTTGGGTATTCTTTCTTCATGCAAAGAGTGATGCTCCGAAGGTGATTATTGATTTCATCAAGAAGACCCAAGTAAATCTTAAATCATCTGTTAGAATTGTTCGCTCAGACAATGGAACTGAATTCAAGAATTCAGCAATTGATTCTTTCTTCAAGTCCATGGGTATTACTCATCAATTTTCTGCTGCCAAAACACCTCAACAGAAGGGAGTAGTTGAACGTTGAAATCGAACTCTTGTTGAAGCAGCTAGAACAATGCTTGCTTATTCTAAGTTGCCTCTGAATCTATGGGCTGAAGCTGTTGCTACTGCATGTTTCACTCAAAATAGATCAATCATAAACAAGAGATTTGATAAAACTCCATATGAGGTGATTAACAAAAGAAAGCCCAATGTGAACTTCTTACACATATTTGGATGTGTTTGTTATGTTCTCAATGATCGAGACAATCTGGGCAAATTTGAACCAAAAGGCGATGAGGCATATTTCATCGGTTATTCAAGAGAATCAATAGCTTACCGTGTGTATAACCGAAAAACCAAGAGAATCGAAGAGAGCATGAATGTTAGATTTGATGAACTCTCGGAAATGGTTCTTGAACAACACAGTTCAAGACCCGAACTTCAAAGTCCACAAGCTTCCGCAACAAAGACTGCATCAAATGTCATATCATCATTCTCTACTCCAACTACACATGATTTGGATATCTTATTTGAAGAATTTTTCCAAGTTCCAAAGAAAGTTCCTGAATCTGAAGTCAATACAAATGAACCATCCAGTTCAAATTCAACTAAGATAGATCCAAATGAGTCTTCACCATCACAAACATCAGATGTCAATTCATCATCTGATTCTCCTCCACCTACTGATAATTCAGAGTTGCATACTCAACCTCATAATATCTCTCAAGTGACAAATCCTTCAACCAATCCTGAGGATTATGATCCCGACGACTTTGTTGAACCAATCGCTACTTAATTTGAACAATTGACAGAACAACATTCTCCTGATTTTATTGATTCTGAAGAATCTGGTGATCCACTTGATCCAATTCCTCACACAACCAAATGGACTAGAGCTCATCCGATTTCTCAAGTCATTGGTAATCCAATAACTGGAGTTCAGACAAGATTCGCATCCGCGAATGAATGTCTGTTTGTGAATTTTCTGAGTATTGTTGAACCAAAGACAGTGAATGAAGCTCTAAATTGTCCAGATTGGGTGAAAGCAATGCAGGAAGAACTGAATCAATTTGAACGTCTTGAGGTGTGGAAATTGGTTCCCAATCCTTACAAGAATAAGGAGCCAATTAAGACCAAATGGATCTTCAAGAACAAAAAGGATGAAACTGGAGTTGTTATACGCAACAAAGCACGATTGGTTGCAAAGGGATATTGTCAACAAGATGGCATTGATTATGATGAGACATTCGCACCAGTTGTACGAATTGAGGCTATTCGGATGTTTCTTGCCTATGCTGCCTACAAGATTTTCACAGTCTATCAAATGGATGTCAAAACTGCATTCTTAAATGGGATTCTCAAAGAAGAAGTGTATGTTGAACAACCTGAGGGATTTGTGAATTCAAAACATCCGACTATGTTTACAGGTTAGATAAGGCTTTATATGGTCTGAAACAAGCCCCTCGTGCATGGTATGATGCTCTCTCTTCTTATCTTGTGAAATCTGGTTTTAGCAAAGGTTCGATTGACACTACCTTGTTTATCAAACGACAAGGGAGTGACATCATTTTAATCCAGATTTATGTTGACGACATAATTTTCGGGTCAACTAACCCTAAATACTGCAAGAATTTTTCAGCTTTAATGATCAAGAAATTTGAAATGAGCATGATGGGTGAATTAAACTTTTTCCTTGGTCTTCAAGTAAAACAGTTGTCAAATGGTACTTTTATTTGTCAATCTAAGTACATTCTTGACATGTTGAAAAAGTTTGATATGATGAATTGTCAACCAATTGGTACACCCATAGAAGCTCGCACAAAGATTAATGCTGATTTAAATGGAAAATCTTTTGATCAAAAGAGATATCGCAGTATGATAGGGTCGCTAATGTATTTGACTGCAAGTCGCCCGGATATTATGTTCGCCACATGCATGTGTGCCAGGTACTAGGCCAATCCTAAGGAAAGTCATTTCCAGGCCGTCAAACGGATTTTCCGATACCTAAAAGGCACTGTGAACCTTGGTCTCTGGTATCCAAGGGATACCGGGTTTCAGTTAATTGCATATTCGGATGCTGACCATGCAGGTTGTAAGCTTGACCAAAAGAGTACTTCTGGGAGCGTACAGTTTCTAGGGGATAGATTAGTCAGTTGGTCATCGAAGAAACAAAATTGTGTATCCACATCTACTGCAGAAGCTGAATACGTTGCTGCAGCAAGCTGTTGTTCACAAGTTCTTTTTATTTTTAATTTTTTTTTTTTAATTTGTTTTATTTGTTTAATTTTTTTTTATTTTTATGTGTGTTTGTTCTAAAATCTGAAAAACCAAATACAAAATTAGAAAATTCTAAAATGATAAAAAGATTTTTTTTTTTATTATTTTTATTTTTAATTTTTTTTTTTTTATTTGTGTTTGTTCTAAAATCTGAAAAACCAAATACAAAATTAGAAAATTCTAAAATGATAAAAAGATTTTTTTATTTTTATTATTTTTATTTTTATTTTTTTTATTTTTAATTTTTTTTATTTTTATTTTTTTTATTTTTATTTTTTTTATTTTTTTTATTTTTATTTGTGTTTGTTCTAAAATCTGAAAAACCAAATACAAAATTAGAAAATTCTAAAATGATAAAAAGATTTTTTTATTTTATTTTGTTTTTATTTTTTTATTTTTATTTTTTTTATTTTTATTTTTTTTATTTTTATTTTTTTTATTTTTATTTTTTTTATTTTTATTTTTTTTATTTTTATTTTTTTTATTTTTATTTTTTTTATTTTTAATTTTTTTTATTTTTAATTTTTTTTTTTTTTTTATTTTTTTTATTTTTATTTGTGTTTGTTCTAAAATCTGAAAAACCAAATACAAAATTAGAAAATTCTAAAATGATAAAAAGATTTTTTTTTTTATTATTTTTAATTTTTTTTATTTTTTTTATTTTTAATTTTTTTTATTTTTTTTATTTTTTTTATTTTTTTGTTTATTTTTTTGTTTTGTTTGTTAAGCCCAAATACATGTTCAGCCCAAAACATAAAGAATTTAGCCCGAAACTGATTGGTATCCGGGTTGACACGCGGGTCATACCCAGAACCATGACCCGGATTTGAGATTTAAAAGGAAATTGGGCGGGACAAACCATTTATTTCAAATTCAAATCAGTTTTTCTCTCAAAACCGGTTTCTTTTCACTTCAATCAATCAATCTTTTTCTTATTGGTCATAATAATTGAAGTGGGCTTATACTAGTGATCATACTTGTGATCTATTCCATCTTTTATCTTCATCAGATCATCAGTTTTGAGGTAAGATTTCTTGTTTTCTTATTGCTCTTAAATTGTTTGATTAAATGCTTGAATGAAATGCCATGATCATTATGCATTCTGTGATAATTTGTTTTGTGTTTTATTGATATTAGATGCATGATTAGGGATTATCTTTGTTGTTTATCTGAATTAAATACCTTAATCTGCATTGTTCTTGATTTTCTGGGCTTGAATTGTTGAAGGGCTGAGTATAATATATGAATGTTTGAAGATTTGTGCCATTCGCCGAGATTTTTGCTCGGCAAATGCTATATTTTTTTCATTTCCATCTTCAAATCTTCATATAAATGGCAAAACTTGTTCAGATTGTTGTCTAAACTAATTGAATCAAAAAGGTCATTTGCAGAGATTTTATCTCGGCAAATGATTGTTTTCTCAATCTGTTCAAAGGTTTTCTAAGTCCTGAATAAGCCATTTACAGAGATATTATCTCGGCAAATGCTTTGGTTGCTCATGTTCATATTTTGACTTATTAAATTTTCAGTTCAAAAAAGGTCATTTGCCGAGGTTTTTGCTCGGCAAATGCATGTTTTTCTCAAAACCTTCAAAATCCTGTTTGTCAAACAAACCCTAAGTCAAAAAATTTCAAAGCATTGAACTAGTGATTTGCAGAGATTTTATCTCGGCAAATCAACAATGTGTGGAAAATTTTCTTTCAAGTCTTGAATTAGCCATTTGCAGAGCAATTTTGTAAGTCCCAACTTGTTAGATGGTACTAATGAAGACACCTCTATGTCGATGGTGGAGTTACTTTGCAATATACTTACTGAACTGGAGACGACCAGTTGCAGTGGTATATACCAAGTTCTAGATAGATTACTTATATAAAAGACAATAAGTAAAGAACAATGCAATAATACAAATAACTTGTAAACAGTCTTGATGAGACAATATGTAGTTTTCAAAGTGTAATTTATTTATTGATATTAAACAAATTACAAGGTTGATGCGGAACCAAGATAATACACGAATGTAAATATCCTAACAACCTATGAAATACAATTGATCTATACTTGGAATTTCTCTTCAACAATCGAAACACTTAAAGTAGTGAAATGTTCCTTTTAGCGATTGAGAGAATATTGCACAAGTTCACCAAGACTATTGCAGGTATGCAAAGTATGAAGTTATCCGTTTTTGTGAAGTAACTTGTAATTCTTGGTTGTGCAATGACTTGTATTTATAGGCAAAGTTAACATTGGGATGTTAACTTTAGCCGTACAAATGTGGTTGGAAGCATTTAAGGAATAGCATTTAATTCCTTAAAAAGTGTTGTAAAGTCGCATGTTAAAGTGACTTTACATAACCACCTTTATGTACCTTTTAATACTTAAATAATAAGATAAGGCTTATTATCCGGGTAAAGGCACATAAAGTATACAAGTCAATTCCTCGTAATCAATGTAAAGCTTTGTAAGGGCTTTCCACTGAAGGTCTCCAGTTTGTAACTGACTAGAATGTCAACTGGGCTTCGCTGCCATTGTCATTCTCTTTCTTCCATTTGTTGTCTTCGACTTCAACTGAATGTTTCTTCAACTTGGTCAGTTCTCAACTGGAGGAAGTCTTCAGTTGCGTTGACTGTACGGTGCAACTGGACTTCAATATATTTCTCGACAAATCTTCTTGGTCACCAGTTTACTGGATCACCAGATGCAACTGGTGAACTGGTCAGTGTGAACTGGTGACTGGCCAGTTCCAGGTGAACTGGTCCTAACAAATTCCCCCTATTTGTCTAGAAATATAGTCTAAGTCTTTTCTAGTTTTTGTATCTATACAAGTGTGAACTATAGAGACTTGTTCGATTTAAATCTATTTAAGTTATCTAAGGCATTTTTATAGATCAATAAATGCCTTAGGTTTTTCTTTTTATGTTTGTTAGATTTTAATCCATTATCTACCTTGTGGTTACAAACTGGTAACTTCATTTATACAAGGAATGAAATTTACACAAGTTACAACAGAATGTAAAACAAATAATAAGTAGATAACTGAAGACAGAACTTAAACAGATGGCCCTTCGCCAGTTCTTCTTCTTTTGGCAACTGTAGAAATGGGCTGTTTGTCTTCTGGATCAACATTTAGTCTCTCTTCAATATTTTCTTTAAACTTGAGCAGACTTTAAAGAACAAACATCCATCCTCTTTCGACCTTATTCTTCTGTTGCTTGGCCTCCAACAGTTTTGCCATTTCCACCAGTTCCGAATACCCATAGGAAAGTACGTCAGGATTCTCAGTTTGCCTCAAGGGACCATTAAGGTGTTGAACCTCAATAGTGAAATGTTTGGTACCTGGTTTAATTGAGACTTTCATTTCAGTAATCTTACCAGGGTGATATCTCCGTTGTTGCACTTCAGATAAGTACTCTCTAGCTTCAGATTCATTGGCCAGTTTGATCTGGCCAGTGCTCATACTATGCACTGCAGCTTTGATATCTTCACTTGAAGGTTCAGTTGTTTCCACCCAGGTTCTAAGGTCAGCATCTCTTGGCAACATCTTAGGTTTACCTTTGGACTTGGGTGGATTCAGCACCTGTTTGACCACCTTCTTAACATGTTCAGCTCTCTTGAGAATTCCTTCAGTTCTTACTTCTTTTGCCTTATCCACTGTGATATTTAAACACCTGGCATCATATTCAGCCTCATCCTCCCTATAGTGTTTGTCAAGCTCAATCTCCAGTTGTTCTTTCAGTGCATTAATAATTCTGGGATCAGCCTTGACTTTGGTATATTCTGCAAGTGTCATGCCCAGGAGACGACCATCACTTATATCAAGAAGAGTTGGGGCTAAAGTATTTCTATCTTTTGCTTGATTAACCCTCATTTGTTTCTTTCTCTCCTTAATTGCATCTCCAAGCCTTGCCAGTTGCCTACTAACATCTTCTGAAACTGGAGGAAGCTGATCAATGTTACCAGTTTCTAACACACTGGCTTCAGTACCAGTTGTTTTTGCTTGTTCATCAGTGGCCGGCACAACTTCCTTTCCTTTACCTTTATTCCCCCTATCAACAACATCTTCAAACTGTTCAATAACCTGCTGCTGATCATCACCTTCATCTGACCCAACAACAGTCCTTTCTACCAGTTGTCTTGCACTAACTGGACCTGGCAGTCTTGGTCCAGGTGCAAGGATATTCCTTCTATCCCTTTCCCCCTTGGCAGCATCGAGACCTGCACGAATGGCTGCCCAGTCTTCATTACTGGAGGGCAAACGGGCTAGAGGCTGCCACGATTGCATATCCTTGCACTCTCTAAACACAGTGCAAATCATTCTAAAGGATTTCCACAAGTGGTTAATCTCTTGAGACTGGACCAATACATTGGCTGCAGTTTGGTCCTGTCCAGTCTTCAAGTCTTTCAACAATTTTGAGTCTTCATCTAAACCTTTAACCACTTGTTCCTTCACTTCAGCATCTTTCTTTTTCAAACTATCCACTTCAGTTACCAGTTTATTGATTGAAGAAGTGTGAGAGGCTAACTGAGTGTTCACAGCATTAACTGCTCCCCTTAACTGCCTAACTTCAAGTGCCAGAGGCTCTAGATTAATCTGAGGAGGTGGGAGCTTGGCAAATTCAGCCATAACCTTCTTAACCAGTTCATCTTCTCGACTAGCCAGTTTTTCATCAATCATCTGGCCAACAGAAGTGGCCACCTGCTGTCCAATTTCAACTACATCAAGGCCAGGTCTTTCAAACAACTCTTTGACCTGCCTTTCTATCTCCTTCAGATCCACCTCTGATGATCGAACAGTGTTACTCAAGAGGTTGGAGATAGATGTATTGACATTGGAATGGGTTAAGTCAAAAGCTTCCTTCAAAGATGTGGACAGATTGTTACAGCTTGAGACTAACTCATTCAACTTCTGAAATACCAAGTCCTCATTGGCAGCAAACTTATTTATTCCCAAATCAACAACCTTAGAATTTATGATTGTGTCCTTGTTGAATTTGGAAATGGACTTGGCATTTTGCTCGATTGTCTTATGAACACCCTCCACCCGTTTGATCAGGTTTTGGATATCGGTTGAGAAGGAGACAAATTGAGCTTCCAGTAACAAAGGAGAAGTTGTCACTGGACCAGTAGTAGGCTGCACCAGTTCAACTGGAGGAGGTAAAACAAAGGAAGCCTCTCCAGTTGTTCCAGTGGCAGAAGAAGGAAAAATTGGGGGTGAAAAAGAACGCTGAGGAGATTCAATGTGTTGGTCAGGCTGAGAATGCTCAGGTATGACCAACGGCGACGGTGTTGATTGAGTTCTTTGTGGGGAAATATTTGTAAGCGTATCTGGATGGGAAACTGAAACTTGGTGTTCTAGGGGTTGATCAAAGAAAGAAGGGAGTTGAGCATGTACAGATGCATCAACCATTTCTTGATCATCTTGTGTTCCTTCTGAATCCGAAGATTCAAGATGGAACTCATCCTCATTTATGCCTAGATTCATAAATGATAGGGATGGCTGAACATCAAGTTCAGGCTCCTGATGACCAGTTCTAGTTACCTGGATGGTTTCATCAGTTTGAGGATCAGATGCTGAAGTATCTTCACCAGGGATAGACGTGATAGGAATGGCTTCAGTTATGGTTGTTCTATCCTCAACCACAACTTGAGACGAACTGGAGGGTCCCTCATTATTTTGAGGCCCGCCCAGTTGTCTTTCTGATTCACTTTCCAAAGGTGTATCAGTTTTAGCAAATGCCAGTCGCATTTGCTCAGGAATTTCGACCTCTCCAGCTTCAGAAACAAGAGAGTCTAGATTCCTCATTAAATCTGGCCTTGTGAACGGAGAGTCTGTATTTCTATACTCTTCTTCGCCCAGAATTTGCTTAAAACATAAAGAAAGAAATCTGGAAAAGGGGATACACACACCCCTGGAGCCTTTCAGCTTTTGTACAAGACTCCTATACAATATATCAGCAAAATCCACCCTCAACCCCTTCCATAAGCAGTAAGCCATCTCTGCTTGTGAGGAGTTGATCTGGTCAAGACCACCAGAACTCCCACCTAAACTTTCCACCAAATGTACAAAGAAATACCTCCATGAAGGTGTAAGACCCTTCATGGTCATAGCCCCTTTGGTCTTCAAAACACCATTGTCCAAGCACTCCTTATGACCCATCTCAAGGAGTACTTGACGAAAATTAATATTCGAGGCCAAGACAACTGGAGATTCACCTTCTCTCCAGTAATTGAGGTGAAGAGCATCCCTCAATACTTCTACATTCAAGGTACACTTGATTATTCCATCCTTTAATGTGAAACTGATGGAGGAACAATCGGAAGAAAGGGTGGCAGTGAACCAGAACTCACACAAGTACTCATGATACATCTTGCGTGGGTTCCTAGTGAATAAGGGTCCTATTGGAGAATCCTTCAAAAACTTTCTGATTCTACCAATAAGGGTATTAGACCCTTGAGAACCTTGTAGGCTAGCCAATGGATTATTAGGGTTTAATTTAAGGGCTGCACTATAAGGAGCACCAGGTGCCTGGGTGACATCTGGTGAGGGATTATATGGAACGGTCAAGAGATTTACATCTCTTGAACGGGATGATTTAGGAGCCATTGAATGAATTGAAATTTGGAAATTAGGGAAGCAAAGAGAAGAATGAAGCAATGTTTATGATTGGAAGTAAATGAAGAGAGTAAATGAAGAGAATGAAAAAGAAAGTAAATGAGTTTTGGAGTAAATAAGGGTATTTATAAGGGGATTCAAGATCCCAATGTAAAACCAAGAATCATATTTTATTAAACCAAACATTTTCGAAGATATTTTGAAAATAAAATATAATTTTCCATGTAAGCATTAAATGTTACCATGTCAGCATTAAATGCTACGACGGCTTACTTTACCCATTACCCCACACACTTTTTGTTTTCCCAACACAAACAGTTGTCAAGTACTAAAAATGGTTTCAAACACGTCAGATCATGATATCAAGTGGTTTAAAACACTCGAGTATCATCACGTGTCACACATATATACCAGGTATTTGTAACGTTATAAAAATTTAGACAAAGACTGAACCTGGTAACTGGAGGATCAGTCCAGTACCAGTTTCCAATTGAAGAGTTCTCCAGTTGCATTTTCAAACAAAAATGAATTTTAGTCAGAAAATTATTTTGAGTCTTTCCCCCTAAAATGATGATCCAGTAATCAATAAGTGCCAAGATAGTATCACAAAGGCGTTCGATAGCCTGGCGAGCAAAGATTATCTGGATCTCCTCAACTGGAGAACTTCATCAGTGTCACTGACGCGTTCAATAACAAAGAAAGCTCCAGTTAAGGGTTCAACATTCCCAGTTCGCTGATGAGATGTTTAAAGGTTTTCTCATCGAGAGGTTTAGTAAAAACATCAGCTAACTGTTTGTCAGTGGGGATGAAATGAATTTCAATATCACCTTTCATAACATGATCTCTAATGAAATGATACCTGATGTCAATATGCTTTGTTTTTGAGTGCATCACTGGATTGTGAGAGATAGCAATTGCACTGGTGTTGTCACAAAAGATTGGGGTCTTGGTATACTTCTGACCATAATCTAGTAACTGGTTTTTGATCCAGAGAATCTGGGCACAACAACTGGCCGCAGAAATGTACTCTGCCTCGGCAGTGGACATAGAGACTGAAGTCTGCTTCTTGCTGGTCCAACTCACCAGTTTTCCTCCAAGGAAATGACAACCACCAGTTGTTGATTTTCTATCAATCTTACAACCTGCATGATCAGAATCTGAATAACCCATTAGATCTAATCCTGAGCCTTTGGGGTACCAAAGACCAAGATTAGGACACCCTTTCAGGTATCTAAAGATACGCTTTACAGCGTGCAAATGTGATTCTTTAGGGTTAGCCTGAAACCTGGCACATAAACATGTTGCAAACATTATATCTGGTCGACTGGCAGTTAAGTACATCAGTGAACCAACCATACCTCTATAGTCAGTTATGTTAACTGGTTTGCCAGTTGGGTCAGAGTCCAATTCAATGGTGCTGCAATAGGTGTGTTTTTCGATGGGATTGAATCATATTTGTATTTTCTTAACAAATCTCTGACATATTTTCCTTGGTTTATAAAAATTCCATTTCCAGTTTGCTTAATCTGGAGACCTAAGAAAAATGTTAATTCACCCATTAAACTCATCTCATACTCAGATGACATGATTTTAGAAAACTTTTTACACATTGCATCATTAGTTGAACCAAAAATAATGTCATCAACATAAATTTGTACCAATAAGATATTACCTCTTTCTTTCAAGATAAACAAGGTATTATCTATTGCACCTCTTTGAAAGCCATTTTTAAGAAGATGTTTAGTTAAAGTATCATACCAGGCTCTTGGGGCTTGTCTTAGACCATACAATGCTTTGTTCAGTCTATAAACCCAATGAGGATGCTTCTCATCGATGAAACCTGGAGTCTGCTTAACATAAACTTCTTCTTCCAATGTTCCATTAAGGAACGCACTTTTGACATCCATCTGGAAGACCTTGAACTGCAGATGGGCTGCATAAGCCATGAATATTCTTATGGCTTCAAGTCTTGCAACTGGAGCAAAAGTCTCATCAAAGTCAACGCCCTCTGCTTGACAATAACCCTGGGAAACTAGTCTGGCCTTGTTTCTTACAACATGGCCATCTTCATCCATTTTATTTCGGTAGACCCATCTGGTACCAATAGGTTCTTTCTTTAACCCTGGTGGACAAGGAACAAGCTCCCAAACATTGTTCCTTTCAAACTGGAGGAGCTCTTCTTGCATAGCTTCTACCCAGCTTGGGTCTGCCATAGCCTCGTCAATCTTCTTTGGTTCAATTAAAGATAAGAAGGTGACTTTTAAGCATTGCTCACTGGTGGCTCTTCTAGTCTGATCCCCACTAGTTGGATTACCCACAATTTGTTCAATTGGGTGGGCTTTAGTCCATCTAGTGTATTGACTAGGCTGGTGAACTACAATATCAGTGCAAGTTACCTGGCGATCTTCTTCAGTTGCAGCAGCATCTGGAGAAGGATCAGTCCAAACAACTTCTACATCCTCATCAGAGTCAATGAGGTCTCGATTGACATCATGAAATTCCTCAGTTGAAGGTATTTCATGAGTATCTGGAGAAGGATCAGTCCAAACAACTTCTACATCCTCATCAGAGTCAATGAGGTCTCGATTGACATCATGAAATTCCTCAGTTGAAGGTATTTCATGAGTAACTGGAGAAGTAGGTGCTTGAACTGGTGCTGATATTGGAGTGGCACGTACATCCGATCCAATCACCAATTCTTGTGGTAAGTTAAAATTGATGGAGGGATAAAATGATGTGTCACTGGTGCTTTTCTTCTTCTTGACTGGTTCCAGTTTGTTGTAACTGGAAGCATCTTCTGGTGAAACAACTGACTGATGAACTTGGTCAGTTTCACCAAAGTTAATTGGAATGACTGGAGAAATATCAAGGCTTGGTCTCTTGTTGATTGCTTCAGTTGATTCGTCGAATGTGACATGAATTGTCTCATGCACCTTTTGGAGTCTATAATTATAAACTCTAAAGGCCTTTCGAATATCTGAATAGCCTAAAAATACCCCTTCATCAGCTTTCGCATCAAACTTTCCAAGCTGACTGGAATCGTTCAGTATATAAACTGGACAACCAAATACATGGAAATATCCAATATTTGGTTTACGATTCCTGAGTACTTCGTAGGCAGTCTTCTTATGTCTCTTGATGTAGACTGACCGGTTTTGGGTGTGACAAGCAGTTGCAACTGCCTCAGCCCAAAAACTGGTGGGAAGACCAGATTCAGATAGCATGCTTCTGGCCGCTTCTATCAGTGTACGATTCTTTCTTTCCACAACTCCATTTTGCTCTGGAGAGTGAACTGATGAGAAGTTTTGAGAGATGCCAGTGTCAGTGCAAAATGTTTCAAGTACCTTATTTTGGAATTCAGTACCATTATCACTTCGCAACTGACAAACTTTTCGAGTGTACTTGAGCTCAATTCTTTTGATAAGCGAGATGATTTCAGCAGGTGCATCACTTTTGGATCTGATGAATACCACCCAGCAATATCTGGTGAATTCATCAACCACAACTAGAGTGTATTTCTTTCCAGCTCTAGTTTGAACATTCACTGGACCAAAAAGATCCATATGAAGCATGTGAAGAGGTTCAGTGATGCTAAAATTTTGCCTAGTTTTGAAACTGGCTCTCTTCTGCTTACCCATCTCACACCATGGACATGGCTTTTCCTTATTGAAGGAAATCTGGGGTATCCCATCAACCAGTTGTTTGCGAGACAACTTGTTAATGTTCTTGAAATTAAGGTGGGATAACCTTTTATGCCATAGCCAGTTGGTGTCCTCATCAGCTTTCGCATCAAACTTTCCAAGCTGACTGGAATCGTTCAGTATATAAACTGGACAACCAAATACATGGAAATATCCAATATTTGGTTTACGATTCCTGAGTACTTCGTAGGCAGTCTTCTTATGTCTCTTGATGTAGACTGACCGGTTTTGGGTGTGACAAGCAGTTGCAACTGCCTCAGCCCAAAAACTGGTGGGAAGACCAGATTCAGATAGCATGCTTCTGGCCGCTTCTATCAGTGTACGATTCTTTCTTTCCACAACTCCATTTTGCTCTGGAGAGTGAACTGATGAGAAGTTTTGAGAGATGCCAGTGTCAGTGCAAAATGTTTCAAGTACCTTATTTTGGAATTCAGTACCATTATCACTTCGCAACTGACAAACTTTTCGAGTGTACTTGAGCTCAATTCTTTTGATAAGCGAGATGATTTCAGCAGGTGCATCACTTTTGGATCTGATGAATACCACCCAGCAATATCTGGTGAATTCATCAACCACAACTAGAGTGTATTTCTTTCCAGCTCTAGTTTGAACATTCACTGGACCAAAAAGATCCATATGAAGCATGTGAAGAGGTTCAGTGATGCTAAAATTTTGCCTAGTTTTGAAACTGGCTCTCTTCTGCTTACCCATCTCACACCATGGACATGGCTTTTCCTTATTGAAGGAAATCTGGGGTATCCCATCAACCAGTTGTTTGCGAGACAACTTGTTAATGTTCTTGAAATTAAGGTGGGATAACCTTTTATGCCATAGCCAGTTGGTGTCCTCATCAGCTTTGGTATAGAAACATTGCTCTTTTGGAGCTGGTTCCATATCCATGATGTACACATTCCCTTTTCTTGGTGCAATCATCACCACTTTCCAATCCTTGTTAAATATGGTGCCTTGTGCAATATCGAACAATACTCTGAAGCCATCATCGCAAAGTTGGCTTACACTGATCAAGTTATATTTCAAACCATTCACAAATGCAACTCTTTTGAATTCGACTTGTCCATTATTGAGCACACCATATCCTTCAGTCTTTCCAGATTGATCGTTACCAAACGTCACTGTCGGTCCATCTTGGACAGTGAACTCTTCCAGTAGGGGCTTACATCCGGTCATAGTCCGGCCAGCAGCGCTGTCCAGATACCAGATATTCTTCTTTCGATCGCCCTACACACACACAAAAATCATTAGTTATTTTTGTGAACCCATCTTTTCTTGATGGGTCCACTGGACTTCTCTACAGAAGCCACAGTTGATTGTTGAGGTGTTGAACTGGAGGCTGCATCTGGAGCATTATCACCAGCTCCAGGTGCAGAAGTAAAAACGATTGGTATTTGATACTTACTCACCTTAAGTTTACCAGATTTTGTTCCTGATGGAACATTCTTTTGTTTAGGTACAGAAGGGAGTGATTTAATATTTTGTTTTAAAACTGGAGGTGGTGAACCTCCTTCCAGATTGTTAATCCGGGCAGTACAACTCTGAACCTGCCGAGACAAAAGTTGGAGTTGCCTTTCCAGATTAACCAAAATATTGTTTTGTTCAGGCAGTTAAACCTTGGACATTGGTTCAACTGGAGATTTAGTCTGTCGGGTCTTGGGCTCCTTAGACTTATGAGGTAAAGGCTTGTTACCAGTGGCCTTTTTGACTGGAGCTTTAGCCTGTTTGGCTCCAGTTTTAACCTCAATGGGGGTGGTCTCATTGGTTTCAGTTTCAACAGCTTCAGGTTGATCATAAGGTGTTTCAACCTGGAGAGCTGGAGGCAATGCATGAAGATCTGGTATAAGAGCTGCCATCTCCAGATCTTCAGATTTCCATGCATTTTTCTGGGCATCGATAGTTCTTGAAAATGCATCATAGTTTTTGCCAGATGCTTTTACCCAGGACTTGATAATCTTTTGAGCTTTTTCAAAATCATCAGAAAGTTTTTGATTATCAAGTTCTAATGCCTCAATCTTTAAAACTGACTCCTTGAGAGCCAACTGGACACTTTGCAAATCATTCAGTTGTGGTTTGACATTGTTCAGTTCAATTAAGATAGTGTCTAAATATCTTTCACTATCAGCTCTAACAGTTTCTACAAATGCCAAATCACCACTTAATGATTCAGCCAGGTCCAGTTTTAATTCAGGGTCAACCTGGTGATCATAATCACATACCTTTTTCAGTATGATGTCCACCCATCTTCCAGAGATGACATCATCTTTCACCACATGCTGCTGTTGTTGATCTTCCAAGGCCATGAAACACATGTCCCTTTCCTCTTCTTCATCATCAGATGAGTCATCAGAGTACTCCCATTTTCCCTCAGTTTGTGCAATTAAGCACTGATCCTTTTCCTTTTGCATGGACAGGAGGGCAATCTGGGCCTTAAGCTGCTTGTATTTAGCTTTGTAGCTATCATTAGGCCGATTGAAATTAGGGACAGAGGGGCCAGTTTGGTTATTCAACTGACTAGATCTGCATTCCTTCATAAAATGACCTTTCTTGCCACACTTATAGCATGTAAGATTGGTCTTATCCAGAGAGCTGGAGCTGGAAGCATTGTTGGGGCCATTAAATCTTTTAGACTTATGCTTAAACCTATTAAAGGTTTTAGCAATCATGGCGACCAGATCATCATCGTCAGTTTCATCATAACCTTCACTGTTTTCAGTGGTCAGCCCAGAGTTTAAGAAACTGTTCAACATCTCCTTCATCGAGTGTGCCTGGACACTCTCAGCAGACATTAAAGCAGCACAAGGTCGCTCAATTGTATTAGCAACCTTGGGACTCTGAGCATGGTTCATGGCATCTTGCTCAGCCACAAGTCTTGCAGCATTATTATCTTCAGTGAATCTGAAGGCTCCATAGAGCGATGCAAGAGTGTGAGTGTGCAAGGTTTTACCTTGTCTCAAGACAAGAACCATGTTTTCCCATTTGGAAGGAAGAATATCACAAAACTTCTCAAGAAGAATATCCTTATCCTTCTCTACACCCAAACCTCTCAATTGATTGATGAGGCTAGAAAATCTGGTATATGTACCAGTTAAACTTTCATTGGGCAAGGCAAAGAAGGATTCATACTTCTTGTTCAAGGCAACTTTTCTGGTGACAATTGTGTCATCACCTCCTTCAAATTGAATCACTAATTCATCCCATATAGACTTGGCACTGGGAAACAACACAAGTGTTGGAATTAGGTCTTCAGGGACAGCCCCAAGGATCATGTTTTTCAGTCTGGTGTCCAAGTCCACCAGTCTGCGATCCTCATCAGACCAATGGTCTTCTGGCTTTTCCCTTGAGCCTCTTCTTCCAGTTGGATCAAGAAGAGGACTCACCCCAATAGACATAGGTATATATGGTCCATCCTTAAGGATTTTCAACATATACCTCTCAATACCACCAAAATGCAACAGCATTCTAGCTTTCCATGTACCAAAAGTCTCACTGTTTCCATCAAATTTTGGAACAGGAGTGTTGGAGTAATGTACATGGACGTGGTTTGGGGCAGAAGGAGGAGGAGGGTTGGTGTTAACGTTTTGAAAAGGTTGTGCATTAGTGTTCGATGGGTTTTCACCTGAACCAGAACCATCTCCACCTTCAGTAGTGTTCATCTTTGCAGATCTAGGCAAGTTTATTAGCCTTCTGCTCTGATACCACTTGTAAGTCCCAACTTGTTAGATGGTACTACTGAAGACACCTCTATGTCGATGGTGGAGTTACTTTGCAATATACTTACTGAACTGGAGACGACCAGTTGCAGTGGTATATACCAAGTTCTAGATAGATTACTTATATAAAAGACAATAAGTAAAGAACAATGCAATAATACAAATAACTTGTAAACAGTCTTGATGAGACAATATGTAGTTTTCAAAGTGTAATTTATTTATTGATATTAAACAAATTACAAGGTTGATGCGGAACCAAGATAATACACGAATGTAAATATCCTAACAACCTATGAAATACAATTGATCTATACTTGGAATTTCTCTTCAACAATCGAAACACTTAAAGTAGTGAAATGTTCCTTTTAGCGATTGAGAGAATATTGCACAAGTTCACCAAGACTATTGCAGGTATGCAAAGTATGAAGTTATCCGTTTTTGTGAAGTAACTTGTAATTCTTGGTTGTGCAATGACTTGTATTTATAGGCAAAGTTAACATTGGGATGTTAACTTTAGCCGTACAAATGTGGTTGGAAGCATTTAAGGAATAGCATTTAATTCCTTAAAAAGTGTTGTAAAGTCGCATGTTAAAGTGACTTTACATAACCACCTTTATGTACCTTTTAATACTTAAATAATAAGATAAGGCTTATTATCCGGGTAAAGGCACATAAAGTATACAAGTCAATTCCTCGTAATCAGTGTAAAGCTTTGTAAGGGCTTTCCACTGAAGGTCTCCAGTTTGTAACTGACTAGAATGTCAACTGGGCTTCGCTGCCATTGTCATTCTCTTTCTTCCATTTGTTGTCTTCGACTTCAACTGAATGTTTCTTCAACTTGGTCAGTTCTCAACTGGAGGAAGTCTTCAGTTGCGTTGACTGTACGGTGCAACTGGACTTCAATATATTTCTCGACAAATCTTCTTGGTCACCAGTTTACTGGATCACCAGATGCAACTGGTGAACTGGTCAGTGTGAACTGTTCCTTTTAGCGATTGAGAGAATATTGCACAAGTTCACCAAGAATATTGCAGGTATGCAAAGTATGAAGTTATCCGTTTTTGTGAAGTAACTTGTAATTCTTGGTTGTGCAATGACTTGTATTTATAGGCAAAGTTAACATTGGGATGTTAACTTTAGCCGTACAAATGTGGTTGGAAGCATTTAAGGAATAGCATTTAATTCCTTAAAAAGTGTTGTAAAGTCGCATGTTAAAGTGACTTTACATAACCACCTTTATGTACCTTTTAATACTTAAATAATAAGATAAGGCTTATTATCCGGGTAAAGGCACATAAAGTATACAAGTCAATTCCTCGTAATCAGTGTAAAGCTTTGTAAGGGCTTTCCACTGAAGGTCTCCAGTTTGTAACTGACTAGAATGTCAACTGGGCTTCGCTGCCATTGTCATTCTCTTTCTTCCATTTGTTGTCTTCGACTTCAACTGAATGTTTCTTCAACTTGGTCAGTTCTCAACTGGAGGAAGTCTTCAGTTGCGTTGACTGTACGGTGCAACTGGACTTCAATATATTTCTCGACAAATCTTCTTGGTCACCAGTTTACTGGATCACCAGATGCAACTGGTGAACTGGTCAGTGTGAACTGGTGACTGGCCAGTTCCAGGTGAACTGGTCCTAACAAATTTGCTCGGCAAATCAATCTTTTTGAAGAAAATTTTCTTAAGTCTTGAAATCTAAATGTGTCATTTGCAGAGATTTTATCTCGGCAAATGCTTAAAATTTTTCAAAAAGACTTGATCATTTTTCCTTGATTTACATCAAATGTGCCATTTGCAGAGATTTTATCTCGGCAAATGCACATTTTGTCATTGAAATATTCCTTTAACATTTGTCAACATTCTTGTTGTTCAAATCAAAGGAGTTTTCATATATTCAATGAAGTCCAGTCTGAAATGCTCATTTGCCGAGGTTTTTGCTCGGCATTTACGAGACTTTGCTTCAATACTCGATGACTTGAATCAATGGTCCCTGATTTGTTCTATTCTCGTGTTTGCCGAGATTTTTGCTCGGCAAATCATACTTTTTGTCAAAAAATTTTGCCAAAACCAATTTTTGGTCATTATTAAGTTCTTGGCAAAATTTTGAGAAATTGTTTTTTAAACCCCCATTTGCCGAGTTTTTTTCTCGGCAAACAGTTAAAATTGATTTTCTCTATTTTTAATTCTAAGTTTGTTTTATTTGTGTTGATTTTAAAATGTATGTATGTATGTGTGTATTGTGTATTGTCTATATAGTATTTCATAAGTGTTGGGGGTAAGAAGCAAGGTATCGAACGCCTTTGTGTACTACCTTTGTTTTCTTATCTTTTAATACTTATGTGATTCTATATGTCGTCATGTTTCGTATATATATTAGGGTGAGTGACAAGGTATTGAACGCCTTTGTGTACTACTTTGTTTTCTCATTTTTGATATATATGAAACATTGTCTTTGTGTATTAAATGTGTTTATTAAATGTTATTGTGTTTTATTTTTCTGTGTTTAAAATGTATTTTCTGGTCAAAATTTTGGTCAGTTTGTCTTATCAGAAAAATAATAAATATAAAGATGGTGATGTTCCAAGAAGGTGCAACTATGAAGATGCAAGCCAATCAAGCTCTTCATATTCCATTTACATCCAAATTCTCAATCATTACGGATATTCTGAGCTATCATCCTTTGAACAATGCTTTAACTAGTGGTGCAATTGTTCCCGAGAAGTATGTATTTGATTTATGGGAATCAATTGAGTTTGTGAAAGCCAATAAAAGACATCAGCGTGAAGAATGCTTTAGATACTCTCTACAATCAGCTGATAATGTTTTCAACTGCCAATTCACACTGGATGAATTCAGAACGATTATTGGTTTTCCAGAACAGGAAGAGTATGAAGAGTTACAATCAGCAGTTCATGCTTTGGGATATGAAGGAGAGTTGACATCCATGAGGGATTTTAAAAGGATGAATGTGGCTACATTATGGCATACAATGTACAATGTCTTAAGCACCTGTCTGATGCCATCCCAGAAGGGTATTGATACAATGACAAAGCACTCACTGTCTATATACTATGTTGTTACACATAATGACAAATGTGACTATGCGAAGATTGTGTGGGATAAGATGAGACAAGTGGTGCAAGGAAAGGATGTTCAAGAACGAAAGTACATTCCTTATATTCGATTCTTCACTTTGATAATCGAAGACGTACTTGATAATGCTGAGGAGATTCCAAAGTTGGAAGACAGCTTCAAGTGTGTGATTGCAATGTACAAATCAAACATAAGAGTAAGAGGCACAGGAAGTGATAATGTTTGACCTTTTCCAATTCCACCATTTCTGCTTAATCTGGTTCCTGCTCAGAGTCCTCACCTTAGGTCCTATAGAGAGTGGTTAGCCACAGCGATGGGATCTGAAAGCCGACAGATTCCTACCCAAGCTGTGAATAGGTCGCCAAGTGAGGGTCCTAGGTCATCTAAAAGAAAAAGAGGGGTTAGTGATGAGGGGACTTCTGAGCAGCGGAAAAGAAAATCAAAAAGAGTCATGTTTGAGCAAGAAGTTGTCACACCTGAACCTGTTTCTTCACCTGTTTCTTAATCTACACCGAATATTACTTCACAAACCTCACCATCCATTCCAACGACACAATCTCCACCACCTGTTCAATTTTCACAATCTTCACCTTCACAATCTACACCAATACCATCCGTTGTTTCACCAAATCCACCAACTCTAACACCACCTCGTTTATCACCTGTACTTAATCCGACACCGCTTGCTTCAGCACTACCAACTGCACCACCTGGTAAAGGACTTAAAATGGCTGCTAGACGTGCACCAACGAAGGCATCAAAGAAGAAGAAATCCAAAAGAAAACATAAGTCTTCTAAATCTGCACACCAAAGATATGAATCTTCATCAACAGATTTGAATGAACAAGTTGGTGCCTCAGCTGCGTTTGATGTTGAACAAGTAACTAGAATTGTTGAGAATGTAGTATCTGAGTTGGAATCTGAGAATGTTAGCACAAGAGATGCAGTTGTGCAGGAGGAACAAGGCGGGATTGAGGGAGGAGTTGAAAATGTTAGAGAGGTTGAGAGGTCCGGGTTAGGACAAGGGCATAAAGAAAACGTTGGCCCTCCGATAGTTGAAACCAATGTGTCTAGCCGGGATCACTACCCTAGGGTAGAAGTCGAGAACTCCCCATTCTCGCTTGCACAAAACTCTCCTCGCCATTCTGACTCCTCACAACAGGAGTTAGTCTCACAAATGCACGGGGAACAGCCACGTTTACCACACTCTCTTCATTTGGAGGATGAGAGTGTTGAAAATAGAGAGGACCAGCCCCACCTCTCGACTTCATTTCGTGCACAAGAGTCTAGATCTCCTAGGCACACGGATTCACAAGCACAGTTTAGTACTGTTGTTGGAACAAGCAGAGAGGGACCCACTTTATGTGACCCTCAAGGATAGCTTGGAAATCCTGCCTTAGCTAACTTCATGCCAGCTTTAGCCGCAGGTAACAGTTCTCAAACCGAGACTGGGGGACAGTATGAACGCCAAGGTGACACTGTTGTTCCTCAGGATCAACCTGAGACTGTATTAACGGGCATTCTCAGTGACCCCGGTGTTGTTAGAGGTGTTACCCTACAACAAGTCCCGGACAGTGATTTATCACAGTCTAGGACACAACCCGATTCTGGTTGCAAAGCCACTGAATCTCAAACTGCCGGTGAGGGTATAACCCGAGGATCTGCAGGAAATCCTGAATCAGCTTCGCTGAATTTAGGTCACACCACAAGTGTGCAAACAACCTCAGGGTTGGGTACTTCACTTCCATCTCAAACACCAACACAAAGAACACAGACACCATCTCAAATATCACCAACAACAAACCAACAAGAAAAAGACAAAGCTTTTGATCATTTGTTGAATATTTTAAGATCTGAAGGAGATATGTTGACAGTAACTGAAAGGGGGGTATTAAATGCTTTGGAAGTAAGAGAAAGGGAGCTTGCGTATGAAAAACAAGTCAAGCATCTTGAAGATACAGTTAACAAACAAAAAGCAGAGTATGATGCTAAGCTTGCTGCCTTTGAATTACATTTGTTGGCCCTAGAATCTTGCCGACCAGCCTCGGTTGCTTCTCGACGGGATGATCCTGATTCTGATGATCACCCCGAGGGGGAGAACCAAGGAGAAGGTCAGACTAATATTGGAAACACTTCGGCAAGAGTTGAAGGAAATGTTGAGGATGTGGTGATGCAAGAAAGATCTGAGGGTGGAAATCAAGATAATAGTGAAGAAGATCAAGAGGAGATTGAAGGAAATGTTGAGGATGTGGTGATGCAAGAAAGATCTGAGGGTGGAAATCAAGATAATAGTGAAGAAGATCAAGAGGAGATTGAAGGAATTGCTGAAATAAAAAGAAAATTTAATGAAGTTTTTGGAGCTGATAGTGATGAAGAAAAGGAAGAAGAGAATGAGAATGTTGTAGTTGATGAAGAAGAAGGGTTTGTTATAGAGAATGAAATTGTTGAATATGCGGAAAACGAAGCAGAAGTTGAGGCAAGAAAAAGACAAAGCTTTTGATCATTTGTTGAATATTTTAAGATCTGAAGGAGATATGTTGACAGTAACTGAAAGGGGGGTATTAAATGCTTTGGAAGTAAGAGAAAGGGAGCTTGCGTATGAAAAACAAGTCAAGCATCTTGAAGATACAGTTAACAAACAAAAAGCAGAGTATGATGCTAAGCTTGCTGCCTTTGAATTACATTTGTTGGCCCTAGAATCTTGCCGACCAGCCTCGGTTGCTTCTCGACGGGATGATCCTGATTCTGATGATCACCCCGAGGGGGAGAACCAAGGAGAAGGTCAGACTAATATTGGAAACACTTCGGCAAGAGTTGAAGGAAATGTTGAGGATGTGGTGATGCAAGAAAGATCTGAGGGTGGAAATCAAGATGATATTGAAGAAAATCAAGCGGAATGAAGGAATTGCTGAAATAAAAAGAAAATTTAATGAAGTTTTTGGAGCTGATAGTGATGAAGAAAAGGAAGAAGAGAATGAGAATGTTGTAGTTGATAAAGAAGAAGGGTTTGTTATAGAGAATGAACTTGTTGAATATGCGGAAAACGAAGCAGAAGTTGAGGCAAGAAAAAGACAAAGCTTTTGATCATTTGTTGAATATTTTAAGATCTGAAGGAGATATGTTGACAGTAACTGAAAGGGGGGTATTAAATGCTTTGGAAGTAAGAGAAAGGGAGCTTGCGTATGAAAAACAAGTCAAGCATCTTGAAGATACAGTTAACAAACAAAAAGCAGAGTATGATGCTAAGCTTGCTGCCTTTGAATTACATTTGTTGGCCCTAGAATCTTGCCGACCAGCCTCGGTTGCTTCTCGACGGGATGATCCTGATTCTGATGATCACCCCGAGGGGGAGAACCAAGGAGAAGGTCAGACTAATATTGGAAACACTTCGGCAAGAGTTGAAGGAAATGTTGAGGATGTGGTGATGCAAGAAAGATCTGAGGGTGGAAATCAAGATAATAGTGAAGAAGATCAAGAGGAGATTGAAGGAATTGCTGAAATAAAAAGAAAATTTAATGAAGTTTTTGGAGCTGATAGTGATGAAGAAAAGGAAGAAGAGAATGAGAATGTTGTAGTTGATAAAGAAGAAGGGTTTGTTATAGAGAATGAACTTGTTGAATATGCGGAGATATGCTCAAAAACACTCTTATCTTCGTAAGTACATCTTCTCATGAACTTGTTACATATTGCGAAGATATGCTCAAAAACACTCTTATCTTCGTAAGTACATCTTCTCATGAACTTGTTACATATTGCGAAGATATGCTCAAAAACACTCTTATCTTCGTAAGTACATCTTCTCATGAACTTGTTACATATTGCGAAGATATGCTCAAAAACACTCTTATCTTCGTAAGTACATCTTCTCATGAACTTGTTACATATTGCGAAGATATGCTCAAAAACACTCTTATCTTCGTACTTATCTTCGTAAGTACATCTTCTCATGAACTTGTTACATATTGCGAAGATATGCTCAAAAACACTCTTATCTTCGTAAGTACATCTTCTCATGAACTTGTTACATATTGCGAAGATATGCTCAAAAACACTCTTATCTTCGTAAGTACATCTTCTCATGAACTTGTTACATATTGCGAAGATATGCTCAAAAACACTCTTATCTTCGTAAGTACATCTTCTCATGAACTTGTTACATATTGCGAAGATATGCTCAAAAACACTCTTATCTTCGTAAGTACATCTTCTCATGAACTTGTTACATATTGCGAAGATATGCTCAAAAACACTCTTATCTTCGTAAGTACATCTTCTCATGAACTTGTTACATATTGCGAAGATATGCTCAAAAACACTCTTATCTTCGTAAGTACATCTTCTCATGAACTTGTTACATATTGCGAAGATATGCTCAAAAACACTCTTATCTTCGTAAGAATAACCATGTTTGTTCTTGCGAATATAAACCCAAATTGGTGTTATCTTCATAAGTACAATCTTTCTGCAAACATATTCACTACTGCGAACTTGTTATCTTCGTACTTATCTTCGTAAGTACATCTTCTCATGAACTTGTTACATATTGCGAAGATATGCTCAAAAACACTCTTATCTTCGTAAGAATAAGGTCTGAATGAAGATAGCTTAAGTTCGTCGGCTAAGGTTCGGAACGAAGATAGCTTAATTACGTAGGCTAAATTCGTTTGATGAAGATTCAAAACGAAAATGAAGATAACTTCGTTTTCTATCTTCGTTTGAAGAACTTTAGAACGAAAATGAAGATAACTTCGTTTTCTATCTTCGTTTGATGAACTTCGTTTTTATTCGTTTGATGAACTTCGTTTTGCTAAGTTCGTAAGGCAAACGAACTTAATGACAGAAACTTCATCTTCTTCATACTTTCGAACATAAACCCTAATCCAGATCACGATCGAAGACAAAATAGCCTCCCCTGCTCTGATACCAATTGTGAAAAACACGTTTGGAACGTGTGTTGATCGTAAATCGTGATCTATCCTAAACTAGAAGTGCGAAATCCATCTAGATTAGTTATTAGGGTTCTTGTATAATACAAAGATAAGAAAACAATTACAATGGGAGAAATAATAAACATTATCATTAGTCATATGATTACAATACAAAATGAATTCGTATGATTACATCTTGAAGACTACGAATCACAATCAACAAGACGACTAACAATAATGAATATGGTGGACTTACGACTGAGGGTTTGCGCGATCCCTCAGCCGGCCATGGACGAATTACATAGCTATTAAATCATCACCGAAATCTGAAACCTAAGTCCTATATTTATAGGTACAAAATGGGTTGGGCTGTCAAATTCGTACAAAATGGGCTTGGGCTGTCAAATTCGTACAAAATGGGCTTGGCCTTACGAACTTATTAGTTCTTACGAACTTAAAGTTCGTAAGGCATATATGTACGAATTTCTCAGCCTTTTAGAATTATTGCATCGGACAACAATTTGTGCACTTAATGTGCTCCAACATGGACAAGGACTTCCCTTGAGTGGAATTGATGCTTTGTCTTTTTCTTTTAAAGATTGAAGTGCAATTTTCTGAAATTCAAAGTCAATTTTCAGTTTGTTGAGTTCCTCAAGCACATTCAACTTTTGTTGTTTTTCTTTTTCAAACTTTTGTTTAAAAACATCAATTTCATTCAAGTAAGTTTGAGTTCCCTCAGAGAACTTGGTAAATGACTCAGTCTCAGAAGCAGTTGGGAAGAAATAATCATCAACATCATATACATCATCTAGATCACCATCAATTTGAACAGAAACATGCATGACTTCACATTCAGTTTGCACAGATGCATTCATAATTTCATAAATAGATGATGTAGTTTGTGAAGTTTTCTTATCTTGACTCACATAATGGTTTGATGGAGTTGGAGTGGCCATTACTTCACAAACAGGACAATTGGGGTGATCACAGTCATTGTCATGATTCTTGGGTGGATCACAGTGATTTTGAGTATTCAGATTATCTATTAAAGATTGCTTTTCATCAAGAGACTTTTTCAAATCCTCAATTACCTTTTCCAAAACTTTTTGTGGAACATAAGGTCTCAAGTTTTCAGCTTTTGGAATTGGAATATGTTAGGTCCAGATTTACTGGACTCGCTCCAGACTCGACTACTGGAGCCTTACTGAAGATCTGTCCAGAAATGGTATTTACTGGACCTACTCCAGACTTGGAAACTGGAGTCCCTCTGAAGATTTGTCCAGATATAATGAAGACCAGTGAGCAAATACTTGTATAGGAAATCTGGAGTATTCTCCAGATGAGCTCACTGGACTTCACCCCAGTCCAGATCAACTCTACTGAAGACATTCTGACTGAAGTCAAAGACTGAAGTCTGAAGGAAGAAGACTTAACAAATGGCGGAGTCCACTGGAAAGTCTTACCAGATCTGTACACTAGAGGATTGTCAGTGTTCTAGACCCTACAAGTCTAAACACTGATATCGAGGATTGACTTTTGCCTTTACACACTTTCCAAAGAACAATCCACTTGTTCTTTACCAAAGAATATACGTGTGTTAAGGTGGTTGGATAAAAGAATAAAGTCATATTGATATGACTTTATCCTTGTAACCTTATCCAATGCATTTAATGTTCTTGTCGGTTTATTAAATGCATCCAACCATATTTGTACGGCACAAAATTCACTGGTGAATTTTGTTGCCTATAAATACAAAGTCATTTCTTTGAGAAAATCACTTTTTAGCAAATTGGTGAACTTGCTTAAATACTCTCAATCTAAACAGTTATACTTCACAACTCTAAGTATATCGATCAAAAGAGTTTATTTAGCAAGTATAGATCACTTGTAATTCAAAGATTGTTTAGATACTTACATACGTGTAATATCTAGGTTCCGCAACGATCTTGTATTTTGTTTATACATCAATAAAGAAAATACACTTGAAAACTACATTTGTGTTCCACCATTTATTTACTTGTTTAAATATTGCTTAAGTCATTTATTACTTTGTTTATATTCTTGCATATTTATATTGAAGTAATACTAGTCCGATTCTAGTTCATACTTGTCTTGTTATTTTACACTCGTGGGTTAAACCATCGTGTGAGGGACTTTACAATTGGTATCAGAGCAGAAGGTTAATATACTTACCTAGATCTGTTTCGCGATGGCAATCCCAGAAAATCAACAAGAAACTCATGAAACTAATTTTAATGAACCACCCACTGGAAATAACAATCCACCACCTCCTTCTCCTCCTGCTTCTCCACATGTGCATGTGCATTACTCGAATAATCCTGTTCCTAAATTCAATGGGAGCAGTGATGACTTTGGTACGTGGAAAGCTAGGATAATATTGCATGTTACTGGTATTGAAAGGAATATGATGAAAATCTTAAATGAAGGACCCTATGTGCCAAGACTTCCTATCAATGCACTTCTTAACCCTACAGGATCAAGAAGTGGGAGGGAAAAGAGAGAGGAACACTGGTCCGAAGAGGAGAAAAGATTAGTAAATCTTGATACACTTCTTAAAAATATGATCCTCGGAGTTGTTCCAGAAACTCTTGTTCCCACACTAGTTCTCTATACCAGTGCCAAAAGCATGTGGGATGAACTAGTAAACCAGTATGAGGGAGGTAATGATACTGTTGTTACCAGAAAAGTCTCCTTAAACAAAAAGTACGAGTCATTTTTTGCTCTCCCCAATGAGTCCCTTACTGGTACTTACACCAGATTTATGAGCATCATAAACCAGTTAAGAGGACTAAGGGTAGAAAAAGACAAGGATATACTTTTGGAGAAATTTTGTGATATTCTTCCAAAAAATGGTCTCACATGATTCTGGTCTTGAGGCAAGGTAAAACCTTGCATTCCCATACTTTGTCAACATTGTATGGAGCCTTCAGATTCACTGAAGAAAATCAAGCCCAGAGGATTGAGGCAGAAAAAGATTCTTTTAATCATGCTTCCAGTAGTTCCACAGTGGTCACTAATACTGCACCACCTTGTGCGACATTAATATCTTCTGAGAATGTATTTTCTATGAAGAAGATGATGTCTGAACTAATGGATTCTGGAGTCTGTAATGATATCTCTCCAGACTGTGATGAAACTGACAGTGATGATCTGGTTGCAATGATGGCCAAAACGTTTAACCGTTTTAAGGCCAGAGCAAATAGGCCCACTGGACAACATGCACCCAGTTCTTCCACTGACAAGACCAATCTGACATGCTTTAAGTGTGGCAGAAAAGGTCATTTCATGAAAGAGTGCAGGTCCAGTCAGTTTGTCTCCCAGTCTGGTCCAACTGCTTCTTATAACAAGCCTGATGATAGCTATAAGTTGAAATACAAAAAGCTTAAGGCTCAAATTTCTCTCTTGTCTAAACAGATGGAAGACAATAACAAATGCATGATAGCAACTACTGAAGAAGCATGGGTTCCCTCTGATGATTCATCAGTCGATGAAGAAGAGGAAAGAGATTGTTGTTTTATGGCTCTGGCAGATCAAGAGCATCTGGTGAAGGATGATGTCACATCTGGTCGTTGGGTCGACATTGTTATTAAAAAGGTTAGTGAGTATGATCTTGAAACTAATCCTGAACTTAAATTGGACATCGCTGAAGCTCTAAATTCTGATTTAATTTTTGTGGAAACTGTTAGATTTGACAGTCTAAATGGTCTAGAAACAGATTCCTCTGAAATGGCTGCTTTAAAATCAAAATTAAAAGAACTTCAAGATATTGAACTGGCATTTCAAGCCCAGGTTCTGGTAACTGAACTATTGATCCAAGAAAAACAAGATCTTGAGATCATTTTAGAAAGAAAAAAAACTGGTGATTAAATCATGGCTTGAAACCAAAAAGCCATATGATGCTGGAGTAAATCAATTTCCTACTCAAAAACGTGCATATTTAGATGGAAATACTCATGTAGCATCATTAATACCAGTAATCGATCGATTACAAGATGGATTCAGGCCCACCACTGTTTATGATGAGCCTGTAACTCCCAAGGCCAATGTTCTCCCAGTTCTTTGCCCAGAGGTTAAGACTGGAGCTGTCCAGATGACTGCTCCAGTTAAAAAGGTTAAGCAGAATAGACCTTTGCCTCAGAACTATCCCCTACTTAAGCCTACAACTGGAAAGGCTCAGGTATCATCTGATGAAAATGTTTTGTCCAGGTTAGAGAGCCAGATTCAAACACTGACTCGTCAATTTCAAAGTTTTAATGCAAGATTAAACTTTATTGAGGGTACTTCATCTGGTCCTAGACAAAATACTAAACCTTTTGCAAAGAAAGACAAATTTATTTCTCCAGTTGAGAAAAAGAAAAAAGGTTTCTAAACTATCAACTCCAGTAGTGTTTTCAACAAAAACTACTGTTGAAGAAAGTGAATTAGACCAGATTGCCCCAGGGACCTATAAGAGAGGGTCCAGTGAACCCATCAGTCGATGGGTTCCCAAATCTAACTGATCAATATCTGGTGTATGTGTAGGGCGATCGAAAAAAGTATATCTGGTATCTTGACAGTGCAGCTAGCAGGACTATGACCGGATGTAAGACCCTACTGGAGGAGTTCACCATTTCTGATGGACCCTCCATCACTTTTGGAAATGATGGTTGTGGAAAGACTGAGGGATATGGTGTTCTGAACAATAGACAAGTCAAGTTCACACGTGTTGCATTTGTGAATGGTTTGAAATATAACTTGATCAGTGTAAGCCAACTGTGTGACGATGGCTATCAAGTCTTATTCAATCTTGCTCAGGGCATCGTATTCAACAAGGACTGGAAGGTAGTGTTGATTGCTCCCAGAAAAGGGAACGTGTATGTGATGGATATGGAAAACTCTTCTTCAGAGCAATGTTTCTACACTCAAGCTGATGAAGACACAAACTGGTTATGACACAAAAGGTTATCCCATTTAAATTTCAAAAATATTAATAACTTGTCCAGAAAGCAACTTGCAGATGGGATACCTTCAGTTTCCTTCAAAAAGGAAAGGCCATGTCCAGGATGTGAGATGGGTAAGCAGAAACGTGCCAGTTTCAAGACCAGACAGAATTTCAGCATTACTGAACCACTTCACATGCTTCATATGGACCTCTTTGGTCCAGTGAATGTTCAGACTCGTGCTGGTAAAAGATACACCCTGGTGATCGTAGATGAATTCTCCAGATATTGTTGGGTGGTCTTTCTCAGGTCTAAAAATGAAGCTGCTGCTGAAATCATCTCTCTTATCAAGAAGATTGAACTGAAGCATAAGCGAAAAGTGTGTCAGTTAAGAAGCGACAATGGAACAGAATTCCAGAATGCAACTCTGGAGAAATTCTGTACTGACACTGGCGTCTCCCAGAACTTCTCATCAGCACGCACTCCAGAGCAGAATGGAGTGGTAGAAAGGAAAAATCGAACATTGATAGAAGCTGCCAGGAGTATGCTAGCTGAATCTGGTCTTCCTACCAGTTTCTGGGCTGAAGCAATTGCAACTGCTTGCCACACCCAGAATCGATCAGTGTACGTGAAGCGACACAAGAAGACTTCCTATGAAATATTGAGAAATAGAAAACCAAATATTGGTTATTTTCACGTTTTTGGATGTCCAGTTTACATCCTGAACGACTCCACTCAGTTAGGCAAATTTGATGCCAAAGCTGATGAAGGATATTTCGTAGGACATTCAGCCATTCGCAAAGCCTTCAGAGTTTATAACAAGAAACTGGAGAAAGTACAAGAATCCATACATGTTACTTTCGATGAATCAAATGCTGCAATCAACAAACCAGCCCTTGACACTCCCCCAGTAACTCCAATTGTCTTCTGTGAATCTGATCTTATCAAGTAGATTGAACTGAAGCATAAGCGAAAAGTGTGTCAGTTAAGAAGCGACAATGGAACAGAATTCCAGAATGCAACTCTGGAGAAATTCTGTACTGACACTGGCGTCTCCCAGAACTTCTCATCAGCACGCACTCCAGAGCAGAATGGAGTGGTAGAAAGGAAAAATCGAACATTGATAGAAGCTGCCAGGAGTATGCTAGCTGAATCTGGTCTTCCTACCAGTTTCTGGGCTGAAGCAATTGCAACTGCTTGCCACACCCAGAATCGATCAGTGTACGTGAAGCGACACAAGAAGACTTCCTATGAAATATTGAGAAATAGAAAACCAAATATTGGTTATTTTCACGTTTTTGGATGTCCAGTTTACATCCTGAACGACTCCACTCAGTTAGGCAAATTTGATGCCAAAGCTGATGAAGGATATTTCGTAGGACATTCAGCCATTCGCAAAGCCTTCAGAGTTTATAACAAGAAACTGGAGAAAGTACAAGAATCCATACATGTTACTTTCGATGAATCAAATGCTGCAATCAACAAACCAGCCCTTGACACTCCCCCAGTAACTCCAATTGTCTTCTGTGAATCTGATCTTATCAACTACAATAAAGATTCAGAAGATAAAGTTTCCAGTCATCCTGATCTGGAACCTGTTCAGAAACTCTCCAGTAGTACTCCGTTCTATCCTTCTATTATTTTCAAACTACCCACTGAAATTAATATTGGTTCAGATGTGCGTACTACTCCCCCAGTATCAGTGTCAGTTGAAAATAGACCAAAAATGTCTTCTTATGAAGAATTTCAAACTGAACCAGTACTCTAGGAAATACCTTCAAATGAAGAATTTCATGATGCAAATCGTGATTTAAATGACTCAGATGAAGATACTGAAGTAATCTGGCAAGATCCTCCTCCAGAGGAGACTCAACTGAATTCTTGCACTGATATTGTTGTCAGTAAGAATCCTGGTCAGTACTCTAGATGGACAAAAGCTCATCCTATTGATCAGATCATAGGTGACTCCAGTCGAGGAGTTCAGACCAAAAGAGCCACCAGTGATCAATGCTTATATGTCAGTTTCTTATCACTGAATGAACCAAAGAAGATTGACGAGGCTATGGAAGATCCAAGCTGGGTGACTGCTATGCAAGAAGAGCTTCACCAGTTTGAAAGGAACAAGGTCTGGTATCTGGTTCCTTTCCCAGTTGGAAAGAAAGAACCAATTGGAACAAGATGGGTCTTCAGGAACAAGGTAGATGAAGATGGCCACGTAATCAGAAACAAGGCCAGACTAGTAGCACAAGGTTACTGCCAGTCAGATGTAGATTTTGATGAATCATTTGCTCCAGTGGCTAGACTTGAAGCGATCAGAATATTCTTAGCATTCGCTGCTCATCATCAGTTCAAGGTCTACCAGATGGATGTAAAGAGTGCCTTCTTGAATGGAAAGCTTGAAGAAGAAGTTTATGTCAGACAACCACCAGGTTTCGTTGATGAAAAGCATCCACATTGGGTATATCGTCTGGACAAAGCGTTGTATGGCCTCAGACAAGCCCCACGTGCCTGGTATGACACTCTGACTAAACATTTATTGAAAATGGTTTTAAACGAGGTGCAATTGACAATACCTTATTTATTCTTCATGAACGAGGTAATCTGTTAATGGTACAAATTTATGTTGATGATATTATTTTTGGGTCTACTGATGAAAACATGTGCAAGAAATTTTTGAAAATAATGTCCACTGAATATGAAATGAGTTTGATGGGTGAATTAACATATTTTCTTGGACTCCAGATTAAACAAAACAAAGATGGCATCTTTATTAATCAGGAAAAATATGTTAGAGATCTTTTAAAGAAATATGATATGAACTCTTCACCATCTAAACCAACTCCAATTTCTGCACCACTGACACTGGACTCCGATCCAGATGGTAAACCAGTGAACACCACTATCTATAGAGGCATGGTTGGTTCACTGATGTATTTAACTGCCAGTAGACCAGATATTATGTTTTCAACATGTTTATGTGCCAGATATCAGTCTAATCCAAAGGAATCTCATATGCTTGCTGTAAAGCGCATACTGAAGTACCTTAAGGGTGTCCCCAGTTTGGGTCTTTGGTATCCCAAAGGCTCAGGCATGGATCTAATGGGTTATTCAGATTCAGATCATGCAGGTTGTAAGATAGACAGGAAATCCACTACTGGTGGATGTCATTTCCTTGGTGGCAAACTGGTCAGCTGGACCAGTAAAAAGCAAACTTCAGTTTCATTGTCCACTGCTGAAGCTGAATACGTGTCTGCAGCCAGTTGTTGTGCTCAGATACTCTGGATGAAGAACCAGTTGCTTGATTATGGTATTAAGTATTCAAAGACTCCAATCTTTTGTGATAATACCAGTGCCATTGCTATCTCAAACAATCCAGTCATGCACTCCAAAACCAAGCACATTGATCTCAGGTATCACTTCATTCGTGATAATATTGTGAAAGGAAACATTGAACTCCATTTTATTCCCACTGACAAACAACTCGCTGACATTTTCACGAAACCACTGGATGTCAAAACATTTGAATATCTTGTTGGTGAGTTGGGAATGTTAAACCCTTAAATCTGGAACCTTAGTATTGAACGCCATTGTGTACTACTAAGGATCTTTGATTTAAAGATTCATAAATTTATTTCTGGATCAACATTCCAGGGGGAAGACTTTGAAAGATATATTTTTCTTAAAAATGTTTAAAGTTCAAAGGGAATTTATTAATTTATTTTCTCACTGGACAAAATTTTCTTACTGGACGAATTGTCCAGAAAATATTACTGGTGCTTTGTAAATGTGTCCCTCTCATTTATCTGTATTAGTTGACGTGCATGTTTGAAGTTACCAGTTTTTCAAAATGGTTTTCACTGGTACTTTACTGGAGTGTCTAGTCAACCTTCAGATGGACTGAATTGAGTCACAATATTTTTTAAATACTTGGTCATTGTGCGTGCCACGTAAGCAAACTTTTTCAAAGATATTTATCTTATAAATCCTACATGGCATGTAATTTTTCAAACGAAATGATGGTATTTTTACCTTGGGAAGACAAAAAGAACAAGTTCTTAGTTTTTATGGGCGGTGAACCAATGTGTGATGTGATGTAATTAATGCGGATCTCATAACACGATAAAAAATTGTATTTGATAATTTCAAATTAATCGTTTGAGTTCCACATTCTCTCTCCTATATATACCCACTTTCACTTTCAATTTCATTTACTTCGAACATTTACTCTCAAATCTTCAAATTCCTTCATTCAATTCTGCATTCCTTTCCAATCATTAATCTCTCATATTAACTGCAAATTCATTAATTTCTTCATCATAAACCCTGAATATTCAATTTCATCTTCATTTATCTCATATATTCAATGGCACCTAGACAATCAAACTCACCCAAAAATCTTCTATCTGCTGAATATGCTCCGGCTGCAGATGTTGTTAAGGCAACCCATATCACTCTTGAAGCAAAGGCCCATAAGAATGAATATGAATAACTGGATGGCAAAACTCTCACTTTCCAGCGTTCATGATGCACAGTCCATTATTGGGAGACTAAATACCTTTTTTCTCTCTTGTCCTTTGTATGGTGCTTTGACATTAAATCCAGAAAAGATGTACCACGATTATTTATGTGAATTCTGGTACACGACTGCATATGATGAATCTACTTCCTTAATTATTTATTCTCTTGAAGAAGGTACCAGACCCTTGGCTTTTACTGTAGATTCTCTCAGAGCAGCCCTTCAATTAAGTTATCTGGATGAGAATGAGTTGGCAATGCCATTGCCTACTGGCATAAATTTCAGGGAGGTATGCAGATTGATGGGGCATACAGAGATAGTGGATGAGCATGGTCAGTTATTAAGAAAGGGAACTATTTACATGAGTAGATTAACAGACTCATGGAGATATTTCTTTACTCATTTGGTTGAGTGTCTGGGAGGCAGTTCTGGAGGTTTAGATCAGATAAATCAAACTCATCTCCAGATTGCCTACTGTCTCTGGTTTGGACTAAGAGTAGATTTTGCTCAGATAATATTCGATGATCTGGTAGAGCGTCTCAAGGTGAAAGGTAGAAAAGCCTTTGTCCCATATATTCATTTTCTTTCACTTATGTTTAAGAGAGCCCTAGGAGACCAGTACGATTTTGAAACCACTCACTTTTCTATGAGTGAGTATATGAGGGATCTTACAAACTTAAGATCCAGAGATGGTGGGGTAGATATTCCTCCAGCCATGTTGACATTTCAAAGGGTAGAAGAAAATGTGGCACCAGGCAGAGTCCAAGTTGTTGAAGGGCCTGCTGGTGACCAAGATGTTCAGATTGTAGAAATGGTTCAACCAATTCGACAAGTGGCTCCTATAGGTGGACCAGAAAATGTTGAATCATCAAATGTTGAAACCTCCAGACGGCCAAGATCTTCCAGGCGTCTGGTGAGAGGGGGTATTCCGGTAAATCCATCCAGACATCCTGGTGATATAATGAATGTTGATGGATCTCCCATTTTTGAAGAGGAGAATGTTGAACAGAGAGTGGATACTGATGTCCAGGCTGTTGTACAAGAAGATATGACTCAGGTTGTTGAGCAGGTTGTTCAGACTGCAGAACAAGCATCTGGTGAGCAAGAGGCTCAGATTGATCTTAATGTTGAGGCTGGTACATTAGCTGGTAATGCAACTGCTGGTGATATGTTTTGGGATGAGGCTGATTCTCCCATTTCTGAAGGTCAGAATTTTGATGTAGATATGAACTTTCTGGGTGAAGATGATGTGCAAGTTGAAAGTTCACCAGAAATGCCACCACCTCCACCAGAAAGCAATATTACTCCTCCAGAAACTGATATGCCTCTTCCTCCTCTAGAAACAGAAATGCCACCACCACCTACAGAATCAACTCAACCACCACCAGAATCAAATATTCCACCACCTCCACCACCTTCTATTTCACAATCAACCCCATACTTCACCCCATTCATTCAAACTTCACAATCTCAACCACCTGTCGAAACCCCAGTCAACCCTTCTGAACAAGGTGTGCCAGACTCTACGGTTATAAATGCTGAAACAATTGAAACTGAAGAGGTCTGGGCACAAGTACCAGTAATGGAGAGAATGACCTCTCATCTAGAACCACCTAGTGGTCTCTCCACTTCATCTTCTGCCGAGGTCCAAGGCCTTCTTAGTAAGGTGGCGGACCTGGAGAGATCACTCCAGAGCTCTTCCCAGGCTATTTCTGATTTCAAATCCTTATTGTCAAATAACTTAGCTTCAGAAATGAACTTGTTTGCTGGGAATGAGAAGATGGTGTTTAAGAAGTTAGATGAACTGGTACTGGCCACCAATCGCAATTCTGAAAACATTAAAGTGGCAGTCCAGGGTTTGGAAACAAGACTGGTAAGTTCTATTCAGACTGCAGTGAAAGATGAATTAGTTCAACCACTGGCAGGTCTGAAAGAAGAAGTTGAGAAGTTGGTTACAAGGGTTGGTTCACTGGAGAGCAGGACAACATTAGATCAAAATGATATTGTCAGCACCCTTAGTGATGAAATTGTTAGAAAATTTAGGGGTGATATGCTGAAGACAATCACTGATGATATCTCTGCTTCTGTTCTAAGAAACATTCAAGATAGCTTGTTGCCTGAAGTTGTTCAGATGATAGACACTGAGTTGCCTAAGCACTTGCCAGAAGAAATTGAAAATATGAAGAAAGAAGTGCTAGCACTCAAGAAAGGTATGACTGATTCCATGCCAGAACAAGGAAGAACTTTTGGTTCACTGGACAGAAATATGATGGAAGAATTATGGAGTGATCTCAAGTCCAGGACTGGTGATCATTCCAAGGGGGAAAAATCAACTGTTCCATCATCTGGTGTTCAAGAAGGATTGATAAGAAAGAAAAAGGAAGTTGTAAGGGCAGTTGCCACTGAAAGTGTTCTGCAAAGAAAACAAGTGACTGGTACTGATGCCAGTGCACGATTGGCACAAAGAGCACTTAGCACTGAAGAGGCTACTGGTACTGATGCCAGTGAGCCCAGGTTTGAATCTTTTTCAGATATACCAACAACTTTGAAATCTGTTAAGAGAAAAGGTAAAGAACAGATGGTATCTGGTGAAGAAGAACAAAATGTCGAAGGGTCATCAGATTTTCCAGATGGACTGAATTGAGTCACAATATTTTTTAAATACTTGGTCATTGTGCGTGCCACGTAAGCAAACTTTTTCAAAGATATTTATCTTATAAATCCTACATGGCATGTAATTTTTCAAACGAAATGATGGTATTTTTACCTTGGGAAGACAAAAAGAACAAGTTCTTAGTTTTTATGGGCGGTGAACCAATGTGTGATGTGATGTAATTAATGCGGATCTCATAACACGATAAAAAATTGTATTTGATAATTTCAAATTAATCGTTTGAGTTCCACATTCTCTCTCCTATATATACCCACTTTCACTTTCAATTTCATTTACTTCGAACATTTACTCTCAAATCTTCAAATTCCTTCATTCAATTCTGCATTCCTTTCCAATCATTAATCTCTCATATTAACTGCAAATTCATTAATTTCTTCATCATAAACCCTGAATATTCAATTTCATCTTCATTTATCTCATATATTCAATGGCACCTAGACAATCAAACTCACCCAAAAATCTTCTATCTGCTGAATATGCTCCGGCTGCAGATGTTGTTAAGGCAACCCATATCACTCTTGAAGCAAAGGCCCATAAGAATGAATATGAATAACTGGATGGCAAAACTCTCACTTTCCAGCGTTCATGATGCACAGTCCATTATTGGGAGACTAAATACCTTTTTTCTCTCTTGTCCTTTGTATGGTGCTTTGACATTAAATCCAGAAAAGATGTACCACGATTATTTATGTGAATTCTGGTACACGACTGCATATGATGAATCTACTTCCTTAATTATTTATTCTCTTGAAGAAGGTACCAGACCCTTGGCTTTTACTGTAGATTCTCTCAGAGCAGCCCTTCAATTAAGTTATCTGGATGAGAATGAGTTGGCAATGCCATTGCCTACTGGCATAAATTTCAGGGAGGTATGCAGATTGATGGGGCATACAGAGATAGTGGATGAGCATGGTCAGTTATTAAGAAAGGGAACTATTTACATGAGTAGATTAACAGACTCATGGAGATATTTCTTTACTCATTTGGTTGAGTGTCTGGGAGGCAGTTCTGGAGGTTTAGATCAGATAAATCAAACTCATCTCCAGATTGCCTACTGTCTCTGGTTTGGACTAAGAGTAGATTTTGCTCAGATAATATTCGATGATCTGGTAGAGCGTCTCAAGGTGAAAGGTAGAAAAGCCTTTGTCCCATATATTCATTTTCTTTCACTTATGTTTAAGAGAGCCCTAGGAGACCAGTACGATTTTGAAACCACTCACTTTTCTATGAGTGAGTATATGAGGGATCTTACAAACTTAAGATCCAGAGATGGTGGGGTAGATATTCCTCCAGCCATGTTGACATTTCAAAGGGTAGAAGAAAATGTGGCACCAGGCAGAGTCCAAGTTGTTGAAGGGCCTGCTGGTGACCAAGATGTTCAGATTGTAGAAATGGTTCAACCAATTCGACAAGTGGCTCCTATAGGTGGACCAGAAAATGTTGAATCATCAAATGTTGAAACCTCCAGACGGCCAAGATCTTCCAGGCGTCTGGTGAGAGGGGGTATTCCGGTAAATCCATCCAGACATCCTGGTGATATAATGAATGTTGATGGATCTCCCATTTTTGAAGAGGAGAATGTTGAACAGAGAGTGGATACTGATGTCCAGGCTGTTGTACAAGAAGATATGACTCAGGTTGTTGAGCAGGTTGTTCAGACTGCAGAACAAGCATCTGGTGAGCAAGAGGCTCAGATTGATCTTAATGTTGAGGCTGGTACATTAGCTGGTAATGCAACTGCTGGTGATATGTTTTGGGATGAGGCTGATTCTCCCATTTCTGAAGGTCAGAATTTTGATGTAGATATGAACTTTCTGGGTGAAGATGATGTGCAAGTTGAAAGTTTACCAGAAATGCCACCACCACCTACAGAATCAACTCAACCACCACCAGAATCAAATATTCCACCACCTCCACCACCTTCTATTTCACAATCAACCCCATACTTCACCCCATTCATTCAAACTTCACAATCTCAACCACCTATCGAAACCCCAGTCAACCCTTCTGAACAAGGTGTGCCAGACTCTACGGTTATAAATGCTGAAACAATTGAAACTGAAGAGGTCTGGGCACAAGTACCAGTAATGGAGAGAATGACCTCTCATCTAGAACCACCTAGTGGTCTCTCCACTTCATCTTCTGCCGAGGTCCAAGGCCTTCTTAGTAAGGTGGCGGACCTGGAGAGATCACTCCAGAGCTCTTCCCAGGCTATTTCTGATTTCAAATCCTTATTGTCAAATAACTTAGCTTCAGAAATGAACTTGTTTGCTGGGAATGAGAAGATGGTGTTTAAGAAGTTAGATGAACTGGTACTGGCCACCAATCGCAATTCTGAAAACATTAAAGTGGCAGTCCAGGGTTTGGAAACAAGACTGGTAAGTTCTATTCAGACTGCAGTGAAAGATGAATTAGTTCAACCACTGGCAGGTCTGAAAGAAGAAGTTGAGAAGTTGGTTACAAGGGTTGGTTCACTGGAGAGCAGGACAACATTAGATCAAAATGATATTGTCAGCACCCTTAGTGATGAAATTGTTAGAAAATTTAGGGGTGATATGCTGAAACAATTGAAACTGAAGAGGTCTGGGCACAAGTACCAGTAATGGAGAGAATGACCTCTCATCTAGAACCACCTAGTGGTCTCTCCACTTCATCTTCTGCCGAGGTCCAAGGCCTTCTTAGTAAGGTGGCGGACCTGGAGAGATCACTCCAGAGCTCTTCCCAGGCTATTTCTGATTTCAAATCCTTATTGTCAAATAACTTAGCTTCAGAAATGAACTTGTTTGCTGGGAATGAGAAGATGGTGTTTAAGAAGTTAGATGAACTGGTACTGGCCACCAATCGCAATTCTGAAAACATTAAAGTGGCAGTCCAGGGTTTGGAAACAAGACTGGTAAGTTCTATTCAGACTGCAGTGAAAGATGAATTAGTTCAACCACTGGCAGGTCTGAAAGAAGAAGTTGAGAAGTTGGTTACAAGGGTTGGTTCACTGGACAGAAATATGATGGAAGAATTATGGAGTGATCTCAAGTCCAGGACTGGTGATCATTCCAAGGGGGAAAAATCAACTGTTCCATCATCTGGTGTTCAAGAAGGATTGATAAGAAAGAAAAAGGAAGTTGTAAGGGCAGTTGCCACTGAAAGTGTTCTGCAAAGAAAACAAGTGACTGGTACTGATGCCAGTGCACGATTGGCACAAAGAGCACTTAGCACTGAAGAGGCTACTGGTACTGATGCCAGTGAGCCCAGGTTTGAATCTTTTTCAGATATACCAACAACTTTGAAATCTGTTAAGAGAAAAGGTAAAGAACAGATGGTATCTGGTGAAGAAGAACAAAATGTCGAAGGGTCATCAGATTTTCCAGATGTTGATGATGACACCTCAAAGAAACTACAACAACAATGCATCATGATTGAAATTTTCAAGAGAACAAACCAAAAGATGAACTGCTGGCCCACCAAAGGGAGATGGCAACCATGGGAACTCTGGACTCTTACAATGCTGGAAGGTTAGGCATTAACATTGAAGTGTTCAAGAAGATGAAGGATGATCCCAGAGTTCATCAATGTCTAGATGCATTGAATGATGTTCATATACGCTCGTTCTACGCTGAAGAAGAACAGGTATATGATTCATTAATTTATGGTGTTACCATTCCAGAGTTGATAAGGCAAAGAAGGGAGGAACTGGTGAACCTCCAGAGAAAGATAAGGAAAAATGCTGGTGCTCTGGAGTTAGAGTACAGAAAAAGATTGACTGGTCTGCCGAAGCTTACTGCCAAACAAATCAAGGCAATAAAGGATGCTGATGTGAGCACTTTCATTCCCCTGGATACTTCTCTCAGAATTAATCGCCAACAACTCCAGTCCACTGAAGGACAACAGAGTGGTGTATCCAAGGAAACTGAATATATGGTCCAGATGGCGAAGCAGAAGGCATCTTATGATCAAATGATGAATTTCAGGGCTAATGCTAGAAAAATTGTTGATGCTGAAATCAAGTTGGCTGAAAATCATCAAGGAATGACCAGATTAAATGTAAAGTTGACCAGGGAGGGTAACTTTACAGATGAAAGAAAAGATACAACAGTCCAAGCTTTTGGATGGACTGAACTGAAGGAGATAGGATTGACATTTAAAGGTAAAACTGATTTATCTCCAGATGTTAAGGCCTTTATGAAAAGAATTGAGAAGGTCTGGAGAAGAATACAACAAATGGAAGCTGTGTTGGGTTTGAGACCACCAGTGTCTATTCCATCATCTCCATCTCCAAAGAGGAAGGCTACTGAAGATGCACCAGGGCAGTCATCAAAAAGAAGGGCCTGAATCTTTTATCATGTACTTATTGTAATTAATCGTTTGATGAAAGTTGTAACTATTTTCCAGTTGATGATAGTAATATTAGTTGCAATTTTTAATTTCATATAAGTAAATGATCAGATTTAGTCTAAGTTAGAACTTAAAAGATGAAACTGAAAACACTCATGATCTATAAAGTGTTTTCCAGTAACTTAGATTTTTTAGACTTAAATCGACTAAATGTTTTCCAGGCATACAAATTTGTATATCTATAAGCCTAAAAACACTTGCATTATTTCTAAACAAATAGGGGGAATTTGTTAGGTCCAGATTTACTGGACTCGCTCCAGACTCGACTACTGGAGCCTTACTGAAGATCTGTCCAGAAATGGTATTTACTGGACCTACTCCAGACTTGGAAACTGGAGTCCCTCTGAAGATTTGTCCAGAAATAATGAAGACCAGTGAGCAAATACTTGTATAGGAAATCTGGAGTATTCTCCAGATGAGCTCACTGGACTTCACCCCAGTCCAGATCAACTCTACTGAAGACATTCTGACTGAAGTCAAAGACTGAAGTCTGAAGGAAGAAGACTTAACAAATGGCGGAGTCCACTGGAAAGTCTTACCAGATCTGTACACTGGAGGATTGTCAGTGTTCTAGACCCTACAAGTCTGAACACTGATATCGAGGATTGACTTTTGCCTTTACACACTTTCCAAAGAACAATCCACTTGTTCTTTAACAAAGAATATACGTATGTTAAGGTGGTTGGATAAAAGAATAAAGTCATATTGATATGACTTTATCCTTGTAACCTTATCCAATGCATTTAATGTTCTTGTCGGTTCATTAAATGCATCCAACCATATTTGTACGGCACAAAATTCACTGGTGAATTTTGTTGCCTATAAATACAAAGTCATTTCTTTGAGAAAATCACTTTTTAGCAAATTGGTGAACTTGCTTAAATACTCTCGATCTAAACAGTTATACTTCACAACTCTAAGTATATCGATCAAAGGAGTTTATTTAGCAAGTATAGATCACTTGTAATTCAAAGATTGTTTAGATACTTACATACGTGTAATATCTAGGTTCCGCAACGATCTTGTCTTTTGTTTATACATCAATAAAGAAAATACACTTGAAAACTACATTTGTGTTCCACCATTTATTTACTAGTTTAAATATTGCTTAAGTCATTTATTACTTTGTTTATATTCTTGCATATTTATATTGAAGTAATACTAGTCCGATTCTAGTTCATACTTGTCTTCTTATTTTACACTCGTGGGTTAAACCATCGTGTGAGGGACTTTACAGAATAGTTTCTTCTAAAGGTTTTTCTTTAAAACACTCAAGAATTTCAGGAATTATAGCCTCATGATTTTCTTTTTCGTCATTTTCTTTTTTGATTTTATGTGCAGGGTGACTGAAAAAATCATATGACTCATCCATTAACTCATAGTTAAAATAAACTTTTGCACCCTTCTTTAGAAAATCATCAGCCTCAAAATCACTATCATTCGGTCTCACAAACTGGTCAGTCATCCCACATCTCAAATAAGATTCCTTATATAATGATGGGACTTCTTCTTGTGTTTCGAGCAAAAGTTTTGGATTGACATAACCCAACCCTGAAGTGAATATTGTTTTCGAATTTCTTGGCCTATTCATAAAGATTTGTTGATATGAACGATTAATCTTGTACAATTTGTGGTGATAAGTTTTGATTTCAGCTTTAAGCTTATCATTTTCTTTATCAAGTTTTTGTTTAAGAGAATCTTTTATACAACATCGTATTTTAGGTCAGAAATTTTATCTTCATATTCCTTCAAATCAGGGATAGATTCTTTCAGTTTCACATTCAAAGACTCAATGTCCTCAGCCAAAGCATTTGCTCGAAACATCTCATTGGTCTTTTCAACTTGAAGTTGTCTGACGGTCTTGCTTAACTCAATAACTTTGGATTCAAGTTCTTGTTTCTCAAGAAGCAATTTGGAGTTTATAGTAAAAGTGACTGCTACTTTTTCAGCATGTTTATGTGTTGTTACTTGTTAATTATGTTGTTTAAAGGCTTACGCAATCAAGGAAACTTGATGTATGTGGTCCTCTTCTTCGGAAGGGGGAGCCGGGATTTAAACATATGCATGAACCATAGTGACCATGTTTAGGTGGCCTACCTTAACTTGTTACATGATTAAGTAGTTCGGTAATTAGTAAGTTTATTAATTTTTGCTTGTTTATAAAGAGGTATAAAGGTGATGCAAAAATTGTTTTCTTGGAAAAATATAAACTTGACTAAGAACTATCGAAATAGAGATTTCATTAATAAAATTGGAGTCTTACAACCTTGAGATACACCGGCTCACCCATTTGAACAAACTCTAAGAACGGTATAAGTCGGAGTGCGCTAGCCTCCTAAAAGGGCGAGTTTTTAATTGCGTTCATCGCAAACCTTTGCCCTTGCGCTTCTTTGTGCGTTCAAATGGAGCTACAGAGCTCTCTTGTGTTGTTAAGACTATACAAATGATTTTATTAAACATTATGTTATGAAGATTATGCATGAGTCTTCATACATAAACTTTTGATTCACATCAAATGCATTACCCATTTAAAGTTAAGTCATTGCCACCCACTTTGATTAGAACACTTGCCAGTGCTTTTCGCTCCTATGTGAGACCATAGGCGAATTGTATCTCTTCAAGGTAGATTACCACTCCATTGTGAGACCAGCGGTGGACTATCTACATGTTCTTAATTGGGCGACTTAAAACGAGTTAAGAGGTGAGATCCTTGACCCGTGGCATAAGATGGGACAAAACATGTTTACAAAACACTTAATACTCCTTTAAAGTGTTGTTGTAAGTCCCATAACTCTAGGAGTTGCATGAATGTAATTATCGATCCTCGATTACCTTTTAAATACCGTCATTTATAGCTGATCAACAGATGAAATGATTGTATGTCAAGTTGGATCCTAGCCTTAGAGAAAAGTAATTGTTAGATGAATTTAACAAGGGTAATTACATTTCTTAAGGATTATTATCGAAAATACCGATAATTGAACTTTTGTCTGTTTTGTAGATGGCAACAACGAATCCTACTCAAAACATACATCAATCGGCTTTTAGGTCGATGCTAGAAAGGGAAAAACTTTCTGGACCAAACTTCAATGACTGGTTTCGTCAGCTAAGGATTGTTTTAAGAGCTGAAAAGAAATATCATGTCCTTGAAGAGCAGAGACCCGTTGTTCCGGGTGCCAATGCTACTACTGAAGAATTGGCGGAGTATACTGCTGCGTACGATAGACATAATGAGGTTGCTTGTCTGATGTTGGGAAGCATGAATGTTGACCTTCAAAAGCAATTTGAGCATTCATTTCCATGTGATATGCTTACTGAATTCTCAAGTCTTTGTCTAAGGATTTTGAGGAATTTGTGCGCAATTACAATATGCATAGCATGAATAAGACCATTGTTGAACTTCATGTCATGGCTAATGAGTATGAAAAGAAGCTTCCAAAGAAATCTGCTACACCCCAAGTTCTCATGATCAAGGGGGGGAAGGTCCAAAAAGGGAAACAACCGAAGGGAAAGGGCAAGAAAGAAGGCAAAGGAAAGCAAGTTGCTAATTCTAAACCTAAGAAGACCCCTCCAGAGAAAAAGGAAAATTCTGCTAAGGATCAACCTTGTTATCACTGCAATGAAGTGGGACATTGGAAGCGGAATTGTTCTAAGTATCTTGCTGAGTTGAAGAAGAAGCAAACTAGTTCGGCCAGTACTTCAGGTATCTTCACAATTGAATTATATTCATTTTCTAAGCGTAATTCATGGGTTTACGACACTGGGTGTGGTACTCATATCTGTAATTCATTACAGGGGCTTAGAAGGAGAAAGAAACTGAAGCAGGGATCTTTACAACTGTTCGTGGGAAATGGCCTACCGGCAGCTGTAGAAGAAATAGGCGACTATCATTTGGTTTTACCTAGTGGTTTAATAATTGTTTTAGACAATTGTCATTATGCACCTTCTATTACTAGAGGTGTCATTTCAGTTTCTTTGTTGAAAAACAACGGATTCATTAATGTTTTTAATGATATTGGTATTTCAGTTTCTCGAAATAATGTTCATTATTTTAATGCTATTGCTTGTGATGGTATTTATGAAATTGATATGCGTGGTTGTGATTCAAAGGATAATTCAATGTATAATGTTAGCAAACGAGTCAAGCCCAATTTGGACTCGACTTATCTTTGGCATTGTCGTCTTGCACATATTGGCAAGAAACGCATTGAAAGACTTCAAAGGGACGGTGTCTTGCAAACAAATGATGAATCATTTGATAAATGCGTATCTTGTGTTTCTGGCAAAATGACAAGGAAACCTTTTCCAAATAAACCAGAAAGGGCTAAAGAGCTACTTGGACTAATACACACGGATGTGTGTGGTCCATTTAGGCATGTGTCAAGGAAATGTGCTAGCTACTTCGTCACTTTTACGGATGATTTCAGTCGTTATGGTTATGTTTACTTGCTGAAGCATAAACATGAAGTGTTTGAAACATTCAAGTAATTTAAAAGTGAAGTAGAGAATCAACTCAGTAGAACCATCAAGATTCTTCATTCGGATCGCGGTAGTGAATACTTAAGTCAAGAGTTTAAAGATTATCTTAAAGCTTGTGGCATTGTTCAACAGCTTACTCCTCCATATACTCCTCAACATAATGGTGTTTCGGAGAGGGGGGGGGGGGGGGGGGGGGGGGGGGGGGGGGGGGGGGGGGGGGGGGGGGGGGGGGGGGGGGGGGGGGGGGGGGGGGGGGGGGGGGGGGGGGGGGGGGGGGGGGGGGGGGGGGGGGGGGGGGGGGGGGGGGGGGGGGGGGGGGGGGGGGGGGGGGGGGGGGGGGGGGGGGGGGGGGGGGGGGGGGGGGGGGGGGGGGGGGGGGGGGGGGGGGGGGGGGGGGGGGGGGGGGGGGGGGGGGGGGGGGGGGGGGGGGGGGGGGGGGGGGGGGGGGGGGGGGGGGGGGGGGGGGGGGGGGGGGGGGGGGGGGGGGGGGGGGGGGGGGGGGGGGGGGGGGGGGGGGGGGGGGGGGGGGGGGGGGGGGGGGGGGGGGGGGGGGGGGGGGGGGGGGGGGGGGGGGGGGGGGGGGGGGGGGGGGGGGGGGGGGGGGGGGGGGGGGGGGGGGGGGGGGGGGGGGGGGGGGGGGGGGGGGGGGGGGGGGGGGGGGGGGGGGGGGGGGGGGGGGGGGGGGGGGGGGGGGGGGGGGGGGGGGGGGGGGGGGGGGGGGGGGGGGGGGGGGGGGGGGGGGGGGGGGGGGGGGGGGGGGGGGGGGGGGGGGGGGGGGGGGGGGGGGGGGGGGGGGGGGGGGGGGGGGGGGGGGGGGGGGGGGGGGGGGGGGGGGGGGGGGGGGGGGGGGGGGGGGGGGGGGGGGGGGGGGGGGGGGGGGGGGGGGGGGGGGGGGGGGGGGGGGGGGGGGGGGGGGGGGGGGGGGGGGGGGGGGGGGGGGGGGGGGGGGGGGGGGGGGGGGGGGGGGGGGGGGGGGGGGGGGGGGGGGGGGGGGGGGGGGGGGGGGGGGGGGGGGGGGGGGGGGGGGGGGGGGGGGGGGGGGGGGGGGGGGGGGGGGGGGGGGGGGGGGGGGGGGGGGGGGGGGGGGGGGGGGGGGGGGGGGGGGGGGGGGGGGGGGGGGGGGGGGGGGGGGGGGGGGGGGGGGGGGGGGGGGGGGGGGGGGGGGGGGGGGGGGGGGGGGGGGGGGGGGGGGGGGGGGGGGGGGGGGGGGGGGGGGGGGGGGGGGGGGGGGGGGGGGGGGGGGGGGGGGGGGGGGGGGGGGGGGGGGGGGGGGGGGGGGGGGGGGGGGGGGGGGGGGGGGGGGGGGGGGGGGGGGGGGGGGGGGGGGGGGGGGGGGGGGGGGGGGGGGGGGGGGGGGGGGGGGGGGGGGGGGGGGGGGGGGGGGGGGGGGGGGGGGGGGGGGGGGGGGGGGGGGGGGGGGGGGGGGGGGGGGGGGGGGGGGGGGGGGGGGGGGGGGGGGGGGGGGGGGGGGGGGGGGGGGGGGGGGGGGGGGGGGGGGGGGGGGGGGGGGGGGGGGGGGGGGGGGGGGGGGGGGGGGGGGGGGGGGGGGGGGGGGGGGGGGGGGGGGGGGGGGGGGGGGGGGGGGGGGGGGGGGGGGGGGGGGGGGGGGGGGGGGGGGGGGGGGGGGGGGGGGAATGTTCAAAGAGATGAATCTCAAGATGAACTACAAGTTGAAGATGAAGCGATTCCAATTCGTAGGTCCTCAAGGACAATACGTGCTCGTGAAAGATTAAATCTTATGATTGAATCTGAAGAACACGTATTAGGAGATTTGAATGAACCTCCTAATTTCAAAGCTGCATTATCAGATCCGGAGTCTGAAAAATGGCTTGAAGCTGCGAATGTGGAAATGAAATCTGATATGCCTTATTTTATACCATTTTCCCACAATGTATTTAGTTGTTTTTAAGTGGTTTTCGAGTCGTTTTGTATACATTTATTGCGTTTATGGTATTTGTTAGTGTTTCAGGATATTAACAGGTACTTGAGCATAATTTTGGAGAAAACGACATGAAATGTGATGAGACTTGACTAGAATGCTACATATTGGACGCGGCTAGACGGAGCATCATACTACAAAGCTTACGATGGACCAAATATATTATGGTGGCAGTAGTGTTCGTGAATTGCAAAGAGAATTGGGAAGCAGATTTGTTACAACAACAACAACAACAACAACAACAACAACAACAACAACAACAACAACAACAACAACAACAACAACAACAACAACAACAACAACAACAACAACAACAACAACAACAACAACAACAACAACAACAACAACAACAACAACAACAACAACAACAACAACAACAACAACAACAACAACAACAACAACAACAACAACAACAACAACAACAACAACAACAACAACAACAACAACAACAACAACAACAACAACAACAACAACAACAACAACAACAACAACAACAACAACAACAACAACAACAACAACAACAACAACAACAACAACAACAACAACAACAACAACAACAACAACAACAACAACAACAACAACAACAACAACAACAACAACAACAACAACAACAACAACAACAACAACAACAACAACAACAACAACAACAACAACAACAACAACAACAACAACAACAACAACAACAACAACAACAACAACAACAACAACAACAACAACAACAACAACAACAACAACAACAACAACAACAACAACAACAACAACAACAACAACAACAACAACAACAACAACAACAACAACAACAACAACAACAACAACAACAACAACAACAACAACAACAACAACAACAACAACAACAACAACAACAACAACAACAACAACAACAACAACAACAACAACAACAACAACAACAACAACAACAACAACAACAACAACAACAACAACAACAACAACAACAACAACAACAACAACAACAACAACAACAACAACAACAACAACAACAACAACAACAACAACAACAACAACAACAACAACAACAACAACAACAACAACAACAACAACAACAACAACAACAACAACAACAACAACAACAACAACAACAACAACAACAACAACAACAACAACAACAACAACAACAACAACAACAACAACAACAACAACAACAACAACAACAACAACAACAACAACAACAACAACAACAACAACAACAACAACAACAACAACAACAACAACAACAACAACAACAACAACAACAACAACAACAACAACAACAACAACAACAACAACAACAACAACAACAACAACAACAACAACAACAACAACAACAACAATAACAACAACAATCGAAACAACAACAACAATAACCACAACAACAACAACAACAACAACATAAGTTGTTAAACCGAGTACTATATATATTAATTATTACTAGGTCAACAGGAGGGAAGCAAGGAGGTCAAATTAAAGAGGTGCTGGGGTATCGTGGGGAGATTGAGCCGTGAGAAACAAGAGGAATTTCCCTTTTTGAGTTGGTGAATTTCGAACTTCGAAGCAGCAACCTACCATCGATTTGTTTGTTCTCTTTTCTTTATTTATTCAAACATTACATATTTAATAATTGATCTTGTGTTAGATTTGTCTTGATACAATGATTAATTGTTTTATGCTAATGTTAGTTTGGGTTAATTTTATTTATCTTGTTATGAGTAGCTAATTTATTTCATCATCCATCTTGATGAAGTGAGACAATATGTAAAGATTGCACAATTTTTATAATTCAATGTTGATTTCATTTAACGTTATATCGTGATCTTAGCGTATTTCTTTCTTTTTATTTATCTTGAATTGATTGGTGATTTATGTGTGTCTTTAATGGTAGTTATTGATTACATATATTTCATTTTGATTGTTTGGGTACAAACGATTGGGTCTATGACGGGTACGGTAGATAATCGTTCATGATAATAGGAAGGAATGTGTTAACGGTTGGGTACAATCGATAGGTATAATTGTTATTTCAATAACCAAAACATTGTTTGATTAGGGAAGTTATAAAAGATGTCTTGGGGTACCGGTCTTTGTAACGAAACTAGTTTAAGTAAGAGAGTCAAATGATGTCTTCAACTTGACGGGTATGGGGTTGGTGCTTTGTTTGAGTCTCGGTTATTTAATCAACTAATTTGAATTTGAACTTCATTTATGTGCAATCTGAGCGTATTGTCGAGCAAAATCAAGATGGATGACCTTTTAATTTTATTGTCATAAAATCATTTTTACATTCGTCTTCCGACGAACCCTGCCCCGGTCATACCGGATTCAATTTGTTTTATTTTACTATTATTTTTGCATCGTGACAACTCGGTCACAAAACCCCCTCTTTACTTGAACTACTTTATTTTTAATAATTACTTAACTTAGTCCCTTTGTTCGATCCTGGACTTACCTTTTAGCTATACTATATACGAACGGGTCCACTGCCCGAGAGTGTGTAGTAGTCAGTTTTAGGGTATTTCTTGTTTTAATTTTTAAACTCGATTTTACACATCAAAATCCATGAAAGATAATCAAGTCTGGAGCTTGGTTGATCTTCCACCAAATGGTAGAACCGTTGGGTGTAAATGGATCTTCAAGAAGAAGACCGACATGGATGGAAATGTACACACCTATAAAGCTCGTCTTGTGGCGAAAGGTTATACTCAACTTTATGGAGTTGATTATGAGGAAACATTTTCTCCCGTTGCGGACATTAGAGCTATTAGGATCATTTTAGCCATAGCAGCGTACTATGACTATGAGATATGGCAAATGGATGTCAAAACCGCTTTCTTAAATGGTTTTCTAGACGAGGAAGTCTATATGGTACAACCAGAAGGTTTTGTCGATCCGAAACATCCCGACAAAGTGTGCAAACTTCAAAGGTCCATTTATGGATTGAAGCAAGCATCAAGAAGTTGGAATAAAAGGTTTGATGAGGAAATCAAGAAGTTTGGTTTTGCTCAAAATCCTGATGAGCCATGTGTATATCGCAAAGCTAGTGGGAGTAATGTTACTTTCCTTGTCTTGTATGTCGATGACATATTGATAATAGGAAATCACATTCCAATGTTGAAAGACGTTAAATCTTATCTTGGAAAGTGTTTCACTATGAAAGACTTGGGTGAAGCGGCATTTATACTTGGAATCAAGATCTATAGAGATAGAAGTAAACGGTTGATTGGATTAAGTCAAAGTGCTTATATAGATAAGATCTTGAAGAGATTCAAGATGGAAAATTCTAAGCGCGGAAATTTGCCGATGCAAGAAGGACTTAATTTATCTAGCAAGAACGGTGCTTCTACACCTGAAGAGGTGAAGCGTATGAAAAGAATTCCTTATGCTTCGGCTGTGGGATCTATCATGTATGCGGTAAGATGCACTAGACCTGATGTTGCGTTCGCGCAAAATATAGTTAGCCGCTATCAGCAAAATCCTGGAGAGGATCATTGGACTGCTGTAAAGAACATTCTTAAGTACATGCGGGCTACTAAAGAATTGTTTTTGGTGTATGGAGGAAATCCCGATGCAGAGCTTAAAGTCACTGGATATTATGATGCTGGATTTCAGACTGATAAAGATGATACAAAGTCTCAGTCAGGATATGTCTTCACTTTAAATGGAGGTGCAGTAGATTGGAAGAGCAAGAAACAATCTACCGTTGCTATGTCTGCTACAGAATCTGAGTATATAGCTGCAGCGGATGCAGCCATGGAAGCTGTCTGGATCAGAAAGTTTATTTCTGGGCTTGATGTGATGCCCTCAAATAACTCACCTATGGATCTGTATTGTGATAATTCGGGAGCAATTATCATTGCCAATGAACATGGAGTTCAGAAAAGTGCCAGACATTACCAGAGAAGATATCACTATGTTCGTGAGCGAATCGAATCACGCGAAATCAATTTACTCAAAGTTCACACAGATTGTAACTTAGCGGATCCTTTTACAAAGGCTTTGTCAAAAGGAAAGCTCAATAAACATGCGGAAGGCATAGGTCTTAGATATTGCTAAGTTATATCATGTAAATTTGTGATTGGTATTTGGATAATGGGATGTTAAACAATTGTTATTTTAATAAATGAATTTTTATACGCGGTATAAGTGGTTTCATTTTATAATAATTGTATCCTATATTTGCATGTTTAGATCCATGAATATTAGTTGAATATTCTAAACGTCCATTGTCGATTAATTGTATGGGAATATAATTAAAGTAAGACAATTGTGAGAGATTGGTGAAAATATTTAAGGGAATATTTTGAAGATGGTGATAATCGTACCAAACTCACATGATGTTCAAAAGGGTGAATATTGGACTTACCCCACTTAACGAATTTTCATTTTATGGATCGACGTCATTAAGTGAAATTCGTGAAATGGTTACTTTATTTATCCTCAGACTTGAGATACAAGTGAGTTATGCTTGTGTGGATTGCATTTCTAGATATAGTTCTAACTGTCCTGAACAACGTAGTAATAAAGGGCTATTTTCAGAAATGTTAAGAAACGACATGGCTAGACACTTGTAGTCAATATAGGATTTGTTCCTTCAATTTGCAACTGAAGTATGATACCATTTGGCGCCCTCATTAATTAATTAAGATGTTTGTATGGCCATACCCAAATGAACTCAAGAGGATGTCTTGACTAATTTGGTAATCTTGATTAATTATAGAAATGAGAAACATAATCGTTAAATTTTGAAATGACATTGATCCATATTCATAATTAACAAGGGTATCTGAACAAAGGGATAATAAAGACTAAATCAATTCAAATAGGTAATTTAAGAAACTATTCTTAAATATTTCTGGGAGCATTGGCGTGTTGCTAGACGCTAACCAATGTTATTGCCTTTATGATAACATGCTCAAGTGGGAGCTGTTAGAGTGTGATCACGTTATTATAAAAGTATGTCCGAAAATAATTTAAGCCTACGTGGTCACACGAAATGACACGGTAACCTTATATTATTAATTAGTATATTATGTAATATATTAATTAATATAATCACGAAATGATTAATTAAACTAAATTAAAAGGTTAATTGTGTTTAATTAATTAAAGAGGAGGTGTTGAAGTGAAATTAGGAATTAGAGTTGTTTCCTAATTCCACACCATAGGGCCGAAATTCCTAAGGGAGTTTCCTAATCCCACTCTAACTTGGTCATTTTTTTTTTTTTTTTTTTTTTTTTTTTTTTTTTTTTTTTTTTTTTTTTTTTTTTTTTTTTTTTTTTTTTTTTTTTTTTTTTTTTTTTTTTTTTTTTTTTTTTTTTTTTTTTTTTTTTTTTTTTTTTTTTTTTTTTTTTTTTTTTTTTTTTTTTTTTTTTTTTTTTTTTTTTTTTTTTTTTTTTTTTTTTTTTTTTTTTTTTTTTTTTTTTTTTTTTTTTTTTTTTTTTTTTTTTTTTTTTTTTTTTTTTTTTTTTTTTTTTTTTTTTTTTTTTTTTTTTTTTTTTTTTTTTTTTTTTTTTTTTTTTTTTTTTTTTTTTTTTTTTTTTTTTTTTTTTTTTTTTTTTTTTTTTTTTTTTTTTTTTTTTTTTTTTTTTTTTTTTTTTTTTTTTTTTTTTTTTTTTTTTTTTTTTTTTTTTTTTTTTTTTTTTTTTTTTTTTTTTTTTTTTTTTTTTTTTTTTTTTTTTTTTTTTTTTTTTTTTTTTTTTTTTTTTTTTTTTTTTTTTTTTTTTTTTTTTTTTTTTTTTTTTTTTTTTTTTTTTTTTTTTTTTTTTTTTTTTTTTTTTTTTTTTTTTTTTTTTTTTTTTTTTTTTTTTTTTTTTTTTTTTTTTTTTTTTTTTTTTTTTTTTTTTTTTTTTTTTTTTTTTTTTTTTTTTTTTTTTTTTTTTTTTTTTTTTTTTTTTTTTTTTTTTTTTTTTTTTTTTTTTTTTTTTTTTTTTTTTTTTTTTTTTTTTTTTTTTTTTTTTTTTTTTTTTTTTTTTTTTTTTTTTTTTTTTTTTTTTTTTTTTTTTTTTTTTTTTTTTTTTTTTTTTTTTTTTTTTTTTTTTTTTTTTTTTT
>CM067170.1:44946064-44966064 GCA_034093135.1 Erigeron breviscapus | reverse complement strand
TGTCACAGTAGATATTGTCTAGTTACTTACTATTTACGGCGTATATGTCGGGAAATGTAATTTTAGATAAAATAATGGATTCTTGAGATGTTTATATCTCAAAGTTTGTTATCCAATAAATCTACTATCTTTATCTTGATTTACACTTCTTTTAGTCATAACTATTGAATTGTGGTTATGGTATGATGTGGTAGTATCTCATCAATTTCTTTATTTATATTTAAGGATCCGGCCGTCAAAAGAAGTACCAGAAATGAACGCAACAGATATTGCTAGAATTGTAGCAGAAAGTATAGCAGTAGCTTTTGCAACTCAAGCCGCAAACAATAATCATGACAATAATGGTACACCTAGAGGTTGTACTTACAGAGAATTTCAACAATGTAAACCCATTATATACAATGGTACTGAAGGAGCAATTGCACTCATCCGATGGTTCGAGAAACTGGAGTCCATATTTCGTGTTAGTAACTGCGCTGAAGATAGCCGAGTAAAATATGCTACCTGCACACTACAAGATCAAGCTCTTACCTGGTGGAATGAGTACGCCACTACAGTAGGAATTGATGCAGCTTATGCAATGTCATGGGATGATATTTGAATAAATATATATATATATATATATATATATATATATATATATATATATATATATATATATATATATATATATATATATATATATATATATATATATATATATATATATATATATATATATATATATATATATATATATATATATATATATATATATATATATATATATATATATATATATATATATATATATATATATATATATATATATATATATATATATATATATATATATATATATATATATATATATATATATATATATATATATATATATATATATATATATATATATATATATATATATATATATATATATATATATATATATATATATATATATATATATATATATATATATATATATATATATATATATATATATATATATATATATATATATATATATATATATATATATATATATATATATATATATATATATATATATATATATATATATATATATATATATATATATATATATATATATATATATATATATATATATATATATATATATATATATATATATATATATATATATATATATATATATATATATATATATATATATATATATATATATATATATATATATATATATATATATATATATATATATATATATATATATATATATATATATATATATATATATATATATATATATATATATATATATATATATATATATATATATATATATATATATATATATATATATATATATATATATATATATATATATATATATATATATATATATATATATATATATATATATATATATATATATATATATATATATATATATATATATATATATATATATATATATATATATATATATATATATATATATATATATATATATATATATATATATATATATATATATATATATATATATATATATATATATATATATATATATATATATATATATATATATATATATATATATATATATATATATATATATATATATATATATATATATATATATATATATATATATATATATATATATATATATATATATATATATATATATATATATATATATATATATATATATATATATATATATATATATATATATATATATATATATATATATATATATATATATATATATATATATATATATATATATATATATATATATATATATATATATATATATATATATATATATATATATATATATATATATATATATATATATATATATATATATATATATATATATATATATATATATATATATATATATATATATATATATATATATATATATATATATATATATATATATATATATATATATATATATATATATATATATATATATATATATATATATATATATATATATATATATATATATATATATATATATATATATATATATATATATATATATATATATATATATATATATATATATATATATATATATATATATATATATATATATATATATATATATATATATATATATATATATATATATATATATATATATATATATATATATATATATATATATATATATATATATATATATATATATATATATATATATATATATATATATATATATATATATATATATATATATATATATATATATATATATATATATATATATATATATATATATATATATATATATATATATATATATATATATATATATATATATATATATATATATATATATATATATATATATATATATATATATATATATATATATATATATATATATATATATATATATATATATATATATATATATATATATATATATATATATATATATATATATATATATATATATATATATATATATATATATATATATATATATATATATATATATATATATATATATATATATATATATATATATATATATATATATATATATATATATATATATATATATATATATATATATATATATATATATATATATATATATATATATATATATATATATATATATATATATATATATATATATATATATATATATATATATATATATATATATATATATATATATATATATATATATATATATATATATATATATATATATATATATATATATATATATATATATATATATATATATATATATATATATATATATATATATTTTTATCTTAATATATATAGATAGTATATTAATAATTTAATATACATGTATATATATATATGTATATATATATAATATATATATATATATATATATTACAAAATTATATATATATATTATATATATTTTGTAACTCCACTTTATTTATTTTACCTTCGGGGTAAAATACAAACTCTTTACTGTTATGATGAACACAAGATCCCCACATATCTAAACAACAACAACAACAACAACAACAACAACAACAACAACAACAACAACAACAACAACAACAACAACAACAACAACAACAACAACAACAACAACAACAACAACAACAACAACAACAACAACAACAACAACAACAACAACAACAACAACAACAACAACAACAACAACAACAACAACAACAACAACAACAACAACAACAACAACAACAACAACAACAACAACAACAACAACAACAACAACAACAACAACAACAACAACAACAACAACAACAACAACAACAACAACAACAACAACAACAACAACAACAACAACAACAACAACAACAACAACAACAACAACAACAACAACAACAACAACAACAACAACAACAACAACAACAACAACAACAACAACAACAACAACAACAACAACAACAACAACAACAACAACAACAACAACAACAACAACAACAACAACAACAACAACAACAACAACAACAACAACAACAACAACAACAACAACAACAACAACAACAACAACAACAACAACAACAACAACAACAACAACAACAACAACAACAACAACAACAACAACAACAACAACAACAACAACAACAACAACAACAACAACAACAACAACAACAACAACAACAACAACAACAACAACAACAACAACAACAACAACAACAACAACAACAACAACAACAACAACAACAACAACAACAACAACAACAACAACAACAACAACAACAACAACAACAACAACAACAACAACAACAACAACAACAACAACAACAACAACAACAACAACAACAACAACAACAACAACAACAACAACAACAACAACAACAACAACAACAACAACAACAACAACAACAACAACAACAACAACAACAACAACAACAACAACAACAACAACAACAACAACAACAACAACAACAACAACAACAACAACAACAACAACAACAACAACAACAACAACAACAACAACAACAACAACAACAACAACAACAACAACAACAACAACAACAACAACAACAACAACAACAACAACAACAACAACAACAACAACAACAACAACAACAACAACAACAACAACAACAACAACAACAACAACAACAACAACAACAACAACAACAACAACAACAACAACAACAACAACAACAACAACAACAACAACAACAACAACAACAACAACAACAACAACAACAACAACAACAACAACAACAACAACAACAACAACAACAACAACAACAACAACAACAACAACAACAACAACAACAACAACAACAACAACAACAACAACAACAACAACAACAACAACAACAATAACAAAAACAACAACAACAACAACAACAACTATAACAACAATAACAACAACAACAACAACAACAACAACAACAACAACAACAACAACAACAACAACAACAACAAAACAACAACAACCACAACAACAACAACAACAACAACAACAACAACAACAACAACAACAACAACAACAACAACAACAACAACAATGCTCGAGGAAGGGCATTCATGATCAATGCGGGAGAAGCCCGCCAAGACCCAAACATCGTCACGGGTATGTTTCATCTGAATAATCATTGTGTCTCTGCTTTATTTGATCCTGGTGCCGATAGAAGTTTTGTGTCAAATAAAATTATTCACCTGCTTTCAATTATACCTACCCCATTAGATGCTAAGTATTCTGTAGAATTAGCAAAAGAATTATTTTCTATAGATCTAATACCATTCGAAATAGGAAGCTTTGATATTATCATTGGTATGGACTGGTTGTCTAAAAACCAAGCAGAAATAGTCTGTCACGAAAAAGTTGTTCGAATTCCAATTGCAAACGGTGAGAAGTTGATTATCCAAGGCGATAAGAATGGAGTACGATGTAACATTATATCTTGCATGAAGACTCAGAAGTATCTCAGAAAGGGATACCAGGCAATCCTAGCCCATATATCGGAGAAAAAGACTCCGGAGAAACGGCTTGAAGACATACCCATCGTACGAGATTTTCCAGAAGTCTTTCCTGAAGACTTGCCTGGTCTTCCACCAATCCGGCAGGTGGAATTCAAAATAGACTTAGTACCTGGTGCTGCACCAGTGGCACGAGCACCATATCGATTAGCTCCTTCCGAAATGAAAGAACTTGCAAGTCAATTGCAAGAACTTTTAGAGAAAGGATTCATTCGACCGAGTTCCTCACCTTGGGGAGCTCCAGTCTTGTTTGTCAAGAAGAAAGACGGATCTTTTCGCATGTGTATAGACTATAGGGAGTTGAATAAGTTGACGGTTAAAAACCGGTACCCACTTCCTAGGATCGATGACCTGTTTGATCAATTACAAGGGTCGAGTTGTTACTCAAAAATCGATCTTAGATCCGGTTACCATCAGCTTAGAGTTTCAGAAGAAGACATTCCCAACAACAACAACAACAACAACAACAACAACAACAACAACAACAACAACAACAACAACAACAACAACAACAACAACAACAACAACAACAACAACAACAACAACAACAACAACAACAACAACAACAACAACAACAACAACAACAACAACAACAACAACAACAACAACAACAACAACAACAACAACAACAACAACAACAACAACAACAACAACAACAACAACAACAACAACAACAACAACAACAACAACAACAACAACAACAACAACAACAACAACAACAACAACAACAACAACAACAACAACAACAACAACAACAACAACAACAACAACAACAACAACAACAACAACAACAACAACAACAACAACAACAACAACAACAACAACAACAACAACAACAACAACAACAACAACAACAACAACAACAACAACAACAACAACAACAACAACAACAACAACAACAACAACAACAACAACAACAACAACAACAACAACAACAACAACAACAACAACAACAACAACAACAACAACAACAACAACAACAACAACAACAACAACAACAACAACAACAACAACAACAACAACAACAACAACAACAACAACAACAACAACAACAACAACAACAACAACAACAACAACAACAACAACAACAACAACAACAACAACAACAACAACAACAACAACAACAACAACAACAACAACAACAACAACAACAACAACAACAACAACAACAACAACAACAACAACAACAACAACAACAACAACAACAACAACAACAACAACAACAACAACAACAACAACAACAACAACAACAACAACAACAACAACAACAACAACAACAACAACAACAACAACAACAACAACAACAACAACAACAACAACAACAACAACAACAACAACAACAACAACAACAACAACAACAACAACAACAACAACAACAACAACAACAACAACAACAACAACAACAACAACAACAACAACAACAACAACAACAACAACAACAACAACAACAACAACAACAACAACAACAACAACAACAACAACAACAACAACAACAACAACAACAACAACAACAACAACAACAACAACAACAACAACAACAACAACAACAACAACAACAACAACAACAACAACAACAACAACAACAACAACAACAACAACAACAACAACAACAACAACAACAACAACAACAACAACAACAACAACAACAACAACAACAACAACAACAACAACAACAACAACAACAACAACAACAACAACAACAACAACAACAACAACAACAACAACAACAACAACAACAACAACAACAACAACAACAACAACAACAACAACAACAACAACAACAACAACAACAACAACAACAACAACAACAACAACAACAACAACAACAACAACAACAACAACAACAACAACAACAACAACAACAACAACAACAACAACAACAACAACAACAACAACAACAACAACAACAACAACAACAACAACAACAACAACAACAACAACAACAACAACAACAACAACAACAACAACAACAACAACAACAACAACAACAACAACAACAACAACAACAACAACAACAACAACAACAACAACAACAACAACAACAACAACAACAACAACAACAAAACGGAAACAATAATCATGACAATAATGGTACACCTAGAGGTTGTACTTACAGAGAATTTCAACAATGTAAACCCATTATATACAATGGTACTGAAGGAGCAATTGCACTCATCCGATGGTTCGAGAAGCTGGAGTCCATATTTCGTGTTAGTAACTGCGCTGAAGATAGCCGAGTAAAATATGCTACCTGCACACTACAAGATCAAGCTCTTACCTGGTGGAATGAGTACGCCACTACAGTAGGAATTGATGCAGCTTATGCAATGTCATGGGAAGATTTGAAGGAACGTATGAAAGCCAAGTATTGCCCGAGGAGCGAAATTCAGAAAATGGAGGTAGAATTTCATAATTTGAAGACGAAGGGATACGAAGTATCTGAATACACCAACCGCTTTCATGAGTTGGCACTTCTTTGCCCAACCATGGTTACACCCGATTATAAGAAGATTGAGCAGTACATTTCTGGACTTCCACCAAAGATTCAGGATTTGATCACTGCTACCGAAACCACTGACATCGAACATGCGGTTCGGTTGGCAAACAGTTTGGCTGACAAAGCAAAACTTCGTGCAAATACAGAAGGAAAGTCTGGTGATCAAAAAGGGTTCAATAAGAAAAGGAGATGGGAAGATAACTTTGGGAAGAATCAAGGGGATCAACAGACAAAGAGACCTGCTCAGACCTCAGGACCATCATCAAATAATGGTTATATAGGAACCAGGCCATATTGCAATAGGTGTACTTTACATCACACCGGTCCTTGCACAGTACAATGCAATAATTGCAAGAAAATTGGTCATCTGGCCAAGAACTGTAGAATCCCTAATCCAACTGTCAACAATGGAACAAAAGTAAATTTTAAATAGTAAAGGTAAAAAGTAAATTTTAAATAGTAAAGGTAAAAAGTAAATTGTAAATAGTAAAGGTAAAAGTAAATTGTAAATAGTAAAGGTAAAAAGTAAATTTTAAATAGTAAAGGTAAAAAGTAAATTTTAAATAGTAAAGGTAAAAAGTAAATTTTAAATAGTAAAGGTAAAAAGTAAATTTTAAATAGTAAAGGTAAAAAGTAAATTGTAAATAGTAAAGGTAAAAAGTAAATTTTAAATAGTAAAGGTAAAAAGTAAATTTTAAATAGTAAAGGTAGAAAGTAAATTGTAAATAGTAAAGGTAAAAAGTAAATTTTAAATAGTAAAGGTAAAAAGTAAATTTTAAATAGTAAAGGTAAAAAGTAAATTTTAAATAGTAAAGGTAAAAAGTAAATTTTAAATAGTAAAGGTAAAAAGTAAATTTTAAATAGTAAAGGTAAAAAGTAAATTTTAAATAGTAAAGGTAAAAAGTAAATTTTAAATAGTAAAGGTAAAAAGTAAATTTTAAATAGTAAAGGTAAAAAGTAAATTGTAAATAGTAAAGGTAAAAGTAAATAGTAAATAGTAAAGGTAAAAAGTAAATTTTAAATAGTAAAGGTAAAAAGTAAATTTTAAATAGTAAAGGTAAAAAGTAAATTTTAAATAGTAAAGGTAAAAAGTAAATTTTAAATAGTAAAGGTAAAAAGTAAATTTTAAATAGTAAAGGTAAAAAGTAAATTTTAAATAGTAAAGGTAAAAAGTAAATTTTAAATAGTAAAGGTAAAAAGTAAATTTTAAATAGTAAAGGTAAAAAGTAAATTTTAAATAGTAAAGGTAGAAAGTAAATTTTAAATAGTAAAGGTAAAAATAAATTGTAAATAGTAAAGGTAAAAAGTAAATTGTAAATAGTAAAGGTAAAAAGTAAATTTTAAATAGTAAAGGTAAAAAGTAAATTTTAAATAGTAAAGGTAAAAAGTAAATTTTAAATAGTAAAGGTAAAAAGTAAATTTTAAATAGTAAAGGTAAAAAGTAAATTGTAAATAGTAAAGGTAAAAAGTAAATTGTAAATAGTAAAGGTAAAAAGTAAATTGTAAATAGTAAAGGTAAAAAGTAAATTGTAAATAGTAAAGGTAAAAAGTAAATTTTAAATAGTAAAGGTAAAAAGTAAATTTTAAATAGTAAAGGTAAAAAGTAAATTTTAAATAGTAAAGGTAAAAAGTAAATTTTAAATAGTAAAGGTAAAAAGTAAATTTTAAATAGTAAAGGTAAAAAGTAAATTTTAAATAGTAAAGGTAAAAAGTAAATTTTAAATAGTAAAGGTAGAAAGTAAATTTTAAATAGTAAAGGTAAAAAGTAAATTTTAAATAGTAAAGGTAAAAAGTAAATTTTAAATAGTAAAGGTAGAAAGTAAATTGTAAATAGTAAAGGTAAAAAGTAAATTGTAAATAGTAAAGGTAAAAAGCATATTCCAAAGAATATGCTAAGGCATATTCTAAAGCATATTCTAAAATTATTTTCTATAAATAGCGACCTTAGTTTAATTATAAAACTCACACCATTTATATATCTAATATTCAATAATAAATATAAATTAAAATAATTATAATTATTTTAAATGTTAAAATTATAATTATAATAATATTATATATATTATATTATATATATTATATATATTTATATTATTTATTTATATTTAAAATATTATATATATATATTATATATATATATATACATATAATATATATATTATATTATATATATTATATATATATATATATGTTTAGTTAGAGTTTTGTTTAGTTATATTATGATAAATATATATATATATGTTTAGTTAGATATATACATGCATAGTTTTATGAATACATACATGCATAATTTTATATATTTAATATATATATTTATATATATATATATATATATATATATATATATATATAGCAACAGAATAATGTCGGGATTCGTAGTGGAATACTTATCCGATCGTGAGGAAGAGATTACGTCTCGATCACCTCCACCTGTACTTGAACCCTCCGACTCTCCTCATCATGTAGTAAATCAGCCAATGGAGGAGACCGATCACGTTGGAGAAGAAGCTGATAACGCACTTGTCCCTGGACCAAACACTACTGTCACCACTAATGCTTTTACTAGCACTACGCCTACTTTTATTTTTTCAAATCCATCTGGGGAAGGTCCTTCAAGTTCACCTCGATCTTTAATACGAAGGATCCGAACGCCTAGATATCCGATGTTTAACCACCCTCAGTCACGACGTGCTCGACTTACTCATCCTGAACCACCCGCTCAGCGGTTGCGGAGATCTATTAATGCTATACCAAGATTCCTGGCGGAATGGAGATTTGAAGAAGGACTCCTTAACTCTAACCGGTTCAGAAGAGCCAACGGTCCAACCAATATTCCTGCATTAACTATGGAACCTTTGCATGACACTGTCCCTACATTGGTCCTACGCATAGTCCGAGCAGAAAGATGTATCACGGAGTTAAGGGAAAGAACAAACATACTGCGGAGGAAGGTGGAAAATCAAGACAATATGATAGTTGCACTGGAAGGTGAGATGGAGGAAGCTCACTTCAGAATTCATGGTCTTGAAGACACCGTGTTGGAACTACAGGAGAAGATAACAAGATTTGAAGCTATGTTTGAGGCTATATCGAGAGCCACTACTATAACCCCATATAGAACAACACCCACATACATGCATAATTTTATGAATAATCCCTACTTGATTATATATGTTTAGAATATATAATTTAATGTATATTATATATATATATATATATATATATATAGCAACAGAGTAATGTCGGGATTCGTAGTGGAATACTTATCCGATCGTGAGGAAGAGATTACGTCTCGATCACCTCCACCTGTACTTGAACCCTCCGACTCTCCTCGTCATGTAGTAAATCAGCCAATGGAGGAGACCGATCACGTTGGAGAAGAAGCTGATAACGCACTTGTCCCTGGACCAAACACTACTGTCACCACTAATGCTTTTACTAGCACTACGCCTACTTTTACTTTTTCAAATCCATCTGGGGAAGGTCCTTCAAGTTCACCTCGATCTTTAATACGAAGGATCCGAACGCCTAGATATCGATGTTTAACCACCCTCAGCCACGACGTGCTCGACTTACTCATCCTGAACCACCCGCTCAGCGGCTGCGGAGATCTATTAATGCTATACCAAGATTTCTGGCGGAATGGAGATTTGAAGAAGGACTCCTTAACTCTGACCGGTTCAGAAAAGCCAACGGTCCAACCAATATTCCTGCACTAACTATGGAACCTTTGCATGACACTGTCCCTACATTGGTCCTACGCATAGTCCGAGCAGAAAAGTGTATTACGGAGTTGAGGGAAAGAACAAACATACTGCGGAGGAAGGTGGAAAATCAAGATAATATGATAGTCGCACTGGAAGGTGAGATGGAGGAAGCTCACTTCAGGATACATGGTCTTGAAGACACCGTGTTGGAACTACAGGAGAAGATAACAAGATTTGAAGCTATGTTTGAGGCTATATCGAGAGCCACTACTATAACCCCATCTACTCTGTCACAGTAGATATTGTCTAGTTACTTACTATTTACGGCGTATATGTCGGGAAATGTAATTTTAGATAAAATAATGGATTCTTGAGATGTTTATATCTCAAAGTTTGTTATCCAATAAATCTACTATCTTTATCTTGATTTACATTTCTTTTAGTCATAACTATTGAATTGTGGTTATAGTATGATGTGGTAGTATCTCATCAATTTCTTTATTTATATTTAAGGATCCGGCCGTCAAAAGAAGTACCAGAAATGAACGCAACAGATATTGCTAGAATTGTAGCAGAAAGTATAGCAGTAGCTTTTGCAACTCAAGCCGCCAACGGACACAATAATCATGACAATAATGGTACACCTAGAGGTTGTACTTACAGAGAATTTCAACAATGTAAACCCATTATATACAATGGTACTGAAGGAGCAATTGCACTCATCCGATGGTTCGAGAAGCTGGAGTCCATATTTCGTGTTAGTAACTGCGCTGAAGATAGCCGAGTAAAATATGCTACCTGCACACTACAAGATCAAGCTCTTACCTGGTGGAATGAGTACGCCACTACAGTAGGAATTGATGCAGCTTATGAAATGTCATGGGAAGATTTAAAGGAACGTATGAAAGCCAAGTATTGCCCGAGGAGCGAAATTCAGAAAATGGAGGTAGAATTTCATAATTTGAAGACGAAGGGATACGAAGTATCTGAATACACTAACCGCTTTCATGAGTTGGCACTTCTTTGCCCAACCATGGTTACACCCGATTATAAGAAGATTGAGCAGTACATTTCTGGACTTCCACCAAAGATTCAGGATTTGATCACTGCTACCGAAACCACTGACATCGAACATGCGGTTCGGTTGGCAAACAAACAACAACAAACAACAACAACAAACAACAACAACAACAACTACAACAATAACAAACGAAACAACAACAGCAGCAACAACCACAACAACAACAACAACCACAACAACAACAACACACAACAACAACAATCGAAACAACAACAAACAACAACAACACAACAACAACAATCGAAACAACAACAACAATCAACAACAACAACACAACAACAACAATCGAAACAACAACAATAACAACAACAACAACAATCACAACAATAACAATCGAAACAACAACAACAAACAACAACAACAATCACAACAATAACAATCGAAACAACAACAACGAAACAACAACAAAACAACAACAACAACAACAACAATCGAAACAACAACAACGAAACAACAACAATAACAATCGAAACAACAACAACAACGAAACAACAACAACAACAACAATCGAACAACAACAACAACAATAACAACCACAACAACAACAATCGAAACAACAACAACAACAACAACAACAATAACAATCGAAACAACAACAGCAGCAACAACCACAACAACAACAATCGAAACAACAACAACAACAATCACAACAATAACAATCAAAACAACAACAACAACAACAACCACAACAACAACAATACAACAACAACACAACAACAACAATCGAAACAACAACAACAATAACAATCGAAACAACAACAAGCAAGCAACAACCAACAACAACAACAACAACAAACAACAACAATCGAACAACAACAACAACCACAACAACAACAATCGAAACAACAACAACAGCAACAACCACAACAACAACAACAAAAAAACAACAACAACGAAACAACAAACAACAACAACAACAACAATAACAACCACAACAAACAACAACAACACAACACAACAACAACAATCGAAACAACAACAACAACAACCACAACAATAACAACCACAACAACAACAATCGAAACAACAACAACAACCACAACAACAACAATCGAAACAACAACAACAATGCTCGAGGAAGGGCATTCATGATCAATGCGGGAGAAGCCGCCAAGACCCAAACATCGTCACGGGTATGTTTCATCTGAATAATCATTGTGTCTCTGCTTTACTTGATCCTGGTGCCGATAGAAGTTTTGTGTCAAATAAAATTATTCACCTGCTTTCAATTATACCTACCCCATTAGATGCTAAGTATTCTGTAGAATTAGCAAATGGTAAAATGATCGAAGTCGAAAGCATAATCCAAGGTTGTACCTTAGAATTAGCAAACGGTAAAATGATCGAAGTCGAAAGCATAATCCAAGGTTGTACCTTAGAATTAGCAAATGGTAAAATGATCGAAGTCGAAAGCATAATCCAAGGTTGTACCTTAGAATTAGCAAATGGTAAAATGATCGAAGTCGAAAGCATAATCCAAGGTTGTACCTTAGAATTAGCAAATGGTAAAATGATCGAAGTCGAAAGCATAATCCAAGGTTGTACCTTAGAATTAGCAAATGGTAAAATGATCGAAGTCGAAAGCATAATCCAAGGTTGTACCTTAGAATTAGAAAAGAAAATGATCGAAGTCAAGCATAATCCAAGGTTGTACCTGTAGAATTAGCAAATGGTAAAATGATCGAAGTCGAAAGCATAATCCAAGGTTGTACCTTAGAATTAGAAAAAGAATTATTTTCTATAGATCTAATACCATTCGAAATAGGAAGCTTTGATATTATCATTGGTATGGACTGGTTGTCTAAAAACAAAGCAGAAATAGTCTGTCACGAAAAAGTTGTTCGAATTCCAATTGCAAACGGTGAGAAGTTGATTATCCAAGGCGATAAGAATGGAGTACGATGTAACATTATATCTTGCATGAAGACTCAGAAGTATCTCAGAAAGGGATACCAGGCAATCCTAGCCCATATATCGGAGAAAAAGACTCCGGAGAAACGGCTTGAAGACATACCCATCGTACGAGATTTTCCAGAAGTCTTTCCTGAAGACTTGCCTGGTCTTCCACCAATCCGGCAGGTGGAATTCAAAATAGACTTAGTACCTGGTGCTGCACCAGTGGCACGAGCACCATATCGATTAGCTCCTTCCGAAATGAAAGAACTTGCAAGTCAATTGCAAGAACTTTTAGAGAAAGGATTCATTCGACCGAGTTCCTCACCTTGGGGAGCTCCAGTCTTGTTCGTCAAGAAGAAAGACGGATCTTTTCGCATGTGTATAGACTATAGGGAATTGAATAAATTGACGGTTAAAAACCGGTACCCACTTCCTAGGATCGATGACCTGTTTGATCAATTACAAGGGTCGAGTTGCTACTCAAAAATCGATCTTAGATCCGGTTACCATCAGCTTAGAGTTTCAGAAGAAGACATTCCCAAGACGGCGTTTAGAACCCGCTATGGCCATTACGAGTTTGAAGTGATGCCATTGGTTTGACGAATGCACCCGCAGTTTTCATGGACCTCATGAACCGTGTGTGCAAACCATATTTAGATAAGTTTGTTATCGTATTCATAGATGACATTCTAATCTATTCTAAAACCAAAGAAGAGCACGAGGTACATCTGAAGAAAATTTTGGAACTACTCAAAAAGGAAGAATTGTACGCAAAGTTTTCAAAATGCGAATTCTGGATTCGTACAGTACAATTCTTAGGCCATGTCATTGATAGTCAAGGAATTCATGTAGATCCTGCCAAGATCGTGGCTATTAAGAACTGGGAAGCACCGAAAACACCAACAGAAATACGACAATTTTTAGGTCTTGCTGGCTATTATAGAAGATTCATCGAGAATTTTTCTAAGATAGCCCAACCTTTAACGTCGTTGACTCAAAAAGACAAGAAGTTTGCCTGGGAAGATAAACAAGAAAAAGCATTTCAACTGCTGAAGGAGAAGCTCTGTAGTGCTCCGATTTTGTCACTACCCGAAGGAACGGATAATTTTGTGGTATATTGCGACGCATCTCATCAAGGATTGGGATGTGTGCTGATGCAGAAAGATAAGGTGATAGCCTATGCCTCGCGTCAACTTAAGGTGCACGAGAAGAACTACACGACTCATGATCTTGAACTAGGAGCTGTAATATTCGCTCTAAAGATTTGGAGACACTATTTATATGGTACAAAGTGTACTATATTCACCGACCATAAAAGTCTCCAACATATTTTTGACCAGAAAGATTTGAACATGAGGCAACGTAGATGGGTGGAATTGCTCAGTGATTACGATTGTGAAATTCGTTATCATCCGGGCAAAGCAAACATTGTAGCAGATGCTTTAAGTCGTAAAGAAAGAGTAAAGCCACTTCGAGTACGAGCTTTAAGTATGACCATTCATACTCATCTTACTTCCCAAATTCGTGAAGCTCAACTTGAAGCATTAAAGAAAGACAATCTCAAAGAAGAAGCTTTGAGGGGGATGGAAGAGCAATTTGAAGTTAGACCCGATGGAACCCGGTATTTTTCTAACCGGATTTGGCTACCAAGCTATGGAGATTTAAGAAACTTGGTGATGAACGAATCACACAAGTCAAGATATTCGATACATCCTGGATCAGATAAGATGTATCATGGACTAAAAGAATTATACTGGTGGCCTAACATGAAAGCTGACATAGCCACCTATGTTAGCAAATGTCTAACATGCTCAAAGGTGAAGGCAGAGCATCAAAAGCCATCTGGATTGCTACAACAACCAGAGATTCCCCAGTGGAAGTGGGAATGTATAGCCATGGACTTTATCACAAAGTTACCGAAGACTGCTAATGGTTGTGATACGATATGGGTAATTGTAGACCGACTCACTAAGTCTGCACATTTCTTGCCCATAAAAGAGACTGATAAAACGAGCAAGCTGGCTAGATTGTACATAAAGGAAGTAGTATCACGACATGGAATACCTATTTCGATTATTTCTGATAGGGATAGTCATTTTACTTCCAGATTTTGGCAGACACTACAGAAAGCTTTAGGTACACGGTTAGATATGAGCACTGCATACCACCCGCAGACCGATGGTCAAAGTGAAAGGACCATTCAAACGCTTGAAGACATGTTGCGCGCTTGCATAGTTGATTTTGGGAATGGTTGGGAAAAACACTTGCCTTTGTGTGAGTTCTCATACAACAACAGTTACCACACTAGCATCAAGGCTGCACCATTTGAGGCACTGTATGGGAGAAAATGTCGTTCACCCATCTGTTGGGTTGAATTAGGTGACAAAATTCCAGTAAAGAAAAACAGTCCAATTACAGGTCCTGAACTCATTCATGAGACTACTGAGAAGATCGTACAGATACAAAACCGATTAAAGGCAGCACGAGATCGTCAAAAGAACTATGCTGATGTAAGAAGAAAGCCTTTGGAATTTCAAGTAGGAGACAAGGTTATGCTGAAAGTATCTCCTTGGAAAGGAGCCATCCGATTTGGAAAACGAGGTAAGCTAAATCCTAGGTTTATTGGACCTTTCGAAATACTAGAAAGAATTGGTTCAGTAGCTTATAGGCTTAGACTACCACAAGAACTTAGCCGTATACACGATGTGTTTCACGTCTCAAACTTGAAAAAGTGTTTGTCTGACGAAACACAAATTATTCCACTGGAAGAACTTCGAATGGATGACAAGCTGCACTTTGTTGAAGAACCAGTAGAGATTATGGATAGAGACGCCAAGCAGTTGAAACAGAGTCGAATTCCTATTGTCAAAGTCCGATGGAATTCAAAGCGAGGTCCTGAGTTTACCTGGGAACGTGAGGATCAAATGAAACAAAAGTATCCTCACTTGTTCGAAAAAGCCCTACATTCCGACCACACGCGCTAAATTTCGGGACGAAATTTAAATAACTGGGGGAGAATGTGACAACCGCCAAAATTTCAGGTTGATAAATTTACTATTATGTATACTACTTAAATGTTTATATGATCATATAATATAATATATATATATATATATATATTATATATATATATATATATATATATATATATATATATATATATATATATATATATATATATATATATATATATATATATATATATATATATATATATATATATATATATATATATATATATATATATATATATATATATATATATATATATATATATATATATATATATATATATATATATATATATATATATATATATATATATATATATATATATATATATATATATATATATATATATATATATATATATATATATATATATATATATATATATATATATATATATATATATATATATATATATATATATATATATATATATATATATATATATATATATATATATATATATATATATATATATATATATATATATATATATATATATATATATATATATATATATATATATATATATATATATATATATATATATATATATATATATATATATATATATATATATATATATATATATATATATATATATATATATATATATATATATATATATATATATATATATATATATATATATATATATATATATATATATATATATATATATATATATATATATATATATATATATATATATATATATATATATATATATATATATATATATATATATATATATATATATATATATATATATATATATATATATATATATATATATATATATATATATATATATATATATATATATATATATATATATATATATATATATATATATATATATATATATATATATATATATATATATATATATATATATATATATATATATATATATATATATATATATATATATATATATATATATATATATATATATATATATATATATATATATATATATATATATATATATATATATATATATATATATATATATATATATATATATATATATATATATATATATATATATATATATATATATATATATATATATATATATATATATATATATATATATATATATATATATATATATATATATATATATATATATATATATATATATATATATATATATATATATATATATATATATATATATATATATATATATATATATATATATATATATATATATATATATATATATATATATATATATATATATATATATATATATATATATATATATATATATATATATATATATATATATATATATATATATATATATATATATATATATATATATATATATATATATATATATATATATATATATATATATATATATATATATATATATATATATATATATATATATATATATATATATATATATATATATATATATATATATATATATATATATATATATATATATATATATATATATATATATATATATATATATATATATATATATATATATATATATATATATATATATATATATATATATATATATATATATATATATATATATATATATATATATATATATATATATATATATATATATATATATATATATATATATATATATATATATATATATATATATATATATATATATATATATATATATATATATATATATATATATATATATATATATATATATATATATATATATATATATATATATATATATATATATATATATATATATATATATATATATATATATATATATATATATATATATATATATATATATATATATATATATATATATATATATATATATATATATATATATATATATATATATATATATATATATATATATATATATATATATATATATATATATATATATATATATATATATATATATATATATATATATATATATATATATATATATATATATATATATATATATATATATATATATATATATATATATATATATATATATATATATATATATATATATATATATATATATATATATATATATATATATATATATATATATATATATATATATATATATATATATATATATATATATATATATATATATATATATATATATATATATATATATATATATATATATATATATATATATATATATATATATATATATATATATATATATATATATATATATATATATATATATATATATATATATATATATATATATATATATATATATATATATATATATATATATATATATATATATATATATATATATATATATATATATATATATATATATATATATATATATATATATATATATATATATATATATATATATATATATATATATATATATATATATATATATATATATATATATATATATATATATATATATATATATATATATATATATATATATATATATATATATATATATATATATATATATATATATATATATATATATATATATATATATATATATATATATATATATATATATATATATATATATATATATATATATATATATATATATATATATATATATATATATATATATATATATATATATATATATATATATATATATATATATATATATATATATATATATATATATATATATATATATATATATATATATATATTATATATATATATATATATATATTATATATATATATATATATATATATATATATATATATATATATATATATATATATATATATTATATATATTTTGTAACTCTCACTTTATAGATTCATATCAATACTCCGCGCCTCAAAACAAGCCTTGTCCTCAAGGCTTACAAGTTTGCATCTCGGTT
>CM067170.1:44932095-44945064 GCA_034093135.1 Erigeron breviscapus | reverse complement strand
TAAACTTCAGGATTTTTGTCACTTGAGAGATGTTATGAGGTTGAGTATGCAACTCTGAAATATCGGTAGGTGGAGGAGAATCAGATGATGAATTAACATCTGATGATTGTGATGGTGAAGACTCATTTGGATCCATCTCTTTTGAATTTGAACTGATGGTTCATTTGCATTTACTTCAGATTCAGGAACTTTCTTCGGAACTTGGAAAAATTCTTCAAACAAGATATCCAAATCTTGTGTTGTTGGAGTAGAGAATGATGATTTGACATTTGAAGCAGTCTTTGTTGCGGAAGCTTGTGGACTTTGAAGTTCGGGTCTTGAACTGTGTTGTTCAAGAACCATTCCCGAGAGTTCATCAAATCTAACATTCATACTCTCTTCGATTCTCTTGGTTCTTCGGTTATATACTCGATAAGCAATGGATTCTCTTGAATAACCGATGAAATATGCCTCATCGCCTTTTGGTTCAAATTTGCCCAGATTATCTCGATCATTTAGAACATAACATACACATCCAAAAATGTGCAAGAAGTTCACATTGGGCTTTCTTTGTTTATCACCTCATATGGAGTTTTATCAAACCTCTTGTTTATGATTGATCTATTTTGAGTGAAACAGGCGGTAGCAACAGCTTCAGCCCATAGATTCGGGAGGCAACTTCGAATAAGCAAGCATTGGACTGATACCCACTTTCCATCTCGACATGATAGCCAATCGTGGGTCGACCGTGAAGCCAATCGTGCGCCACAGCACTCGGTTCTTCGGACAACGTCACCATCAGATTGCGGAACTGGCTAGCGCCCCGTATCGAGCGACGCGAAACACGTCGAAGGGGGATTGGGTTCGACCTGTGCCACCGCACTTTCGGTCGCTGCGGCGCTCACGCGAGGTTTGGTATATCGTAAGGCAATTCCTAGGCTCGCCATGTACGAGTTCGAGCAGTCTCGAGCAAAGGGTCGGGCTTCGATCAAAAACAGCGCGATGGAGGAAGAAAAACCACGCTCGGTTCCTGGCGGAATACAAAAAGATGTGTTCCTCGCCGAGGACCTGGTCGGTGAGGGGGTGGAGGCTTCCTGGCGACTGGATCAGCGACGGAGCCAGAACATCACCTTCAACAAATGACGTCGTTCCAACACCATTCAGCAAGGCTGGGGGGGGGGATGAGTACACGGCAACGCAGACGGAACCGACGAACTTCTGGACGGGAACAGACCAGCATTCCATTGCTTACGATTATGGCGCCAACATCGCACTCGATGTGACGGGCAGCTGCGAGAGCTCCGCAAGGGAAGAACCGAATCCAGACCGACACGGGACGACTGTCCCGCGATTTCGAAGATCCTAACGGGTCTTCTTCCCCTCAGCTATCGTTATCCATCCTCCTCCGCCTCCCTTCTTCCCCACGATCGCGAACTGAAGCCGAAAGTTGAGGGTGCAATCCATACCGAGGGTCTCCGGAATCTACGGGCCGAGCTGGGGAGGCAAGTTTGATCTTGAGAACATATCTTCCCTGTAGTAACGCCCTCGCCGTGGATTGAATTGTATGGACGGGGGACACGCTCGGGACCGGACACAACGCACAAAGCTCACGCTGGCTGCTCGCCGACCGAAACGGCCATTTCGCGAGAGTTCCCGGCCAGCGTGACTGGGTGTTCTATTCCGGTGGCGTTTCAGCCCGGTGTATGGCAACTTCACATCAGCCAACCGCCCACACTTCCTGAAGCAGAACGTTGCTAACGGTGATGCTGGAACACCTCAAACGTGCGCAACGAGGGCGTCGGAGTGCTAAGTTGTGGTTATTTCCAGGCTACTCGAAACGTCAAGCGCGCCTTCCGCCCACAGCCCGGATCGGAACGTTGGCGAAGAAAGCACTTAATACCGCGTGCTGGCATTGCGGACTCGGAGATCCCACACATCACGTCCGAGCGAGCATCGGTAGGGAGGGGGCGATCGACGACAGATGAGAGGCATGCGGACCCCAGACGAACCGGGAGCAGTCCAGCCGTTACGCCAGAGAGGCAGCGAGTCGGGCAGCCATCGAGGGAGAAGACTATGCCGTTTCGATTGAGCAAAGTGAGAAGAATTGCAAGGTGTCGAAGCTTTGTGACGCCCCGGCGTACCTTCGAGACCATCCTCCACCCCATCTTCCGCTGATGCGATTCTATTCTCAAGGAGCCACACCAGTATCGACAAATCCTGCAACTTTCCTGCAGGAAGTCTATTAACCCGGCGTGCTTGGTGGTCAGCACTTTGTTCGACAGGGCCATTCTAGCCTGCCGGAGAAGGCGAGCTCGTGGAAGGGGACGAAATGGGAAAACATCGCAATGATGCGGAGCCGCCCGCTCGACCGGCTCGCAGCTATCTCTTCTCCGGCAGCGCCAGTTCGTTCGGGGACCGGTGCTTCAGGCAATGGGCACCACCGACTCGTTGCGCTACGGTGGTTGGGCCCCCTACTTCGACCCCAGGCCTACTTAACGTGCAGGCCGACCACGGCAGCCCTCCATCGAGCCCGGTGCGCCGCGGCCGCTAAGGACGATCAGGCCGGGCCCTCTTGCACCCGGCCGTGCTCGAGTTCTACTACGGGCAAGCAGTCGCTACCACTCGGAAACAGCAACGCCTGGATTCATGATTTCCGAGGGATGGAGGTGCCGCGTCGCACAACGCCACCAGCTGATAGAGGCCCTCTTCCGCCCTATGTGGGTACCCCAGACCAGCGACTCGTCACTCGTGCTTGTGGACTCGGACACTGAGCAACGACAGTGAGGCGACGGCAGACCCTCCCGAGGGCACAGATAGACGCCATCAAACAAAAACAAATGAACAATGGTCTCTATCGCCCGACCATTCTCGTGGACCGGAGTATGCTCGATCCTGCCGGTCCTAACGGAGGGAAGGAAGCGGAGGAGGAGGGAAAACCCCGGCCAAGTCCAGACGAGATGTCGCCAGGAAGCTCTACGGAGGCGGCCAAGGAGAATTCGGAAGAAGACACGGCGTCGGTGGGCCGGTCAAGGGCCACCCGGGTGTCCGTGCTGAGGTGTTCGTTGCGGTACAGACGTCAAGGTGGTGAGTGGGGAGCAGCAATGGATCGGGCTATCTCGGCGGCGATGCGGGCTAGAGTCAAGTTTCGAAGCAATGCCGGGTCCGTCACGGGGGAACTCACGAGTCGGGCGGGGTCAGGCCTGTAGGCATGGGCACCGTCTAAGGCGCTCCTTGCCACAGACCCGGCACGCTCAAGTCGGGCTGTCAGTGGAGGCGAACGAGAATTGAAACGACCAGGTACAGAGGAGAATCGAGTTCGGATGCGAGATCCCCTTCACAGGGTCCCCGCGCCTGGTGGACGAGGGGCTCCGGCACAAGACAGTCAATTCGAGAGGGGATGCACGGATCTAGGAGCACGATTGTACGGTGCGACACTGCCTGGACGCCTTCCTCGGAGACCCACTTGGCGACTTGTGTTGATATACACGCTCACGCTGGCGTCGTGGGCTCGTGCCGCCGACGTGGTGGAAGAGCGGTTCGATGTGGGCAAACGGAAAGACGACAAGGTGTTTCGCGGCGAATCTGTTCACGCGGAATGCTGTGGTATCTGAAGCCAACGAGTTCCCTTGGGTCACGATCGGGAGGAGGGGAGCGTCATGCCGATCCCAGAGATGACGAAGAAGATCGAGCACAAGGGAGTGAATAACCGGTTGCTATGAAGCTGGATGGATCGAAGCGATCCGGGTGGGGGGGGGGGGGAGGCCGAATAACCCGCGACCCGCCACATGGTGCTAGCGGACGATCAAGCTGATCAATGTAAAAAGAACTGATCGACCCGAAAAGAGGCGGTACAATTCATCGGGCAAGTGTTTTCGAAGCCGGAATAGGTTTGTGTGGAAAGGTGTGTAGAGATCATCGGCGAAGGGGCGAGTTGAGGTTCATTCACCAGCTCAATGTTAATCACACTTCGTCCTTCATATGCATGAATCTTAGAGGCACCTAATCGTCTAGGGCAGCGCAGGGAGCACATGGAAAGGCGTGAAGCGGTTCCTGAGCATGGACGTTCCGGCTTGGGCTATATGGAAAGGAGAAGATGGGTCAAATGGCGGGAGAGGCGTCGTATGCGACCGATGTAACGGAAGCAGCCCGGTTGCGATTAGCAAAATTCCGGCGGACAATGGTGTGAGCCACGGGGGAAACGTGGAATGCTAACCTTTGGCGTTTGCAAAAGTGGGATGTGTTTTTAGGCGTTTGGGACGTGGGGGCGTGGCTCGTGGAACTGCGGAAGCCGTGCTAAATACCGGAGATGTATAGTAGCGGACGGCCGTTAGCACAATGACGATCGGGGAAAGGGAATGGACGAAGCAAATATGGTTTCCGGGCATGCAACGGCACGCCACGGTTGGCATCGAGGCAAGCGACAGGCGGCACAGAGGAACGTTAGGGTTACATTGGCATCGTGTCGGCGGGCCGGTGCCGTCGCAATCACAGCGGAGAGTACAAACCAAGGCTTCCCAACCATAGACACGTCGATGGAAGGCGTCGAGGAAGAAAATGCGCCTCGGATCCGAAGGACCACAGGCAGTCGACTGCGGTCGAGATAAGGGTTGGATAGGTGAAGATCGGGTACAGTTGGTGACAGGGTGCAGGTCGCGGGGACAACCGCTAGCGGAAAACGGGAGTGAGCAAAGGACAGGACACGAGGTGGGCAACGACGAGGTTGCGGAATCGGCGAACACGAAGAGAGACTAGCACGCGGCGACGGCACAAGGAGTGTGATTGCGTGCGCAGGCCGCATTAGCGTGGCTGGACGAGCAAGAAAGCATCATAGTAGACGGCTACGAGGTTGCGAGGCGGGGAACCCAATCGGGCACGGTGGGTTTGCCAAAGGCAAGATGGCCGATATTTGGGGGTTTTTCGGCATGCCGAACCCGCCGACCAAGAACGCGACCCAAGTGGCATGCGGAGGAAGCACTCATACGAGGGAAGCGACGTCGGGGTCAACAGTAACATGGCCACTTCACCTGGCCGTAGCGATTTGGTACCGAACCCCAGTCAGACTAGTTCACCGTCCCTGTCAAATACTAGTCAGATATCAAATGACACGAACATGTCGACGCTCACGAGATGCGTTGGAAGCATCAGATGGGATTCGCAGTCATCTACAGGGAAAGAGACGTGAGGTTCCAAGTCGATTCGGAAAGCCGATCCTGGATGTGTTAAGCCTGACTCGGAACGGAGGAATTTTCGCAACGAGGGAGTAGAAAAGGTGCTTATTCTTTTTGCTTTCCCCCTCCGTAAACGCCCAATTTTTCCACATCACGAGATCCACGTGAAGTATTTGTAAGCTTTGTACTTTGGAAGGCGGTAGAGTGGTATGTAATTAGAAAGGGCTCGCGTGAGCAATGCGAATTCCTCTCCGTCCCCGTTTCTTAACAAGTCGGTAGTCTCCTACAAAATGAAGCGCGCTTCACCTACCCCGATAGTAATATCGACGGTAGGATCCTTATAGGGTTAGCGGGCTCCGGTAGAATAAACCAGAGAGTTTCCACGGTCACGATAGGAACGAGGAGGGAGTGAAGAGGATACGGAAGTGAAATTGGCGTCAGAGGAAACGAAGGTTTTCGACCAGAGGGGGATTATGGGTTGGGGTTGGGGTACGGGGAAGTGAGAGGGAAAAAGCTAAGGGTCGTAGCTTCGAAGTCGGTGGCCCTAGACTATGGAGAGACGCTAAGATAGGGTAACAATGTCCCAAGCATGCAGCCGAGCTTCGAGGGCGGCCTCAGGGAGCCGGGTGGGCTGACTGACGCAATGAGGCGTCCTACGGATGCAGCCGTCTATAGGCCCGTGGTGGGTCCAGGCAGACGGAGACAGGCACCGCTCGGGGAAGCTAGATAGGGGGCGAGGAGAATTGCAAGAGGGATTCACTTTTGCCGCATACCCAAAACGCGCAAAAGAAAAGAAAGGGCGGCTGGGACAAACGGATACAGATCCCGCGACGTGCAGACACCAAGACACCAAGACACCAAGCCACCGGGTTACGCGGGAAGATTGAGGTGATCAGCCTACTACAAGGGCGGAGAGAGAAACTGTGGGAGAGAAAGCGAGGAGCTCACGAGAGGAATAGCAAGGGCAAGAAGAAGGCTGAAGAACGAAGAAGAGTTGGACATGGAGGCAGGGTCCCCAGGGGAATGTGGGAGGAAGGTAGGTGGGGGAAATGGCGAGATGTAACCGAAGCGTTTGCGAGAAAGATAAGGAGTATTGACGAGCAGTTGGGCGAGTAGAGGAAGTGATAGAGATTTGGGGAGGCGAGGATGGAGGTAGGGAGGAAGAGGAGAAGGAAGAAGAAAAGTAGAGGGGGAGGAAGGGAGTAGAGTAGCAACCGGGGCGAAGACAGGGAGGACGATAGAGCGGCTCGAAGCGGTACAGAAGAAAGGCGGATGTTAGAGGTAACATTGCGGAGGTTAGGATGCGAAGGATATGAAGGTCATGGAGGAGATTTGATGGAGAGGGGGGGGCGGGGGGTTAGTCACCCTAGCCCATATGATATCCTCCTTTCCCGACAGGGAGCGTCCTAAACGGTATGCGTTCCCCAGATCGATATTTCCACGGTGAAAGAGACGGGAAAGGACAGTACTGAACCTAGGTGAATCATCATAATTGAACATAAGGAAGAGAATAGGTATGTATGAGTATGCCAACAGGGCTCGGTAAGTGTGTAATATACGATCTATGAATTTGCTCGCGTGATTTCCTAAAACGATTAAGCACTACGGTGAAGGGCTCGTGTAAAGGAAGGCGTAGATCTAGCAATACAGAATTTAAATACCTGTCAAATTTACTCATCGTCGGAAGCATCCTTATACACAGGGATTGTGCATTCTGCGCTTCAACGTTTTCGGGGTGAAATGTCCTATCTGGCTTGTGTCGACATTGCCACCGCCATAACTGTGCTCCTCAACCGTTCTCAAGTCTTCGCACACGAAGCAGTGGCATCTTCGAGAATTTGAAGGCTTGCAAGCTGGGAGACATGACTACAACAACGGTGATCGCGTCCGGTCGTCGTCGAGACCAGGCATGTCATGGAAGCATCATGAATTTGTCGTAAAGGCAAGGCCACCGCGGGTCCATCACAGTGCCGAAGGGCGATGTGACCGTCCCTCCTGCAGCTGCCGATTGAGAATTTGGTGTCGGCTGAGGAGTTTCTTACGCTGGCGCGGGACCGCTGGAGTCCGTGCCTCAGACGATGTGATGTCGACCTGTTTGCGGACCAAAGAGTTTGCCGACTCTCTTTTTCCAAAAACCATCTCCTTTGCCGTTGCTCAGCAAATCGCCATCCATCCCGTTTTTCTTCCGTGCTCTCATCGTCAGATGAGTTCACCACGACCTTGTTGTGCGGTCTCGCTTACGTTTTCTCGGTGTTGGGGTTTGTGGAGGGCGGTCGCGGAATAGTCTGGCCTTTTTAGGGTCTGTGCGGGCTGGGTGCCACTGGAGGGACAAGCTCCACCCTTAACGGTCGTCTTTCGGGCTGTCGGGGATGTCAGCCTGTCCGACATCTGCGATCGAGTCCTTCCTTGGTCTTTTTCGTTCCAGGAGCGCACTTCGTCCAGAATGATGTGAAGCGAACGCGGCAAGGGCGAATCCTGTGGCTCTGCTCGAGCGGTCTTATCGGTACGTCGTTGCTCGAAACGAGTCCATTGCCTCGATCCTTGTCCCAGATGATAGCCCTTGTCGTGGACTTTTCGCCATCTGGTTCAGCACGCTTGGAGCACTCCTCCGCCCGACCCATGCATGATCGCGAGTCACGTGGGATCTCTCGAACCAGTCCGAGCCCCATTTCATGTGAGATGCTTCCAGCTTTTTCTTCTTGGAGTGATCCCCGAGATCCGATGAAGATGTTCGCTTTCACGTAGTCCGGTTTAATCTTCGTTTCGAGGACGCCTCTGCAGAAGTCCGTTCGGGTCAGGTGGCCCCCCAAAAGCGTTCGCTTTGATGTCGCGGTATACCAGTGCGGAGGTGAAAGCCGCCTGCTCGGTGGATCTGCAACTCTTCCAACACGACAGAAGCGGCTTGGGGTGGACTTGCAACGATTTCGCCCTCACCGCGAGCAATCCAAGATGGAACACTCCGGTTGCGCGGTGTGAAGCGCGGGATAGTGGTCTTCGACGACATTCAGCGGGAGGAGTCCCTACGCGCCTGGAGGTCTCCCGCATCCGCTCGCGCTCGCCTGTCCGTCCTGGGATCTCGTTTCTTGAAGTGCGACAGCGTGTGGGACGAGCTCGCGCGTGGCCCCCGTCGCGACTGATCCGCTGCGATTCCATCTCAGAGGGTACTTGGACTTGCCTCTAAAGTGCAGAACGGAAGCGCGAGGAGTAATGGGCTGTCAGACTGACGCGTTCGACTGAGTCCTATCCATACTGGGAAACTCGCTGGAGAGCGCCAGGGTACTCTTGTTGCGAGGTAAAACCGTCACGCGTCACGCGTGTATAGATGTGACAGTGGCTGTGAAAAAAAAGCGGCCAAGACTGGACTTCGTCCGGGCTTGGCGGCGGTTTTGGAGGAGGATGAAGATGCGAAAGGCACAAGGTCGTGAAGTGCGCGGTGTCTTCCTCGTCGGCGGATCCGTAGACAAAATAATTTCGATACTTCCGTGTGCAAATCCAAATTTGTTTGCCCGGTCCGTACAAAGTTGTGTGGCTGCCCCCCGGTCGTCGCATCACTCTCACACTCTGGAGATTCACGACGTGAACTAACGAGGCAAACAAAAAACGACGACGCCGGGCGTCAGCGCGGACATGGAAATTCCAACGCTCTTCTTCTCAGCCATGGAGCTCGTCTTGGTCTTCACCAAGCCAGGAAGCCACAGCGTAGAGAACTTTCGTTATGTGCGGAGATGCAATTGATCGTGTGCAAGGAGCACGGGTAGCTCTTCCGAAATTTGAACCGACACTTGCTGGACTACCATTGCTACTCTCGCATTGTTCGAAACGCCGTCGCAACGCGGTTCAGAGATTGCCACACGTCTCACCAGAGGAAGCTTCTCTGCCAAAAGGCGTACGGGGCCCGCCCATCGACGGACCTCGCCGCCCCGATGATCGGCTCTTTGTGAGGAGCCGGATTGCGCTGGATAGCTCTCGGCGAGCTAAGATCGCAGAACTTGCAACGGGCACGGATGGAGATCCACACCGGACGAGAGTGGAGCATGGATGAAAGTGTGGGTTCAGTCGTTCTGTCTCACACCGGAAAGCACGATTGTTCAGTGTGAGGGTCGAGGAGATGCAAGCGAGACAATAACACCTGGGTCTCGAAGGTGCGGGCTCAAACACGCGATCTTGCGGGACTTCAACGAGCCTTCGTGCGGGGAGAAAGCATGAAGCTCGAGTGGCTCGACCCTGTGAGTTGGACAATACCGACCGCGAGACTGTTGAAGCGAACGGACTGGCCCGCGCATCTGCACAAGACCAACTTGAAGGCATCTCGCCCAAGCCGAAGGTCCGGACAAGGATGAGCAAGTCACGACTTGAAAATACCTTTAGGGTTAGACTTTTATCTAGCAAAATTATATATATAATTAGGCTTTTTAATATACTTTAAGACTTTATATCTAGTAGAGTCTTTATATATCGATTTTGATGCTATGGTTGTTGCGTATATTACTATTAAAGTCATCGGATTTTCACTTGTTACGAAGCGTGGGGGAGTGACAATTCCTGAGAACGAAATAGGAAGGCGCGCTTTTCCAAGCGTGACAATTCCCAGCTGAAAGAGGACGTAGGGCGCAATAACACTTGTGAGGACAATTACATAAACGAATTCGCGCTTACTGCAAAACATATCTCACTCAATACAACCAGCTAACAAGCGTGGTCGTTTCCGCTCTTAATGCGGACGAAGATAAAAAATAAATCATCGCCGCGACACTCGAGCGAGGAGAACGGCCGCCGTCGTCGAGAACGTCTCCGGGCTACCGGCGCGAGGAGACCAGCAGAGCGGAAACGTAGAGCAACTCGAGAAGTGGTGAAAAGATTGGAATCTAACCACCTCAGCCGAAGAAAATAGAAAAATGCAAAGAGATGCGAATTTATTACAACGGACTCCGCGTTAAGGGAATGAGCCTCCCTCAAGATGTCGCTGAAGCGGACGCTACAACGGCACGCGACCACCGACACTAATGACCCGACGACATCTATGGAAGAACCAGAAAAAGAGCTACGAATAAGTTAGCTAGAAGGAAAGGAAGAAGGAGGTTACCTCAGGATTTTTCAAGCAATTTGCAAGAAGGCCAGCTAAAGAGCAGGACAATGCTGCACATAACCAGACCCCCGCTTACAAGACACTTCCACTCTCTCCCGCAAGAAGTGATTGCAGGAAAACGGAACGGACACAGTCGTATGAGTAGTTCTACTAGCCAATGTTGCAGAATCATGTTGCTGGACAAAGCAGAAAGCATCACCAACTGAATCGCAGGATGATTTGATGAAACCGTGGGCAGATGATTCGGCAGACGCAAACCAGCAAGAAACAACACACGACATGCAGGAGCAGGCAAGGAGCGGGGACGGGATTCCATGAAGACGCGACGGGGATATAGATCGGGATTGGAAAACGCCATTGAGCCTATCGAAGAATCGAGGTGATTTCCTCGTCGGAAGTGAAGATCTCCTTGGCCAAGGGCAGCTCCGTGGCCATGAGTACGACGGGGAGGAGCGACAGTGAATCTCTATAAGCTTCGAGTCGAGGCACCAGTCTGTGGGTATGACGACAGTTTGTGGCAGATGAAGTCACAGCTCACGAATTCGTGTTCAGAAGCTGTATATGAATTAGTCAACGGCTTCACGGCTGCACAACTATGAGCACAACGAAGACCGCGCTTACACTTGATCGATGCAGGCGATAACCACCATAGCCCGAAGAGATGTTTCAACGACGATACTTTCATCTGTCTTGGGCCTCCCAGGATATGAATCACCCGAACGTCTCGCTCGGGAGAGAGCGCCGACGGCTGACCAGTGGAATCCTCTTCTGTTGCATCCCGACCTGGCGGGTCTACAGCGGTATCCCGATGAACTTTGCTTGCACGAGGAAGGCAGACTACGCGACCGATTGCCGACGTGGCATTCGACATCGACATCTTCCTAGCTTTGCGACATCGCTTGCCGTTTGCGAAAAAGGGGTTGGTGGGTCCCAGATTTCGCCGCGGCACGACAGAATATGTAGTGCTGCAGATGTACATCCAGGACCGCATGTTCACCCCAAAACGAAGATCCTGAGCGTGGCGAACGCTCTAAGTTAGGCAATGCTACAGAGATCCCGCACAATGCTTGGTGCATCGCAGGTGCTCCTGATATTATTACCGTTCTTCTCGTTTTGTTTCCGCACATCCAAGTCTTAGGAGAAAAGTTCAAAGCATCTCACCAGAGAACCAACTCACTCGGTGGGTCGATCAGTTATATCTCCCAGCTCTCCACAAGTTCTTATAAAGGCGCATTACACCCAGGCATATTCGGCTAGCTTCCGAATGGCGAATGACAATCTAAAGCGCATTGCCATTGAGATCCGACAGTTCAAGGACGAGCAGAGCTACAAGGCCAAAACGTGCATAGGGCTACCACCTCCCAACCAGAGTACTTGGATTTAAGATGGGACGACATTTTCACAAAATCGCCAAATGTTGCCAGGCCTTGCGATTTCAGAGACCCCAAGATCTTCTTCTAATCCAAGGGAAACGAAGCTGCAGTTCAAGACCAGTAAACACCGACCCAAACCTAGGCGATGCCATGCAATTACTTCCAGTCGTTCCTCGAAGAGTTGCCTAGACCTCGATTTTGTTGAGACGCGACCGATCTGTACGTGCGACATCGGAAAGGAAATCTGTCCCCAGACAGTCTTGATCGGGACCGAGAGCGGACACTTCGACGAGGAGCCACAGGGTACGCATGGAAGCGGTTGTGTCAAGAAAAATACATGAAGTGGATGTACGGACGATCAGCACCAAAGAAAGGCGAAGACAGCGGTACTACACGCGAAAGGAAAATGCTCCACGACACCGGATCCCTTACAAGCGTGAAACCAAAGATAGTCGAACACCGAGAGGGAAAGGATTGATATACAGCCAGTTCTATAACTCGGTGAAGGAGATTTACGACGTAACAAATGCTCCCGTTGCGAATGATGCCATGGAGGAACTGCTGTAGATCATACACATCCGCAACGCGACAGAAAATAATAGGAGGCGGTCGTCGAGATGCAAAGACCGTCGAGGTTGGGATATTGGCACAAAGCAACAAAGGACACACCATGCATTGCAAGACGCGCGACAGAAAGTAGTGAAGGCATCCGTGAAGAGCATCGCGTCACTGTGGGCAGTTTCCAAAGCCTACGAGATCGTCTCGCTCTCGGAAGATGCCCAGCATTCTGCGATGCTATTAACTGAACTGCCCCATCCCTACGCGTGGGCTCTATCAAGACAGACGTGTTCATCGATCTTGTATGGCTTAGTGTAGGAACAAATTTGCCACCGGGATTTGAGATTGTTCAAAGCCCGCAAGTCGGAAACGGCGTACGGACTTGGGAGCAGACGACAGATATGCGATGGTCTTACGCTGCCTTCGGTACGGTCTGCGGTGGCACCTCCTAGAGCAAGAGGGCGCGCTCTGGCATAGCAAGCGGGAAAAGCATGGTCGGTGAAACCGCCCCGTTGCGGCTTGTGCGTACGGGCTTGGGTTCAAGAAAACACGCTTGCGGGTATACAAGTATTGCTGTTTGGAGCCACGGATAGACTGGAAAACGTATATCCAATTCAAATCGGATGTCCACGGGACAATGTGCTCTTCGGGAAACAAGACATTACAGAGCGAGTCCAGGCGTCGGGGAGGCAGGCGAGGAGCGAGGGGTTTCTTCGACATCAGTCGGCCAGGCTCGAGTAGCTCTGGAACTGGAATTGGAATGTATCGAACAACGGACGATTGTGCGATCGCCTCGTATCCGGAT
>CM067170.1:44878594-44931095 GCA_034093135.1 Erigeron breviscapus | reverse complement strand
GAACCATGCTTGCGTGTGAACCGCGTGCGTGTGAACCGCGTGTGTGAACCGCGTGCGTGTGAACCGCGTGCGTGTGAACCGCGTGCGTGTGAACCGCGTGCGTGTGAACCGCGTGCGTGTGAACCGCGTGCGTGTGAACCGCGTGCGTGTGAACCGCGTGCGTGTGAACCGCGTGCGTGTGAACCGCGTGCGTGTGAACCGCGTGCGTGTGAACCGCGTGCGTGTGAACCGCGTGCGTGTGAACCGCGTGCGTGTGAACCGCGTGCGTGTGAACCGCGTGCGTGTGAACCGCGTGCGTGTGAACCGCGTGCGTGTGAACCGCGTGCGTGTGAACCGCGTGCGTGTGAACCGCGTGCGTGTGAACCGCGTGCGTGTGAACCGCGTGCGTGTGAACCGCGTGCGTGTGAACCGCGTGCGTGTGAACCGCGTGCGTGTGAACCGCGTGCGTGTGAACCGCGTGCGTGTGAACCGCGTGCGTGTGAACCGCGTGCGTGTGAACCGCGTGCGTGTGAACCGCGTGCGTGTGAACCGCGTGCGTGTGAACCGCGTGCGTGTGAACCGCGTGCGTGTGAACCGCGTGCGTGTGAACCGCGTGCGTGTGAACCGCGTGCGTGTGAACCGCGTGCGTGTGAACCGCGTGCGTGTGAACCGCGTGCGTGTGAACCGCGTGCGTGTGAACCGCGTGCGTGTGAACCGCGTGCGTGTGAACCGCGTGCGTGTGAACCGCGTGCGTGTGAACCGCGTGCGTGTGAACCGCGTGCGTGTGAACCGCGTGCGTGTGAACCGCGTGCGTGTGAACCGCGTGCGTGTGAACCGCGTGCGTGTGAACCGCGTGCGTGTGAACCGCGTGCGTGTGAACCGCGTGCGTGTGAACCGCGTGCGTGTGAACCGCGTGCGTGTGAACCGCGTGCGTGTGAACCGCGTGCGTGTGAACCGCGTGCGTGTGAACCGCGTGCGTGTGAACCGCGTGCGTGTGAACCGCGTGCGTGTGAACCGCGTGCGTGTGAACCGCGTGCGTGTGAACCGCGTGCGTGTGAACCGCGTGCGTGTGAACCGCGTGCGTGTGAACCGCGTGCGTGTGAACCGCGTGCGTGTGAACCGCGTGCGTGTGAACCGCGTGCGTGTGAACCGCGTGCGTGTGAACCGCGTGCGTGTGAACCGCGTGCGTGTGAACCGCGTGCGTGTGAACCGCGTGCGTGTGAACCGCGTGCGTGTGAACCGCGTGCGTGTGAACCGCGTGCGTGTGAACCGCGTGCGTGTGAACCGCGTGCGTGTGAACCGCGTGCGTGTGAACCGCGTGCGTGTGAACCGCGTGCGTGTGAACCGCGTGCGTGTGAACCGCGTGCGTGTGAACCGCGTGCGTGTGAACCGCGTGCGTGTGAACCGCGTGCGTGTGAACCGCGTGCGTGTGAACCGCGTGCGTGTGAACCGCGTGCGTGTGAACCGCGTGCGTGTGAACCGCGTGCGTGTGAACCGCGTGCGTGTGAACCGCGTGCGTGTGAACCGCGTGCGTGTGAACCGCGTGCGTGTGAACCGCGTGCGTGTGAACCGCGTGCGTGTGAACCGCGTGCGTGTGAACCGCGTATGAATATATATATATATGCTTGCGTGTGAACCGCGTACAAACACCAACCACAAATTCAACAATCAACAACCATCAATAATTAACTCAAAATAAACTACACGCACATACACTTAGGAGGATTCTACTTTCATCAAGTTCTAGATGCTTATGTATAGGGTCACCCGCAGCCTTCCCACCACATCTAGAACTCTTTGAAGGCATAACCGACTTCCATGTATGCACGTCCATCCTAATTAGTAATAATAATAATAACAATAACAATAATATATATATATATGTATCGCAATCCTCTACTAAAATCAATCATAACTACATTGCACATACATTTCATACGACTTTACTTTTAAGGAATCATAGATGCTTATATATAGGGTCACCCGCAGCCTTCCCACCACATCTAGAACTCATTAAAGGTATCATCGTCTTCCATGTATGCACAACATTACTAATCACAGTATCAATTCACTACAAGATCATAAGGTGTAAAGCAACCGCGTGTAACAAATGAGTACGCGAATTATTAACGTCAGATCATGTATCATACGTATGTAATACCATAATGTATATCAAATGCGTATCAATAACGTCACCAATGCAACAATAAAAATATGTTTGAGTGTGCACCGCACAAATCAAGTATAACAAAGCGTATATGAATATCCAACACATTCTCAACATCCATCAATTCCTCTAAACAATGCGTACATCCACTTCGGAGGGTTTTACTTTCATCAGGTTCTAGATGCTTATGTATAGGGTCGTCCGCAGCCTTCCCACCACACCTAAAACCCTTTGAAAGTAAAGCCGACCTCTATGTATGTACTTCTATCCTAAAGAGTTACAATATCGCAAACAAATTCGTAAACCATCACACGATCAATCCAAAACCGTCTACTAAACGACAATTAATCGGGAATCAACTAGACACACAATCAATTCAACCAACCAAACAAACAACACGTATATGTACACTTTCAGCCCGAATCTCTATTGAGTAGGGAGCTACGAACTCACCTTGATCGGCAAAGAAGCTTAAGTCGAGTAAAGGAAAGATTAATAGCGAGTATTGGGCCCCACGTGTTCACAACCTAACAAAGCATGCCATATATCATACTGTCAACTTTATGATCATAAATAAGTTGGTTCCTTAGGTTTAAGTTGAGTCACGAACCCACAATTACTTTCTTAACATTACCGAGTGTGAAACATAACACTTTGACCCGACATTTTTAGAAACAGATTAAGAATCATACAAAATGAGTGTTACTACAAGAAACTAGACTCTCTTACGATTCCAACGATAGGTCATATGACTTAATTGGACTAATGGATCAAAAGTTATTAACGTTGGAAAATTGACGCGCATAATTTCACAGAAGGTATCCACTGCGCCGCAGTGAGCCAGAACCATGCTCACTGCGCCGCAGTGGGCTAAATCGACCCAGAGACCAGAACATTGCCACTGCGCCACAGTGGGGAAGGGCTGTGCCCACTGCGCCGCAGTGGCCACCTCCTGCAGCCTGCACCTGCAGCTCCAAGTGCAGAAAACCCAACCCAAAACACTCCAATTCGACCCAAACCTTCCCAAAACGACTTGTAGGAGTTTGTAACTCAATTTGAGGCATAACTAAACACCATTTACCATAAATAAACATAACCCAAACCACAATTTTGACCAAAACATCAAAATCACACCCAAATCCTTCAAACCCTAAATAAACCCTAATTTGACCCAAAACAAGATTTAAGCCGATTTAGGACTTGTAAATGTTCAAGATGACTAGAAATGCATAAACAAACATAAGTAGGTACAAATAAGATGAATTAGGCTTACCAAAACTCCTCCTTGAGCTAGAACCCGAAATTAGGTCAAAATGGATAAAACCTTGCACTATGACTTTGATTCTTCGATATGGTGACAAAGAGATGAAGACGATGATGATTCTCGAGTTAAACTAGTTCCACAACGCCAAATGATGCTAGAGAAATGAAGAGAGAAGATGGTTTGGTCTTGCTTTTCTTTTTACTTAGAGAGAAAAGAGAAAGAAAGAAAAGAGAAAGAGATAGAATGTGTGGTGAAGGGGGGGAGGTAAGGGGAGGGAAAAGGGTCAAGAGGCTGGTGGGTCGTGGATCACCTCATGGTTCGACCCGTTTCTCTTCCCAAGTCAAATTACAAAACGTTAGGCACTTAAACACCGATTAAAACATAATATCGACCCGACGAACATACCACATTGTCATTTAATCACAAAACGAACCAAATATTTCATTGACTTAAATTGTTAGTCAAGTTGCACGTAAAGTCAAACGGTCAAAACTCACGGATGTTACATTATTCCCCCGTCAAAAGAATTTCGTCCCGAAATTCAACAAATCAATTGGATGGCTCCCTGAATTAGAGTCAAGCGACTTTCTTAATCTGGAATGACAGGAAGACGGATCTCTGCGCACCTACACCATTTCTTCCACACACTAATGTTCCAAGCTGTCGGATTTTCTCGGTTTCTTCGTATCGTGACCACCCCTTGTCGTCGGCGACTTCGTGGCGAAGTCCATTACAATTTGTTTTCCTTCAAATCTCTCTCCTGGTCTTTCACTACACACTTATTCACATCTTAGAAGTCTATAAGGGTTTTGACTACGCGCGCGATGTTAAGTAGTTAAGCACATACGAAATTTAAGTTATCGAAATGGGACAAGCCCGGTGAGTCACCCGGAAAAGGCCTCGGGGACTCAAGATTATCAGGGACGACGTTAGTTTTCAGATTCTTGAGACAGTAGTTCTAAGGACCCTTGAGTTTGAAGGTTTACATGAGACCCTAAGGATCCTACTGTTAGATGTTTTACACTAGCAACCCTACTACACGATTAAGGACCGTATTAACTGTTGTCATTCAGATTGTACTCACTTTATCGTCAAGAGCCTTAATATCACAGAGCACAACGTACGTGAAGAGTTTGTCGTCTTCTAGAGTCAAGATGTACACACGGGTTATTTGACCAAATTTGGTTAGTGAGTCGTTAAACACCCGAAATCTTAAACATATAATTCCAAAACACACGAACGAGCGTAAATCAAGAGAGTAACGTTAGGATAAACGAGGTCATAGTCGGTTTTGACATCGAGTAATGCCATAACATCATAACCGTGAAGAGAAAGGGTACCTTAATCAACGTTTGGATCATTTTGGCCTCCGTTGCCATTTCCCGCAAAAGCTCGGCCACGAGGATGAACTTGATGGCCTTGTTGGCCACGGTTTTGGTTCGGCCCAGTAATTTGGAGTTGATTCGGATGGACCGCCACTTCAACTTGTTGTCCGATCCATTGCGGACAATCATTTCGGTAGTGATCAGGGCTCCCACATTTAAAGCACGTACCCCATGGAAAGTTGCCTTGTGGATGAATGGTTTGAAGAGGTACTATATTCAATGGTGCCGTTTTCGGTGCTCCATAATCTCTCGCCAAATGTCCAAGTCGATTACAATTGAGGCAGGCTCCACATTGGGTATTAGTGGGATGATGCTTGTTACAATTGTTACAGAAAGGATGAGGTCCCTTGTAAGGCCTCCTCGCCAGTCCCATTGCCGCCTGAATCTACCCTTATTATGACCATTGGGGTCAAACCTTCCCATTTTCTTCACCCCACTTGATTCTCCCATTTCCTTTCTCTTGTTTGTTGAGGAGTTACTCAAAACACCGCTCCTCAACAAGTCTTCAGTCACACTGCCGGCTCGATTGACAGCATCAGCCAAAGAAGTAGGCATGTTAGAATTCACATAAGATCGGACTTGAGGGTTCAAGCCCAATACAAATTTTTCGATGGCCCGAGACTCGGAATCCACCAAGTGAGGAATGAGGGTAGACAACTCTTGAAATCGTCTAACATAGCTCTTGTAATCGGCTCCCTCCATGTTGAGATTAACAAATTCAATGGTCAAGTTTTGTAGTTCATAGGGAGGACAAAACTTTGCCTTCACCTTGTTCTTGAAATCGATCCATTCCAAGTTATAAGTTCGCCCCAAAGTTATCTCCTGGTTCCACCAACTCAAGGCGTCATTTTTAAACATGCCGGATGCATAAGAAATTCGGTCGTCATATGTGCAATGACTTCTTTCAATCACTGCCTCGATCTCCTCAAACCACCTTATACACTCAGTGGGACCACCTCTTCCATTAAATTCCGGTGCCCCACAGCTTTTGAAGTCCTTAAATATACATCCCTGTCGGTATCCCCCGTATTGATTATACATGGGCATGCGGTCATCAATTCTCACTGGTTCCTCTTCTTCATTTTCTGCGTCCTGAGGTTGAGCATTTTCATTATTTACATTTTCTGGGGCTTCATTGTTTTGTGCCACATTGTTCTGCCCAAGACTTGCCGTGACTTGAGCAATAATGGTTGGCATGATATTGGCGATCGTTTGAGCGATCACCTCAGCCATGTTTGGCTCAGGAACTGTAAGTCCCAACTTGTTAGATGGTACTACTGAAGACACCTCTATGTCGATGGTGGAGTTACTTTGCAATATACTTACTAAACTGGAGACGACCAGTTAGATAAGTATATACCAAGTTCTAGATAGATTACTTATATAAAAGACAATAAGTAAAGAACAATGCAATAATACAATAACTTGTAAACAATCTTGATGAGACAATATGTAGTTTTCAAAGTGTAATTTATTTATTGATATTAAACAAATTACAAGGTTGATGCGGAACCAAGATAATACACGAATGTAAATATCCTAACAACCTATGAAATACAATTGATCTATACTCGGAATTTCTCTTCTACAATCGAAACACTTAAAGTAGTGAAATGTTCCTTTTAGCGATTGAGAGAATATTGCACAAGTTCACCAAGAATATTGCAGGTTTGCAAAGTATGAAGTTATTCGTTTGTGTGTGAAATAACTTTGAGAGAACGAATACTTCTCGAATAACTTGTGATTCTTGGTTGTGCAATGACTTGTATTTATAGGCAAAGTTAACATATGGATGTTAACTTTAGCCGTACAAATGTGGTTGGAAGCATTTAAGGAATAGCATTTAATTCCTTAAAAAGTGTTGTAAAGTCGCATGTTACAGTGACTTTACACAACCACCTTTATGTACCTTTTAATACTTAAATAATAAGATAAGGCTTATTATCCGGGTAAAGGTACATAAAGTATACAAGTCAATTCCTCGTAATCAGTGTAAAGCTTTGTAAGGGCTTTCCACTGATGGTCTCCAGTTTGTAACTGACTAGAATGTCAACTGGGCTTCGCTGCCATTGTCATTCTCTTTCTTCCATTTGTTGTCTTCGACTTCAACTGGAATGTTTCTTCAACTTGGTCAGTTCTCAACTGGAGGAAGTCTTCAGTTGCGTTAACTGTACGGTGCAACTGGACTTCAATATATTTCTCGACAAATCTTCTTGGTCACCAGTTTACTGGTCACCAGATGCAACTGGTGAACTGGTCAGTGTGAACTGGTGACTGGCCAGTTCCAGGTGAACTGGACCTAACAAATTCCCCCTATTTGTCTAGAAATATAGTCTAAGTCTTTTCTAGTTTTTGTATCTATACAAGTGTGAACTATAGAGACTTGTTTGATTTAAATCTATCTAAGGTATCTAAGGCATTTTTATAGATCAACAAATGCCTTAGGTTTTTCTTTTGTGTTTGTTAGATTTTAATCTTTTATCTACCTTGTGGTTACAAACTGGTAACTTCTTTTATACAAGGAGTGAAATTTACACAAGTTACAACAGAATGTACAACAAATTACAAGAAGATAAAAATGAAGAAAGAACTTAAACTGATGGCCCTTCGCCAGTTCTTCTTCTTTTGGCAACTGTAGAGATGGGCTGTTTGTCTTCAGGATCAACATTCAGTCTCTCTTCAATATTTTCTTTAAACTTGAGCAGACTTTGAAGCACAAACATCCATCCTCTTTCCACCTTATTCCTTTGTTGCTTGGCCTCTAACAGCTTTGCCATTTCCACCAGTTCCGAGTAACCATAAGAAAGTACATCAGGATTCTCAGTTTGCCTTAAGGGTCCATCCAGATGTTGAACCCCAACTGTGAAATGTTTGGTACCTGGTTTGATAAACACTTTCATATCAACAATCTTACCAGGGTGATATCTCCGCTGCTGCACTTCAGATAAATACTCTCTAGCTTCAGATTCATTGGCCAGTTTGATTTGACCAGTGCTCATACTATGCACTGCAGCTTTGATATCTTCACTTGAGGGTTCAGTTGTATCCACCCAGGTCCTAAGGTCAGCATCTCTTGGCAACATCTTAGGTTTACCTTTGGACTTAGGTGGATTCATCACCTGTTTGACCACCTTCTTAACATGTTCAGCTCTCTTGAGAATTCCTTCAGTTCTAACTTCTTTGGCCTTCTCCACTGTGATATTCAAACACCTGGCATCATACTCAGCCTCATCCTCCCTATAATGTTTGTCAAGCTCAATCTCCAGTTGTTCTTTCAATGCATTAATAATTCTGGGATCAGCCTTGACCTTGGCATACTCTGCAAGTGTCATGCCCAGAAGACGACCATCACTTATATCAAGAAGAGTTGGGGCTAAGGTATTTCTATCTTTTGCTTGATTTACCCTCATTTGTTTCTTTCTCTCCTTGATGGCATCTCCAAGCCTTGCCAGCTGCCTACTAACATCTTCTGAAACTGGAGGGAGCTGATCAATGTTGCCAGTTTCTAACACACTGGCTTCAGTACCAGTTGTTTTTGCTTGTTCACTAGTGGCCGGCCCAACTTCCTTTCCCTTACCTTTATTCCCCCTATCAACCACATCTTCAAATTGTTCAATCACCTGCTCATCACCTTCATCCGTCCCAACTACAGTCCTTTCAACCAGTTGTCTTGCACTAACTGGACCTGGCAGTCTTGGTCCAGGTGCAAGGATATTCCTTCTATCCCTTTCCCCCTTGGCAGCATCGAGACCTGCACGAATAGCTGCCCAGTCTTCATTGCTAGAGGGCAAACGGGCTAGAGGCTGCCACGATTGCATATCCTTGCACTCTCTGAACACACCGCAAATCATTCTAAAGGATCTCCACAAGTGGCTAATCTCTTGAGACTGGGCCAATACATTTGCTGCAGTTTGGTCCTGTCCAGTCTTCAAGTCTTTTAATAATTTTGAGTCTTCAACTAGACTTTTAACCACTTGTTCCTTCACCTCATCATCTTTCTTCTTCAAGTTCTCCACTTCAGTTGCCAATTTATTGATAGAAGAAGTGTGGGAGGCCAACTGAGTGTTCACTGCATTAACTGCACCCCTTAACTGGCTAACTTCAAGTGCCAGAGGCTCCAGATTAATCTTAGGAGGTGGGAGCTTGGCAAATTCAGCCATAACCTTCTTTACTAGTTCATCTTCTCGACTGGCCAGTTTCTCATCAATCATCTGGCCAACAGAAGAGGCTACCTGCTGACCAATATCAACTACATTAAGGCCAGGTCTTTCAAACAACTCTTTGACCTGCCTTTCTATCTCCTTCAGATCCACCTCTGATGATCGAACAGTGTTGCTTAAGAGGTTGGAGATAGATGTATTGACATTTGAATGGGTTAAGTCAAAAGCTTCCTTCAAAGATGTGGACAAATTGTTACAGCTTGAGACTAACTCATTCAACTTTCTAAATACCAAGTCTTCATTAGCAGCAAACTTATTGATTCCCAGATCAACAACCTTTGAATTTATAATTGTTTCCTTGTTGAATCTGGAAATAGACTTGGCATTTTGCTCTATTGTCTTATGAACACCCTCCACCCGTTTGATCAGGTTTTGGATATCGGTTGAGAAAGAGACAAATTGAGCTTCCAGTGACAAAGGAGCAGTTGTCACTGGACCAGTAGCAGGCTGCACCAGTTCAACTGAAGGAGGCAAAACAAAGGGAGCCTCTCCAGTTGTTCCAGTGGCAGAAGAAGGAAATATAGGGGGTGAAAAAGAAGGCTGAGGAGAAACAATGTGTTGGTCAGGCTGAGAATGCTCAGGTATGACCAACGGCGACGGTGGTGGTGATTGAGTTCTTTGTGGGGAAATATTTGTAGGAGTATCTTGATGGGAAACTGAAACTTGGTGTTCTAGGGGTTGATCAAAGAAAGAAGGGAGTTGAGCATGTACAGATGCATCAACCATTTCTTGATCAGCTTGTGTTTCTTCTGAATCCGAAGATTCAAGATGAAACTCATCCTCATTTATGCCTAGATCCATAAATGATAGGGATGGCTGAACATCATGTTCAGGCTCCTGATGACCAGTTCCAGTTACCTGGATGGTTTCATCAGTTGAAGGATCAGATGCCGGAACATCTTCACCAGGGATAGACGTGATAGGAACGGCTTGAGTTATGGTTGTTCTATCCTCAACCACAACTGGAGACGAACTGGAGGGTCCCTCATTATTTTGAGGCCCGCCCAGTTGTCTTTCTGGCTCACTTTCCAAAGGTGCACCAGTTCAACTGAAGGAGGCAAAACAAAGGGAGCCTCTCCAGTTGTTCCAGTGGCAGAAGAAGGAAATATAGGGGGTGAAAAAGAAGGCTGAGGAGAAACAATGTGTTGGTCAGGCTGAGAATGCTCAGGTATGACCAACGGCGACGGTGGTGGTGATTGAGTTCTTTGTGGGGAAATATTTGTAGGAGTATCTTGATGGGAAACTGAAACTTGGTGTTCTAGGGGTTGATCAAAGAAAGAAGGGAGTTGAGCATGTACAGATGCATCAACCATTTCTTGATCAGCTTGTGTTTCTTCTGAATCCGAAGATTCAAGATGAAACTCATCCTCATTTATGCCTAGATCCATAAATGATAGGGATGGCTGAACATCATGTTCAGGCTCCTGATGACCAGTTCCAGTTACCTGGATGGTTTCATCAGTTGAAGGATCAGATGCCGGAACATCTTCACCAGGGATAGACGTGATAGGAACGGCTTGAGTTATGGTTGTTCTATCCTCAACCACAACTGGAGACTCACCCTCTCTCCAGTAATTGAGGTGAAGAGCATCCCTCAACACTTCTACATCCAAAGTACATTTGATTGTTCCATCCTTTAAAGTGAAACTGATGGAGGAACAATCGGAAGAAAGTGTGGCAGTGAACCAGTAAATGAAGAGAATGAAAAAGAAAGTAAATGAGTTTTGGAGTAAATAAGGGTAATAAGGGGATTCAAGATCCCAATGTAAATGAAGAAGTAAATGAAGAGAGTAAATGAAGAGAGTAAATGAAGATAATGAAAAGAGAGTAAATGAGTTTCGGAGTAAATGAAGAGAGTAAATGAAGAGAAGAATGAAGCAATGTTGATGATTGGAAGTAAATGAAGAGAGTAAATGAAGAGAATGAAAAGAGAGTAAATGAGTTTTGGAGTAAATAAGGGTAATTATAAGGGGATTCAAGATCCCAATGTAAATGAAGAGAGTAAATGAAGAGAGTAAATGAAGAGAGTAAATGAAGAGAGTAAATGAAGAGAGTAATGAGAAGTAGAGAGAGAAATGAAGCAAGTAAAGAGAAGAATGAAGAGTAAATGAAGAAGTAAATGAAGAGAGTAAATGAATAGAATGAAAAAGAAAGTAAATGAGTTTTGGAGTAAATGAAGAGAGTAAATGAAGAGAGTAAATGAAGAGAGAAAGAAGTAAATGTGTTATGAAGTAAATAAGGGTATTTATAAGGGGATTCAAGATCCCAAGAGAAAATGAAAATATAATGAGAAGTAAATGAAGAGAGTAAATGAAGAGAATGAAAAGAAAGTAAATGAGTTTTGGAGTAAATAAGGGTATTTATAAGGAATATTAAGAATAAATGAGTTTGGAGTAAATAAGCAAGTAATGATTGGAGAGTAAATGAAGAGAGTAAATGAAGAGAATGAAAAAGAAAGTAAATGAGTTTTGGAGTAAATAAGGGTATTTATAAGGGGATTCAAGATCCCAATGAAAGAGTAAAAAGAAGTAAATGAAGAGAGTAAATGAAGAGAGTAAATGAGAAGTAAATGAAGAGAGTAAATGAAGAGAATGAAAAAGAAAGTAAATGAGTTTTGAGTAAATGAGAGAGTAAATGAAGAGAGTAAATGAATAGAATGAAAAAGAAAGTAAATGAGTTTTGGAGTAAATAAGGGTAAATGAAGGAGTAATGAAGATAAATGAAGAGAGTAAATGAAGAGAATGAAAAGAGAGTAAATGAAGAGAGTAAATGAAGAGAGTAAATGAAGAGAGTAAATGAAGTAAATGTGTTATGAAGTAAATAAGGGTATTTATAAGGGGATTCAAGATCCCAATGTAAACCCACAAATCAATTAAGAATGGAAATGAAGAATGTATGAGAAGTAAATGAAGAGAGTAAATGAAGAGAATGAAAAAGAAAGTAAATGAGTTTTGGAGTAAATAAGGGTATTTATAAGGGATTCAAGATCCCAATGTAATAAAAAGAAGTAAATGAAGGAGTAAATGAAGAGAGTAAATGAAGAGTAAATGAAAGAGTAAATGAAGAGAGTAAATAAGAGAGTAAATGAAAAGAATGAAGAAGTAAATGAAGGAGTAATGAAGAGGTAAATGAAGAGAGTAAATGAAGAGAGTAAATGAAGAGAGTAAATGAAGGGTAATGAAGAGAGTAAATGAAGGAGTAAATAAGGGAATGAAAAGATCCCAAGTAAATGAAGAGAGTAAATGAAGGGTTTTGATTGTGAAGCAAAGAGAGAGAAATGAAGCAATGTTTATGATTGGAGGTAAATGAAGAGAGTAAAGAGAAGAATGAAGAGATAATTTATGAGAAGTAAATGAAGAGAGTAAATGAAGAGAATGAAAAAGAAAGTAAATGTGTTATGAAGTAAATAAGGGTATTTATAAGGGGATTCAAGATCCCAATGTAAACCCACAAATCATATTTTATTAAACCAAATATTTTCGAAGATATTTTGAAAATAAAATATAATTTTCCATGTAAGCATTAAATGTTACCATGTCAGCATTAAATGCTACGACGGCTTACTTTACCCATAACCCCACACACTTTTTGTTTTCCCAACACAAACAGTTGTCAAGTACTAAAAATGGTTTCAACACGTCAGATCACGATATCAAGTAGTTTAAAAACACTCGAGTATCATCACGTGTCACATAAATTGACCAAGTATTTGTAACGTTATAAAAATTAGACAAAGACTGAACCTGGTAACTGGAGGATCAATCCAGTACCAGTTTCCAACTGAAGAGTTCTCCAGTTGCATTTTCAAACAAAAACGAATTTTAGTCAGAAAATTATTTTGAGTCTTTCCCCCTAAAATGATGATCCAGATATCAATTAGTGCCAAGATAGTATCACAAAGGCGTTCGATAGCCTGGCGAGCAAAGATAATCTGGACCTCCTCAACTGGAGAACTTCATCAGTGTCACTGACGCGTTCAATAACAAAGAAAGCTCCAGTTAAGGGTTTAGCATTCCCAGTTCGCTGATGAGATGTTTAAAAGTTTTCTCATCGAGAGGTTTAGTAAAAACATCAGCTAACTGTTTGTCAGTGGGGATGAAATGAATTTCAATATCACCTTTCATAACATGATCACGAATAAAATGATACCTGATGTCAATATGCTTTGTTTTGAGTGCATCACTGGATTGTGAGAGATAGCAATTGCACTGGTGTTGTCACAAAAGATTGGGGTCTTGGTATACTTCTGACCATAATCTAGTAACTGGTTTTTGATCCAGAGAATCTGGGCACAACAACTGGCCGCAGAAATGTACTCTGCCTCAGCAGTGGACATAGAGACTGAAGTCTGCTTCTTGCTGGTCCAACTCACCAGTTTTCCTCCAAGGAAATGACAACCACCAGTTGTGGATTTTCTATCAATCTTACAACCTGCATGATCAGAATCTGAATAACCCATTAGATCTAATCCTGAGCCTTTGGGGTACCAAAGACCAAGATTAGGACACCCTTTCAGGTATCTAAAGATACGCTTTACAGCGTGCAAATGTGATTCTTTAGGGTTAGCCTGAAACCTGGCACATAAACATGTTGCAAACATTATATCTGGTCGACTGGCAGTTAAGTACATCAGTGAACCAACCATACCTCTATAGTCAGTTATGTTAACTGGTTTGCCAGTTGGGTCAGAGTCCAAATTCAATGGTGCTGCAATAGGTGTGTTTTTCGATGGGATTGAATCATATTTGTATTTTCTTAACAAATCTCTGACATATTTTCCTTGGTTTATGAAAATTCCATTTTCAGTTTGCTTAATCTGAAGACCTAAGAAAAATGTTAATTCACCCATTAAACTCATCTCATACTCAGATGACATGATTTTAGAAAACTTTTTACACATTGCATCATCAGTTGAACCAAAAATAATGTCATCAACATTAATTTGTACGACGGCTTACTTTACCCATAACCCCACACACTTTTTGTTTTCCCAACACAAACAGTTGTCAAGTACTAAAAATGGTTTCAACACGTCAGATCACGATATCAAGTAGTTTAAAAACACTCGAGTATCATCACGTGTCACATAAATTGACCAAGTATTTGTAACGTTATAAAAATTAGACAAAGACTGAACCTGGTAACTGGAGGATCAATCCAGTACCAGTTTCCAACTGAAGAGTTCTCCAGTTGCATTTTCAAACAAAAACGAATTTTAGTCAGAAAATTATTTTGAGTCTTTCCCCCTAAAATGATGATCCAGATATCAATTAGTGCCAAGATAGTATCACAAAGGCGTTCGATAGCCTGGCGAGCAAAGATAATCTGGACCTCCTCAACTGGAGAACTTCATCAGTGTCACTGACGCGTTCAATAACAAAGAAAGCTCCAGTTAAGGGTTTAGCATTCCCAGTTCGCTGATGAGATGTTTAAAAGTTTTCTCATCGAGAGGTTTAGTAAAAACATCAGCTAACTGTTTGTCAGTGGGGATGAAATGAATTTCAATATCACCTTTCATAACATGATCACGAATAAAATGATACCTGATGTCAATATGCTTTGTTTTCGAGTGCATCACTGGATTGTGAGAGATAGCAATTGCACTGGTGTTGTCACAAAAGATTGGGGTCTTGGTGTACTTCTGACCATAATCTAGTAACTGGTTTTTGATCCAGAGAATCTGGGCACAACAACTGGCCGCAGAAATGTACTCTGCCTCAGCAGTGGACATAGAGACTGAAGTCTGCTTCTTGCTGGTCCAACTCACCAGTTTTCCTCCAAGGAAATGACAACCACCAGTTGTGGATTTTCTATCAATCTTACAACCTGCATGATCAGAATCTGAATAACCCATTAGATCTAATCCTGAGCCTTTGGGGTACCAAAGACCAAGATTAGGACACCCTTTCAGGTATCTAAAGATACGCTTTACAGCGTGCAAATGTGATTCTTTAGGGTTAGCCTGAAACCTGGCACATAAACATGTTGCAAACATTATATCTGGTCGACTGGCAGTTAAGTACATCAGTGAACCAACCATACCTCTATAGTCAGTTATGTTAACTGGTTTGCCAGTTGGGTCAGAGTCCAAATTCAATGGTGCTGCAATAGGTGTGTTTTTCGATGGGATTGAATCATATTTGTATTTTCTTAACAAATCTCTGACATATTTTCCTTGGTTTATGAAAATTCCATTTTCAGTTTGCTTAATCTGAAGACCTAAGAAAAATGTTAATTCACCCATTAAACTCATCTCATACTCAGATGACATGATTTTAGAAAACTTTTTACACATTGCATCATCAGTTGAACCAAAAATAATGTCATCAACATAAATTTGTACCAATAAGATATTACCTCTTTCTTTCAAGATAAACAAGGTATTATCTATTGCACCTCTTTGAAAGCCATTTTTAAGAAGATGTTTAGTTAAAGTATCATACCAGGCTCTTGGGGCTTGTCTTAGACCATACAATGCTTTGTTCAGTCTATAAACCCAATGAGGATGCTTCTCATCGATGAAACCTGGAGTCTGCTTAACATAAACTTCTTCTTCCAATGTTCCATTAAGGAACGCACTTTTGACATCCATCTGGAAGACCTTGAACTGCAGATGGGCTGCATAAGCCAAGAATATTCTAATGGCTTCAAGTCTTGCAACTGGAGCAAAAGTCTCATCAAAGTCAACGCCCTCTGCTTGACAATAACCCTGGGCAACTAATCTGGCCTTGTTTCTTACAACATGGCCATCTTCATCCATTTTATTTCGGTAGACCCATCTGGTACCAATAGGTTCTTTCTTTAACCCTGGTGGACAAGGAACAAGCTCCCAAACATTGTTCCTTTCAAACTGGAGGAGCTCTTCTTGCATAGCTTCCACCCAGCTTGGGTCTGCCATAGCCTCGTCAATCTTCTTTGGTTCAATTAAAGATAAGAAGGTGACGTTTAAGCATTGCTCACTGGTGGCTCTTCTAGTCTGAACCCCACTAGTTGGATTACCCACAATTTGTTCAATTGGGTGGGCTTTAGTCCATCTAGTGTATTGACTAGGCTGGTGAACTACAATATCAGTGCAAGGTACCTGGCGATCTTCTTCAGTTGCAGCAGCATCTGGAGAAGGATCAGTCCAAACAGCTTCTACATCCTCATCAGAGTCAATGAGGTCTCGATTGGCATCATGAAATTCCTCAGTTGAAGGTATTTCATGAGTAACTGGAGAAGTAGGGGCTTGAACTGGTGCTGATATTGGAGTGGCACGTACATCTGATCCAATCACCAATTCTTGTGGTAAGTTAAAATTGATGGAGGGATAAAATGATGTGTCACTGGTGCTTTTCTTCTTCTTGACTGGTTCCAGTTTGTTGTAACTGGAAGCATCTTCTGGTGAAACAACTGACCGATGAACTTGGTCAGTTTCACCAAAGTTGATTGGAATGACTGGAGAAATATCAAGGCTTGGTCTCTTGTTGATTGCTTCAGTTGATTCATCGAATGTGACATGAATTGTCTCATGCACCTTTTGGAGTCTATAATTATAAACTCTAAAGGCCTTTCGAATATCTGAATAGCCTAAAAATACCCCTTCATCAGCTTTTGCATCAAACTTTCCAAGCTGACTGGAATCGTTCAGTATATAAACTGGACAACCAAATACATGGAAATATCCAATATTTGGTTTACGATTCCTGAGTACTTCGTAGGCAGTCTTCTTATGTCTCTTGATGTAGACTGACCGGTTTTGGGTGTGACAAGCAGTTGCAACTGCCTCAGCCCAAAAACTGGTGGGAAGACCAGATTCAGATAGCATGCTTCTGGCCGCTTCTATCAGTGTACGATTCTTTCTTTCCACAACTCCATTTTGCTCTGGAGAGTGAACTGATGAGAAGTTTTGAGAAATGCCAGTGTCAGTGCAAAATGTTTCAAGTACCTTATTTTGGAATTCAGTACCATTATCACTTCGCAACTGACAAACTTTTCGAGTGTACTTGAGCTCAATTCTTTTGATAAGGGAGATGATTTCAGCAGGTGCATCACTTTTGGATCTGATGAATACCACCCAGCAATATCTGGTGAATTCATCAACCACAACTAGAGTGTATTTCTTTCCAGCTCTAGTTTGAACATTCACTGGACCAAAAAGATCCATATGAAGCATGTGAAGAGGTTCAGTGATGCTAAAATTTTGCCTAGTTTTGAAACTGGCTCTCTTCTGCTTACCCATCTCACACCCTGGACATGGCTTTTCCTTATTGAAGGAAATCTGGGGTATCCCATCAACCAGTTGTTTGCGAGACAACTTGTTAATGTTCTTGAAATTAAGGTGGGATAACCTTTTATGCCATAGCCAGTTGGTGTCCTCATCAGCTTTGGTATAGAAACATTGCTCTTTTGGAGCTGGTTCCATATCCATGATGTACACATTCCCTTTTCTTGGTGCAATCATCACCACTTTCCAATCCTTGTTAAATATGGTGCCTTGTGCAATATCGAACAATACTCTGAAGCCATCATCGCAAAGTTGGCTTACACTGATCAAGTTATATTTCAAACCATTCACAAATGCAACTCTTTTGAATTCGACTTGTCCATTATTGAGCACACCATATCCTTCAGTCTTTCCAGATTGATCGTTACCAAACGTCACTGTCGGTCCATCTTGGACAGTGAACTCTTCCAGTAGGGGCTTACATCCGGTCATAGTCCGGCCAGCAGCGCTGTCCAGATACCAGATATTCTTCTTTCGATCGCCCTACACACACACAAAAATCATTAGTTATTTTTGTGAACCCATCTTTTCTTGATGGGTCCACTGGACTTCTCTACAGAAGCCACAGTTGATTGTTGAGGTGTTGAACTGGAGGCTACATCTGGAGCATTATCACCAGCTCCAGGTGCAGAAGTAAAAACGATTGGTATTTGATACTTACTCACCTTAAGTTTACCAGATTTTGTTCCAGATGGAACATTCTTTTGTTTAGGTACAGAAGGGAGTGATTTAATGTTTTGTTTTAAAACTGGAGGTGGTGAACCTCCTTCCAGATTGTTAATCCGGGCAGTGCAACTCTGAACCTGCCGAGACAAAAGTTGGAGTTGCCTTCCAGATTGTTAATCCGGGCAGTGCAACTCTGAACCTGCCGAGACAAAAGTTGGAGTTGCCTTTCCAGATTAACCAAAACATTGTTTTGTTCAGGCAGTTGAACCTTGGACATTGGTTCAACTGGAGATTTAGTCTGTCGGGTCTTGGGCTCCTTAGACTTATGAGGTAAAGGCTTGTTAACAGTGGCCTTTTTGACTGGAGCTTTAGCCTGTTTGGCTCCAGTTTTAACCTCAATGGGGGTGGTCTCATTGGTTTCAGTTTCAACAGCTTCAGGTTGATCATAAGGTGTTTCAACCTGGAGAGCTGGAGGCAATGCATGAAGATCTGGTATAAGAGCTGCCATCTCCAGATCTTCAGATTTCCATGCATTTTTCTGGGCATCGATAGTTCTTGAAAATGCATCATAGTTTTTGCCAGATGCTTTTACCCAGGACTTGATAATCTTTTGAGCTTTTTCAAAATCATCAGAAAGTTTTTGATTATCAAGTTCTAATGCCTCAATCTTTAAAACTGACTCCTTGAGAGCCAACTGGACACTTTGCAAATCATTCAGTTGTGGTTTGACATTGTTTAGTTCAATTAAGATAGTGTCTAAATATCTTTCACTATCAGCTCTAACAGTTTCTACAAATGCCAAATCACCACTTAATGATTCAGCCAGGTCCAGTTTTAATTCAGGGTCAACCTGGTGATCATAATCACATACCTTTTTCAGTATGATGTCCACCCATCTTCCAGAGATGACATCATCTTTCACCACATGCTGCTGTTGTTGTTGATCTTCCAAGGCCATGAAACACATGTCCCTTTCCTCTTCTTCATCCTCAGATGAGTCATCAGAGTACTCCCATTTTCCCTCAGTTTGTGCAATTAAGCACTGATCCTTTTCCTTTTGCATGGACAGGAGGGCAATCTGGGCCTTAAGCTGCTTGTATTTAGCTTTGTAGCTATCATCAGGCCGATTGTATTTTGGGACAGAGGGGCCAGTTTGGTTATTCAACTGACTAGATCTGCATTCCTTCATAAAATGACCTTTCTTGCCACACTTATAGCATGTAAGATTGGTCTTATCCAGAGAGCTGGAGCTGGAAGCATTGTTGGGGCCATTAAATCTTTTAGATTTATGCTTAAACCTATTAAAGGTTTTAGCAATCATGGCGACCAGATCATCATCGTCAGTTTCATCATAACCTTCACTGTTTTCAGTGGTCAGCCCAGAGTTTAAGAACTGTTCAACATCTCCTTCATCGAGTGTGCCTGGACACTCTCAGCAGACATTAAAGCAGCACAAGGTCGCTCAATTACATTAGCAACCTTGGGACTCTGAGCATGGTTCATGGCATCTTGCTCAGCCACAAGTCTTGCAGCATTATTATCTTCAGTGAATCTGAAGGCTCCATAGAGCGATGCAAGAGTGTGAGTGTGCAAGGTTTTACCTTGTCTCAAGACAAGAACCATGTTTTCCCATTTAGATGGAAGAATATCACAAAACTTCTCAAGAAGAATATCCTTATCCTTCTCTACACCCAAACCTCTCAATTGATTGATGAGGCTAGAAAATCTGGTATATGTACCAGTTAAACTTTCATTGGGCAAGGCAAAGAAGGATTCATACTTCTTGTTCAAGGCAACTTTTCTGGTGACAATAGTGTCATCACCTCCTTCAAATCGAAACACTTAAAGTAGTGAAATGTTCCTTTTAGCGATTGAGAGAATATTGCACAAGTTCACCAAGAATATTGCAGGTTTGCAAAGTATGAAGTTATTCTTTTGTGTGTGAAATAACTTTGAGAGAACGAATACTTCTGGAATAACTTGTGATTCTTGGTTGTGCAATGACTTGTATTTATAGGCAAAGTTAACATATGGATGTTAACTTTAGCCGTACAAATGTGGTTGGAAGCATTTAAGGAATAGCATTTAATTCCTTAAAAAGTGTTGTAAAGTCGCATGTTACAGTGACTTTACACAACCACCTTTATGTACCTTTTAATACTTAAATAATAAGATAAGGCTTATTATCCGGGTAAAGGTACATAAAGTATACAAGTCAATTCCTCGTAATCAGTGTAAAGCTTTGTAAGGGCTTTCCACTGATGGTCTCCAGTTTGTAACTGACTAGAATGTCAACTGGGCTTCGCTGCCATTGTCATTCTCTTTCTTCCATTTGTTGTCTTCGACTTCAACTGGAATGTTTCTTCAACTTGGTCAGTTCTCAACTGGAGGAAGTCTTCAGTTGCGTTAACTGTACGGTGCAACTGGACTTCAATATATTTCTCGACAAATCTTCTTGGTCACCAGTTTACTGGTCACCAGATGCAACTGGTGAACTGGTCAGTGTGAACTGGTGACTGGCCAGTTCCAGGTGAACTGGACCTAACAAGTACATCACCACGACCCCTACCACGGCCTCTACCACGACCCCTACCACGGCCCCTACCACGGCCCCTACCTCTACCTCCTTGTACCTCCGGTTGAGCTTCCGGTTGAGGTTCTTCCGGTTCAGCCTGATAGTTCGTTCCGGTTCTCCTTGGTCTCACCATTTCTATAAAGCAAGTGACACGTTGACCCGAGAGTTAGTCTCAAATGCTCACATGTTAGTCACACAAGTTGTCAATGTTCTCATACCGATACCACATACTCATTTCATATCATTAAGCTAGGGCAAGAGTGCTAGAATCCTATGAGATTGTTACATAGCATATTATCATGTCAATTTCATTACAATTGTTCATTATTAACTCAAGTAATCATGCTCAATACATCATAAAATCAAACAATTAACACCAATGGGTTAAGTATAATCTGAATTCGATATGCTCTCTAGTTATTGACCAGGTATGTATACAGGGTGTACCAACGGCTAACCCTCCACCCAATCAACTTCCATTAAGCATATCGGTTCCCTATTATACACTAAGCCAAGCAACTAACACGAATGATTCAAGGTATAATCCGAATTCGATATGCTTTCTAGTTATTGATCGGGTATGTATACAGGGTGTACCAACGGCTAACCCTCCACCCAATCAACTTCCATTAAGCATATCGGTTCCTTATTATACTCTAAGTCATGCATGCGCAATCCTTGATGTCATTAACTTGTTATAATGTTGAGCGACCATAAAAGAGTTGATCGGGTTCTTTTAGGGTTGCCACAATATTATACTAAGTTAATACCATAACTTCATTTTGCTCTAAAGCATCCAACTAGCACCAATCAATAGTAACAATCCATATCAACGACAATCACCTCAATCAATGCACACATTAACCACATTGTACTCAATTCACATTCATCACATTAAACTCAAGTCATCACATAAGTGGTTTTAACTACGAACTCACTATATACACCTTCTAGGGTTCACAAAGGTCACGTTGCACACGAATTTCCTAACCATGCATGCTATATGAAAAGTTTTAACTTAGGCCGTAGTCTAGGTCAAACCGCCTAATTCTCTACGACCACGCATGGGCCACCATTCTGTAACACCCCAAGCCAAGGCTCAGAATATCACGGAAATCATATAGCACAAGGTGGGATTAATGTAGAACCTGAACTAAATGCAAGTAAGGATTCAGTGAATCCATACAATAAAAGAAACAAGTATCAAAATGTAACAGAAGCAAGTAATCGTCAAGGTTTACAAAACGACATCGAAAGAATGCTATCAATCCTAAGTACAATGCAACATAAGGCAAATGGACCCTTGATCCATATAAGTCCAGTCCGGGTTCAACAGCAAGCAAACAATCAAACTCCACGTCCTGGATAACCTGGTTACCTGAAAAGTGTACTAAGCATAGTCAACACAAGGTTGGTGAGTTCGCAGTAATGGTCCGCAAATAACCATCGTCAATAATCATAATATACGAGTAGAGGCTAGACATGACTTACAGTGAGCCTCTAAGTAACACAATGACGTCCAATAACAAGATCACACCAAACAAGTAAGCGTGAAATAAGAGTCACAAATGATGTAAATATCAATACAAACGCCAAAAACATAAACAATCATAACGCCTATTGTAATACATATCGAATTCGTATCAACCATGCCACAAAATACACCAAACAGAGTATACTTGCGTGTGAACCGCGTGCGTGTGAACCGCGTGCGTGTGAACCGCGTATATAAACAGGTCATACTTGCGTGTGAACCGCGTGCGTGTGAACCGCGTATGAATATATATATATGCTTGCGTGTGAACCGCGTACAAACACCAACCACAAATTCAACAATCAACAACCATCAATAATTAACTCAAAATAAACTACACGCACATACACTTAGGAGGATTCTACTTTCATCAAGTTCTAGATGCTTATGTATAGGGTCACCCGCAACCTTCCCACCACATCTAGAACTCTTTGAAGGCATAACCGACTTCCATGTATGCACGTCCATCCTAAATAGTAATAATAATCATAATATACGAGTAGAGGCTAGACATGACTTACAGTGAGCCTCTAAGTAACACAATGACGTCCAATAACAAGATCACACCAAACAAGTAAGCGTGAAATAAGAGTGCACAAATGATGTAAATATCAATACAAACGCCAAAAACATAAACAATCATAACGCCTATTGTAATACATATCGAATTCGTATCAACCATGCCACAAAATACACCAAACAGAGTATACTTGCGTGTGAACCGCGTGCGTGTGAACCGCGTGCGTGTGAACTGTGTATGAATATATATATATACTTGCGTGTGAACCGCGTGCGTGTGAACCGCGTATGAATATATATATATGCTTGCGTGTGAACCGCGTACAAACACCAACCACAAATTCAACAATCAACAACCATCAATAATTAACTCAAAATAAACTACACGCACATACACTTAGGAGGATTCTACTTTCATCAAGTTCTAGATGCTTATGTATAGGGTCACCTGCAGCCTTCCCACCACATCTAGAACTCTTTGAAGGCATAACCGACTTCCATGTATGCACGTCCATCCTAATTAGTAATAATAATAATAACAATAACAATAATATATATATATGTATCGCAATCCTCTACTAAAATCAATCATAACTACATTGCACATACATTTCATACGACTTTACTTTTAAGGAATCATAGATGCTTATATATAGGGTCACCCGCAACCTTCCCACCACATCTACAACTCATTAAAGGTATCATCGTCTTCCATGTATGCACAACATTACTAATCACAGTATCAATTCACTACAAGATCATAAGGTGTAAAGCAACCGCGTGTAACAAATGAGTACGCGAATTATTAACGTCAGATCATGTATCATACGTATGTAATACCATAATGTATATCAAATGCGTATCAATAACGTCACCAATGCAACAATAAAAATATGTTTGAGTGTGCACCGCACAAATCAAGTATAACAAAGCGTATATGAATATCCAACACATTCTCAACATCCATCAATTCCTCTAAACAATGCGTACATCCACTTCGGAGGGTTTTACTTTCATCAGGTTCTAGATGCTTATGTATAGGGTCGTCCGCAGCCTTCCCACCACACCTAAAACCCTTTGAAAGTAAAGCCGACCTCTATGTATGTACTTCTATCCTAAAGAGTTACAATATCGCAAACAAATTCGTAAACCATCACACGATCAATCCAAAACCGTCTACTAAACGACAATTAATCGGGAATCAACTAGACACACAATCAATTCAACCAACCAAACAAACAACACGTATATGTACACTTTCAGCCCGAATCTCTATTGAGTAGGGAGCTACGAACTCACCTTGATCGACAAAGAAGCTTAAGTCGAGTAAAGGAAAGATTAATAGCGAGTATTGGGCCCCACGTGTTCACAACCTAACAAAGCATGCCATATATCATACTGTCAACTTTATGATCATAAATAAGTTGGTTCCTTAGGTTTAAGTTGAGTCATGAACCCACAATTACTTTCTTAACATTACCGAGTGTGAAACATAACACTTTGACCCGACATTTTTAGAAACGGATTAAGAATCATACAAAATGAGTGTTACTATAAGAAACTAGACTCTCTTACGATTCCAACGATAGGTCATATGACTTAATTGGACTTATGGATCAAAAGTTATTAACGTTGGAAAATTGACGCGCATAATTTCACAGAAGGTATCCACTGCGCCGCAGTGAGCCAGAACCATGCTCACTGCGCCGCAGTGGGCTAAATCGACCCAGAGACCAGAACATTGCCACTGCGCCGCAGTGGGGAAGGGCTGTGCCCACTGCGCCGCAGTGGCCACCTCCTGCAGCCTGCACCTGCAGCTCCAAGTGCAGAAAACCCAACCCAAAACACTCCAATTCGACCCAAACCTTCCCAAAATGACTTGTAGGAGTTTGTAACTCAATTTGAGGCATAATTAAACACCATTAACCATAAATAAACATAACCCAAACCACAATTTCGACCAAAACATCACAATCACACCCAAATCCTTCAAACCCTAAATAAACCCTAATTTGACCCAAAACAAGATTTAAGCCGATTTAGGACTTGTAAATGTTCAAGATGACTAGAAATGCATAAACAAACATAAGTAGGTACAAATAAGATGAAGTAGGCTTACCAAAACTCCTCCTTGAGCTAGAACCCGAAATTAGGTCAAAATGGATAAAACCTTGCACTATGACTTTGATTCTTCGATATGGTGACAAAGAGATGAAGACGATGATGATTCTCGAGTTAAACTAGTTCCACAACGCCAAATGATGCTAGAGAAATGAAGAGAGAAGATGGTTTGGTCTTGCTTTTCTTTTTACTTAGAGAGAAAAGAGAAAGAAAGAAAAGAGAAAGAGATAGAATGTGTGGTGAAGGGGGGGAGGTAAGGGGAGGGAAAAGGGTCAAGAGGCTGGTGGGTCGTGGATCACCTCATGGTTTGACCCGTTTCTCTTCCCAAGTCAAATTACAAAACGTTAGGCACTTAAACACCGATTAAAACATAATATCGACCCGACGAACATACCACATTGTCATTTAATCACAAAACGAACCAAATATTTCATTGACTTAAATTGTTAGTCAAGTTGCACGTAAAGTCAAACGGTCAAAACTCACGGATGTTACATTTTACAAAGGCTTTGTCTAAAGGAAAGCTCAATAAGCATGCCGAGGGCATAGGACTTAAATTAGCTGGTTATATCATCTAAAATCTGTGATTGGTATTTGGATAAGGGATGTTGAACAATTATTATTTTTATAAATGAATTAAAGTACTTGGGTATGTTTGTTTTCATTTCAATAATGATTGTATCCTATATTTGCATGTTTAATCCATGAATATTTTAAATATTCTAAACGTCCATTGTCGATTAACTATATGGGAATATAGTTAAACTAAGACAACTCTGAGTGATTGGTAATATTTTGGGAATATTTGAAGATGGTCTTACCAAACTGTTGGGTCGAAAATCGACCAAGTATAATTTGTCAGAAATAGTTGAAGTTCAGTGAAGATACTTGTACAGAATTCTGAACCTCTTCAGAATTAAGTTCACTGAAGCTTCACTTCAGTTTCAGATCAGCCAAACTGAAAGCATTCATTCTGAAGTCAAAGACTGAAGACTGAAGAAAGAGAATCATCTCAGAAGCAGAAACCAGAGAAGATTCTACCTGATCGAAGACTGAAGCATCTCAGTGTAAAGTACTTACAACACTTTACACTGATTACGAGGAAGCCTTTTTTACTTTACCAACCTTTACCCAGTTAATAGCTTTATCTATTAACAAGTACAAGGTTGAGTAAAAGGTTGGGAATAAAGTGTGAAATGTCACATCAAATAACTTTCACACTTAACCTTAAAAGTACGCATGTTAAGGAATTGACTTTAATTCCTTAAATGCTCCCAACTATATTTGTACGGCCTGGTCCACATCAGCTTGAACCTTGCCTATAAATATAAAGGCTTCTCACAACTTGCAAATTGCTTGAAACTTTAGCATTGCAACTTGTGAGATATACTCTAAGTAATTCTTACGAGTATTTCCAAGTTATTAGATCACTTGTATTTCTAGGTTGTTTAGATATTTACACTTTTGTGTTTATCTTTGTTCCGCAACAACCTTTGTATTTGTTTATATCAATAAATCAAATACATTGAAAAAGTACATCGTGTCTCAATGCTACATACTTGATCTATACATATTATTTATATAGTTTCAGCAATTATTGTTTCTCGTTATTTACTTTCAGTCATTTACTTTATTGTTTCTATCCATATCTGGATCGTATTCTGAACTGGTCTATTTCCAGTTAGAATTACTTGCCAGTCGGGTATACCATCTTATTTGGGACTCATAATTGGTATCAGAGCAGATAGGTTGAATTACTTTAATTCTATAACCTTTGATCTGTAAAGATGGTTGATCAAGTAATCAATGAAGGTCCTAACCCTAACCCTAATGGTACTAACCCACCCCCTATTATTAACAACAATATACCTTCGCATAATGTGCATGTACATTTTCCAAATAATCTTGTTCCCAAGTTTGATGGGAACAGTGAAAATTTTATTACATGGAAAGCATGCATGCTTAAGTATATTGCTGGTGTTGAAAGACATTTGACCGACATTTTAAAAGAAGGACCCTTTGTTCCCATGAATGCCTCTACTGTAGTCAGGAATGCCGATGGGACTCCTAGGATGAAACCTAAGGAGAAGGATCATTGGTCTGAGGAAGATCATAGGCTGGTAGATCTTGATACCAAGCTGCAAAATATGATCTTATATGCAGTTCCTGAAACTCTTATGCCCACTCTTGTCTTACTTGAAAATTCTAAATTAATGTGGGAGGAACTTATGACTCAGTTTGAAGGCACTTCTGAAACAATTGTCACAAGAAAAGTTGCTTTAAATAAAAGATATGAGTCTTTTTTTGCTATCCCTGGTGAAACTTTAACACAAACCTACATCAGATTTACTAATCTGGTGAATCAACTGAAAGCCTTGGGAGTAACTAAAGACAAAGAGATTTTGTTAGAAAAGTTTTGTGATATTTTACCTTCAAAATGGGAAAATTTTATTTTGGTCTTAAGACAAGGAAAAACCTTGCACATGTCACACTCTTGCTTCCTTATATGGAGCCTTCAGATACACTGAAGAGAATAAAGCTGAAAGAGTTGTGGCTGAGCAAGATGCCAAAAATCATGCTTCTACCAGTTCAGTCATGGTTCAGTATTCTGAGCCACATGGGACTGCTCTACTATCTTCTGAGAGTGATCATTCTGACTCAATGAAGAAGATGGTTTCTGAAATGTTAAAAACTGGTATTTCTGATAATGTTACTCATGGTTGTGATGAGGATGACAATGATGATCTGGTTGCCATGCTGGCTAAAACGTTTAATCGTTTTAAGGCCAAATCTAATCGATCTGGCAAACCATTTGCTTCCAGCGCTTCTATTGATAAGTCCAATCTTGAATGCTTTAAGTGTGGCAAGAAAGGACATTTCATGAAGGAATGCAGATCTAGTCAACCTTCATCATCACAATCTGCCCCTAACCACTCTATTTTTTAGAAATCTGATGATAGCTATAAGGCTAAGTACAAGAAGTTGAAAGCCCATATAGCTCTCATGGCACAAGACAACTCAAGCAATAATGGTTGTATGATTGCCAAAACTGAAAAATGGGAAGAGTCTGATGAGTCATCTGATGATGAGGAAGAAGTTAGGGACATGTGTTTCATGGCTCGTGAAGATCAAGGTCATTTGGTCAAGTCTGATGTTGAATCTGGAAGATGGGTGGATATCATAATGAAAAAGGTTAGTGATTTTGGTCTTGAAAGTGATGAGGAACATAAACTGGACCTTTTAGTTCTTTTAGAGGTTGACATCTCATTTGTTGAGACTGTTCGTTCAGAAAGTTTAAAAATGTTTGAAAGTAATACTTCTGAACTGAACGCCAGTCAGGCCAGATTAAAAGAACGGAAAGATGTTCAGTTGGCTTTAAAAAGTTATCAGTCTATGGTTGCCACCTTAGAATTAGAAAAGGAAGAACTGAAAACCATCCTTGAAAAGGAACAAAAAATAATTAAATCCTGGATGAAAGCACCAAATCCTGATGCTGCAATCAAAAATACTTTTGCTAATCAAAGAACAGCATATGAATCTGGTGATCTTCACTTGGCATCTATTATTACTGATTTAGATGCTCTTCCAAAACAAATGAAGCCAGAAATTATTTTTAAAGAAGTTGGCAAACAGAAAACTGTGACTAATAAGGCCCAGGAACAATCTGAGGGCAAATCTGAAACAGGTCAGACCACTGTTTCAGAAAAGAAGGCTAAATCCAAAAAGCCATCCCCTCAGTCTTCATCTAAGGTTCCTAAAAGCCAAAAGAAGAAGAAAAATGTCTCCCCCACTGAGCCTTCTACTTCAGATTCAGGTAGGGCTCAGGTGTCTAATGAAGAATCAATTTTGTTGAGGTTAGAGAGTCAATTTCAATTGTTGGCTAGACAAGTGCAAAGTTGCAATGCACGTTTAAAAAATGTTGAAACCACTCCTCTTCAACCTAAACAAAATGCAAAACCTTTTTCCAAACAAATCAAGCAAAAATCTGAAAAGAAAAAGGTTGAAAGCTCCATCAAACCAACTGTTTTTATTTCATCTGAAATAATGACTGAGATCCCTTTTGATCCTTCAGTTCCTCCTGAACCAAAGAAATCTGAGACGTCTAAGGGAGAGTCTAGTGAACCCATCAAGAGATGGGTTCCCAAAAAGAACTAATCTTTGTGTTTGTGCAAGGAGACCGAAAGAAGAATATATGGTTTCTTGACAGCGCTGCTGGCAGAACCATGACTGGTTATCAAACCCTGCTGGAGGAATATAGGGTGCAAGAGGGGCCCTCAATAACATTTGGGAATGATGAAAATGGACAAACTGAGGGATATGGTGTTGTGAATAATGGACAAGTCAAATTCACACGTGTTGCATATGTGAATGGTTTGAAATACAACCTGATCAGTGTCAGTCAACTGTGTGATGATGGCTTCAAGGTATTATTTGATATTTCACAAGGCACCATATTCAACAGGGATTGGAAGGTAGTGTTGATTGCACCAAGGAAAGGAAAATAGTTCACCCAGTGAACAATGTTTCTACAGTAAGGCGGATGAGGACATAAACTGGTTGTGGCACAAGAGATTATCCCATCTGAACTTCAAGAACATTAATAAGTTGTCAAGAAAACAACTTGTAGATGGGATACCCTCAATGTCTTTCAATAAAGACAAGCCATGTCTAGGTTGTGAAATGGGTAAGCAGAAAAGAGCCTCATTCAAGACTAAGCAAAGTTTCAGTATAACTGAACCTCTTCACATGCTTCACATGGACCTTTTTGGACCAGTGAATGTTCAGACCAGAGCAGGAAAGAAGTACACCCTTGTTATTGTTGATGAATATTCAAGATATTGCTGGGTGATTTTCCTCAGAAACAAGAATGAAGCTGCTGCTGAAATCATTGCCCTCATCAAACAAATTGAACTCAAGCATAAGCGAAAAGTTTGTCAGCTCAGAAGTGACAATGGCACTGAATTCAGAAATGCCACTTTGGAGTCCTTCTGCACTGAAACTGGCATATCTCATAACTTCTCTCCAGCACGCATACCAGAGCAGAATGGTGTTGTAGTATGAAAGAATCGAACGCTGATTGAAGCTGCTAGAAGTATGCTCAATGAATCTGGTCTTCCTAAGAATTTCTGGGCTGAAGCTGTTGCAACTGCTTGTAGGGGTGTTCAAAACTATCCGTATCCGAAATTTCGGATATCCGAAATTCGGATATCCGAAATTTCGGATATCCGAACTTCGGATATCCGAGATTTCGGATTCGGATAGTGATTTTTGAAAATTTCGGATATCCGAAATTTCGGATATCCGAAATTCGGATATCCGAAATTCGGATATCCGAAATTTCGGATATCCGAAATTTCGGATATCCGAAATTCGGATATCCGAATTTCGGATATCGAAATTTCGGATATCCGAAATTCATATCCGAAATTTCGGATATCCGAAATTCGGATATCCGAAATTCGGATATCCGAATTTCGGATATCCGAAATCGATATCCGAAATTTATAGTCAATATCCGAAAATATCCAAAAAAATATATATATTTCTTAAAATTCGGATATTTCGGATTTCGGATATCCGATTTCGGATATCCGAAATTTCGGATATCCGAAATTTCGGATATATGTTCGGATATTGAAATCCACTATCCGAAATTTCGGATATCCGAAATTCGGATATCCGAAACTTCGGATATCCGACTTTGAACACCCCTAACTGCTTGCTACACTCAGAACAGATCTGTCTATGTCAAAAGACATAAAAAGACTGCCTATGAAGTACTCAGAAATAGAAAGCCTAATATTGGATATTTCCATGTATTTGGATGTCCAGTATATATTCTGAATGACTCCAGTCAGCTTGGAAAATTCGATGCAAAAGCTGATGAAGGTTACTTCTTAGGATATTCAACAAATCGCAAAGCCTTTAGAGTCTATAACAAGAGACTTGACAAGGTTGACGAGTCAATTCATGTTACCTTTGATGAATCAAACTCTGCAATCTTCAATAAACCAACTCCTGTACCACCCTCAGAAAGTCCAATCAGTTTTGGTGAATCTGATCCTATTGATAAAACTGATCAGTCACCTGAACCTGCTTCTGAACATCTCAGTTCAGAACCAACAAGAATCAAGACAAGCAACATACCATTCTATCCTTCAGTCAGTTTTAAACTACCTTCTGAACTAACTATTGGATCAGATGTACGTGCTGCTTCACCTCAGATATCAGTTTCCACTGAGTTACCCCAATCTGAAGAATTTCATGATGCAAGTCATGATCTGCAGGAGGAAGACGATGAGACTGAGATAGTCTTTTCTGAACCTGCTCCTGAAGTAAATAAGAGGAGCTCTTGCACTGATATCATTATTCATCCTGGTCAATACTCTAAATGGACAAAAGCACATCCAATCGAGCAAATCATTGGAGATTCCAATAGAGGGGTTCTGTAACATCCCAAAACTTTTGACGTTGACCGTTAACTTGTCGTTAGTGACCGTTAGTTGATATGTGTTTTATATGTTATTGTGTGATTTAAATAATTTACGTGAGATATGTGCTAAAGTAATTAAAGATGACAATTAATAAAGTAAATTATGTGTTTGATGAAGTTAAAGTGTAGACGAGGGGTCGCGTAGCCGTTAAATGACTCTTAAAGCGATAATTAGAGCTAACGGAAAGTATAAGGGCTTAGATGTCGAACTAGCAAACTTGTGGCTGGAGATTTAGGTTATAAAAGGCTCTAATAACCTCATTATTTGACCTTAATCACGAAATTTAGCAGCCATAAAACCCTAAGTGCCTCTCTAGAGAATTTGATCGGTTTCGGGTCGATTCGGGAGTGATTTTTGATAGATCTTGATCCTATAATTCTTCCTACAGGTATATTAGCATTCTTTGATTATTTATGAAGTTCTTTCAGTAGGTTTTGTTGATTAGATTTGGCCTTGAGGGTTGGGATTGAATAATTATGATGGTTTAATCGATTAATAACGTTTTCGGGTAATTAAGCGATCATGGATTTGATGTAGATGATTTTCGGATCAATTGGTGGCATCAAGTCATCAATTGAACCTTAAACAAGGTCAATTTTAAGTGTATAAGTCGTGGGGTTAACCTTGGGTGTGTTTGGATTCGTTTAGAAGTGAAAAACATGCAATATTGAACAAACCCGCAGGTGGTCATGGCGTGACCAAGATGGTCATGTCGCATCTGAATTACAGAAGTGGCAAAAGTAGGGTTTTTGGTTAGAGGTCATGCCGTGATCATGGTGGTCATGTCGCATCACGAGTCCAGAAGTGGCAAAAGTAGGGTTTTTGGTTAGAGGTCATGCCGTGACCAAGATGGTCATGTCGCATCTGAATTACAGAAGTGGCAAAAGTAGGGTTTTTGGTTAGAGGTCATGCCGTGATCATGGTGGTCATGTCGCATCTGAATTACAGAAGTGGCAAAAGTAGGGTTTTTGGTTAGAGGTCATGCCGTGATCATGGTGGTCATGTCGCATCACGAGTCCAGAAGTGGCAAAAGTAGGTTTTTGGTTAGAGGTCATGCCGTGACCAAGATGGTCATGTCGCATCTGAATTACAGAAGTGGCAAAAGTAGGGTTTTTGGTTAGAGGTCATGCCGTGATCATGGTGGTCATGTCGCATCTGAATTACAGAAGTGGCAAAAGTAGGGTTTTTGGTTAGAGGTCATGCCGTGATCATGGTGGTCATGTCGCATCACGAGTCCAGAAGTGGCAAAAGTAGGTTTTTGGTTAGAGGTCATGCCGTGACCAAGATGGTCATGTCGCATCTGAATTACAGAAGTGGCAAAAGTAGGGTTTTTGGTTAGAGGTCATGCCGTGATCATGGTGGTCATGTCGCATCTGAATTACAGAAGTGGCAAAAGTAGGGTTTTTGGTTAGAGGTCATGCCGTGATCATGGTGGTCATGTCGCATCACGAGTCCAGAAGTGGCAAAAGTAGGTTTTTGGTTAGAGGTCATGCCGTGACCAAGATGGTCATGTCGCATCTGAATTACAGAAGTGGCAAAAGTAGGGTTTTTGGTTAGAGGTCATGCCGTGATCATGGTGGTCATGTCGCATCTGAATTACAGAAGTGGCAAAAGTAGGGTTTTTGGTTAGAGGTCATGCCGTGATCATGGTGGTCATGTCGCATCACGAGTCCAGAATGCAAACTACTAAGTATTTGAAAAGTCTTAACTTTCAAACCGTAACTCCGTTTGTGATAAACTAGCTATCCACGAAATCGTGGGAGAGTCTATTTTCCAATGGTAATATTCTTTGAAGATGAATCAAAACTAAAAGTGTATAGATGATTAATATAATGAGCAAATGTGCTAGTTGTAATGCTAGTGCGTAAGACGTGGGAAATCGTGCTAGTTGTAATGCTAGTGCGTAAGACGTGGGAAATCGTGCTAGTTGTAATGCTAGTGCGTAAGACGTGGGAAATCGTGCTAGTTGTAATGCTAGTGCGTAAGACGTGGGAAATCGTGCTAGTTGTAATGCTAGTGCGTAAGACGTGGGAAATCGTGCTAGTTGTAATGCTAGTGCGTAAGACGTGGGAAATCGTGCTAGTTGTAATGCTAGTGCGTAAGACGTGGGAAATCGTGCTAGTTGTAATGCTAGTGCGTAAGACGTGGGAAATCGTGCTAGTTGTAATGCTAGTGCGTAAGACGTGGGAAATCGTGCTAGTTGTAATGCTAGTGCGTAAGACGTGGGAAATCGTGCTAGTTGTAATGCTAGTGCGTAAGACGTGGGAAATCGTGCTAGTTGTAATGCTAGTGCGTAAGACGTGGGAAATCGTGCTAGTTGTAATGCTAGTGCGTAAGACGTGGGAAATCGTGCTAGTTGTAATGCTAGTGCGTAAGACGTGGGAAATCGTGCTAGTTGTAATGCTAGTGCGTAAGACGTGGGAAATCGTGCTAGTTGTAATGCTAGTGCGTAAGACGTGGGAAATCGTGCTAGTTGTAATGCTAGTGCGTAAGACGTGGGAAATCGTGCTAGTTGTAATGCTAGTGCGTAAGACGTGGGAAATCGTGCTAGTTGTAATGCTAGTGCGTAAGACGTGGGAAATCGTGCTAGTTGTAATGCTAGTGCGTAAGACGTGGGAAATCGTGCTAGTTGTAATGCTAGTGCGTAAGACGTGGGAAATCGTGCTAGTTGTAATGCTAGTGCGTAAGACGTGGGAAATCGTGCTAGTTGTAATGCTAGTGCGTAAGACGTGGGAAATCGTGCTAGTTGTAATGCTAGTGCGTAAGACGTGGGAAATCGTGCTAGTTGTAATGCTAGTGCGTAAGACGTGGGAAATCGTGCTAGTTGTAATGCTAGTGCGTAAGACGTGGGAAATCGTGCTAGTTGTAATGCTAGTGCGTAAGACGTGGGAAATCGTGCTAGTTGTAATGCTAGTGCGTAAGACGTGGGAAATCGTGCTAGTTGTAATGCTAGTGCGTAAGACGTGGGAAATCATGCTAGTTGTAATGCTAGTGCGTAAGACGTGAGAAATCGTGCTAGTTGTAAAGCTAGTGCGTAATATGTGAGTTGTAAGAATATGTTGATAAAGATGTAAGACGTGAGAATAAGTTGATTAAGATAATTATAAGAATATGTGAGAAAGATGTACATGTAATTTAAGACGTGGGATTACAATGTGACGTGATATCTAATAAGATATGTTGAGACGTGTAATAAGTATGATGTATCCTTGATAGGCACAATTAGGAGTATATACTCTCCATGTGCTAATATGAATACGTGTGACAAGTTTATGTGTGATATGCCAAGATATGATATGAAGTTACGTTTAAGTGGTAAGTCTATGTTGATATGATATAAGATATTGATTAAGATGTGAGTATATGATGATACGATGTATATGTTGATATGAAATGAAATGTGATGCAATGTGGGAAAAGGGAAGTATGGGTTGATCTATGATTGTTGTGGATGATATGTAATGTGATTATGTTTTGATAAGTAAAATATGACGAAGTTTTATGAAAGTAAAATGAAGAACGTTTTATCAAAATGTGTGTATCTTACTTAGCTAATTTTATTAGCTAACACCTGCTTTTATGAAAATGTTGTGTCCTTCAGGATAAGCAGGTATAAGCTAGTGAAGTGCGTGGATCGTGAGATGGGTAGAAGAATAAAGGAAGATTAGCATTAGTTTCCCGATGCTTAGACTTCCCCGTTAGCCATTGTTTGGCTACTTATTAATGACTTATGTTTTATTTATTGATGTATGGCATTTATGTTGGTGCCATAACTTGGATTTATCATTTATTGTTGTGACGATATGATTTAGTAACACCATTTTTATGAAAGGTACCATCCGGTTACGGATGGGGCAGTTTTAGATGTACGTTTTCCGCAAAGTTTGAACGCCGTTAGGCAAAGTTTTTGTAAATCCAGGTTTTTAAAATGACGGGTGTTACAAGTTGGTATCAGAGCAATGGTTTAAGTGAACCAAAGACCGACCAAAAGCCTTTGGTTTTGGACTTAAACCGTTAGGGACCAATTAGGCTTAAGTAGGAATGCTTTAGCATTAAGATGAAATGCATGTTGGACGGGATGGGTTGAGTGTGAGAGTAAGATTAAGGCTTAACATGTATTTATTGTTGATATGTATGATTATGACGGTTTGCCTTATTCCTTCACTTTTCTCGCTTCCTATATCGATAAATGTATTTGTTGCTATAATAGACGATCTCTTAAGGTAATGTGCAAATTCCCGGTAGAATGAATTGTGTCGTTGTGTTGTGTATGGTGCGGTATATGCTAAGAGTGGTGATTGAAAGTGGAGTATTAGGTTAAATAGAATTCATCGTATCGAGTCCAACCCATTGGGTTAGAGACAAGGACCATGAAGGGAAAGAGGTTTGAAATGTCATGTATGTGATGCAAGTTTTAGTTGTTCATGTTGAGAAAGTGTTTGTAAAAGTTGACGAAACGAAGTTCGAGTTCGAAAGGAAGAACAAGGAAGTTCAAGATGGGAGTAAGAGGTTCAAGGTTGATAGAATGCTGAATGGTCGATGTTTTGGTTGCTGCGTATGAGGATGGTATTCCGGCTAGTTATCGAGGTATTTGTAGGCAACATACTACTCTTGCGGGTGCTATCAAGGAATCAAATAAGTTGGATGATGGTTATAAGTCCGAGAAGAAAAATGTGAAGACTGTGAATGACAAGAAGGTTGGATTTAAGAGAAGGTTAGATGAGTCATCAGATTCGGAAAAGAAGTTTCTGAATGGTTCGACTTTTGAGGGCAAGGATCATGGAAAAGCTAGTTAGTGGTGATCAGTTTGTAGAGTTCATCACAATGGACCATGTTCGGAGAAAACTAGAAGATGTGATGAGTGTGGTAAGCAGGGACATGTTGCTTCTAGTTGCAAAGATAATATTTGATGTTACAAGTGTGGTAGGACAGGACATTTGATTGCTGATTGTCCTCGATGGAAAGATGATGCGAGGAAGGATGACAATAAAAAAAAAGCCAAGGCTCGTGCATGTCAAATGACTACTGTGGGAGATGAGTGTGATGATGAGGTACCTAACAAAGTAATTCCTTAGTAGATTAATCGATGATACTTTTGTTTATATGTGTATGTGAAATGTGTGTTTATTATATGTTTGTAGTTAGTATAATTATGCATGATGGATTGTGAAGGAAATGTTGGACATTATGATGTGTGAGTATAGTTAAAGGTACACGTGTGAGGAATGATATAGTTAGAATTATGGTACGGAACATAATTGTAAATATATAATGATGCGGGCGTGTTCATTTGACGGTATTCATATTGACTAATGAAAGACATGAAATGAAGGGTGATGAGGGAAGAAATTGGTGGAAATGTGGTGAAATGTTGACTTATACGTATGTGTGAAGTAGTGAGAAGAGAAATGGAGGTGTTGATATCGTGAGATGATTCTGAGGACAGAATCCTTCTAAGGAGGGGAGAATTGTAACATCCCAAAACTTTTGACGTTGACCATTAACTTGTCGTTAGTGACCGTTAATTGATATGTGTTTTATATGTTATTGTGTGATTTAAATAATTTATGTGAGATATGTGCTAAAGTAATTAAAGATGACAATTAATAAAGTAAATTATGTGTTTGATGAAGTTAAAGTGTAGACGAGGGGTCGCGTAGCCGTTAAATGACTCTTAAAGCGATAATTAGAGCTAACGGAAAGTATAAGGGCTTAGATGTTGTTATGCCTGAGATTTTCACCTCCAAGATCTTTGTGGTCCAAGATCTTCGTGGTCCAAGATCTTAGTGGTCCAAGATCTTTGTGGTCCAAGATCTTGGGGCTCTAAGATATCTGACCGTTATTACTTTGACTTAGTAGTACAGGAACAGGTAAAACGGAAGACTTGCCCAAAGTCGGAATTTATGGTTGAAAACGTGTGGAAATGGCTCCACAACGTCCATTTACCAAGCCATCAAGTCAAAGAGAAGAAACTGCTCAAGATCCCTGATTTCCAGCTCAAGATCCCAGATTTTTAGGATAGTTAGTTGGATATTTTCTCTATAAAAAGGGCAAGTGATTGTTAGGCTAGAGGACTTCGGTTTATCTCAGAAAAAACACATATTTCTCTCTATTTTCTTCTGTAAACACATTCACTTAACACTTTTTAATCATTGTAACACTTAGATCAATCACTTGCGCTCTCGAATTGTAATTAACTTCGATTTATAATAATAAAAGTAGCACGGAGGGACGATTGCTTCCTCCCGGGGTTTTTATGCCGGCAATCCAGAAGGATTAAGGGCTTTTCCTCGTCAACAAATCACGGTGTTCTTACTCCTTTTATGCATTTTACTTTAATTATATTTTATATAACGTTTTTCTTACGATTATCGCTAATATCTTTACATTTTGCTTACTTTTGATCATCTTTTATAAAGTAATCTTTTTATTTACGTTCAAGTACTTTAATTAGTCATATTTCATCCTTTTATACTGTTTCTCAACGAAGTCTTAAGTATTATCACGTTTTAACGTTATTTATTCAAGATCTTGACACTCTATTTGTTCATTTATTAAATTTTACTAGTAGATCTTTACTTTTACAGTCTTATCTTGACAAAAACATTCATTTTAGCTTTATTTTACGTGATTATTCAATATTTAGCAAATAAGTTACATTTTCACAATTATTTTAACATCTCAGTATACTGCCTTTCAAGATCTTTAAGCACACAACCTCACGAACGAAAGTTTGGTTACATAATTAATCTAGGTCTTCAACGTAGATTATCTTAGGTAAATTTTTGACCAAAACAATTTGGCGCCCACCGTGGGGCAAGTGGTGCTTTTCTCAAAAAATTTCTTTAAATTCGCGATTACATTATCTTACAAAACTTATTGCAGAAATGTCATTTCAATCCAGATCTTCTTCTTTTTCTTTATCATCTTCAATTTTAGGGATATATGGCTCTCCTCTTCATATCCAACCATCTCAGAAGGAAGATGCTGATTCGGCCAAGATATTGACATCCGGGATAACTACGTTGGATCCCATTGTTTATTCTAACCAAGATCTTGTTTCTATGATGCTTCAATTTAACGAACATGTACAAATGATGATAGAAATGCAAAGATCAAGGACCAGAAAGCCATTTGGAGCAACAACTACATCTTTGCATCCCGAGATCTTGGACTCTGATGTCATGGAATCTTCAAGCAAATATCAAGGAGACATTCTAACCAGGCAGCCGCCATTTTTGATGCATCATCCGACTGAGGCTGTCAAGATCTTACCAAATCGGGAACTGGACGTCACTCAGGATCTAGAAGCTCCGGATCTTAAAGCTCCGGATCTTAAAGCTCCGGATCTTAAAGCTCATGATGTTGACGCTAAGGATTTTGACGTAACTTTGGAATCTTCATACCAGAACCCAGGTCATAATATTTTTAACCCTTATTACTTTCTGGACACTAACAATCTGCAGGATCATGGAATCAGTTCTGAAGAAGTTCCACCAAGAAGCTATATCTCCAGATTTGCTCCTCCGATATGTGATATGGAGATCCCCAAATTTATCCAGCTTCTCAAATTGAAGCTATACGATGGTACTAAAGGTCCTAAAGAGCATGTAGCCCGATTTAGAGAAAAGATGGAAAAATTTCCTATTTCTACGCATTTGAAGGAAGGATACTTGTGCAAAGGTTTCGAATCTACTCTTACGGGTTCCGCGTTGGAATGGCTGCTAAGTTTTCCTCCCTACTCAATTACTTCATTCTCTCATATGATTAACTTGTTTTACAATCATTTTTATAGAAATTTAATTAAAAACCTTTATAAGATTACCCAGGGTTCTAATGAATCTCTTGGAAGTTATCTTAACAGGTTTCTCCAAAAGTCTTTTCCTATCCTAGATCTTGAGATCACTTCGACGGTACACGCTTTCCATATGGGTTTGCGTAGTGATTCTCCACTCTATGATGATCTTTCAGAAAATCCATGTAGGAGCTTGTTGGAGGCAAGGATCCGAGGTTCAAGATATGCAGATGAGGAGGATAGGATGAGGATAAAGTCGCAATCTGCTTATGATCATCCCAATCGAAAATTGAAAACCTCATCTTCCAAATCTTTTAGAGCTAAACCCTATTCAAGATCTGACAATCACAGAGTCGATAACGTGGATAAAGATAAGGATAATGAGGAATATCCTAGGATAATTGACTATCATTTTTCTGTTCCGTTTAGGATTTTTATTTTTCGCCTTTTGCCATCTCACTTTGTTCCCAAGTTCATACATTACAAAAATTAGACCTGAAATGTCAACAGAAAAATGATAGTCAATTATCCTAGGATATTCCTCATTATCCTTATCTTTATCCACGTCATCGACTCTGTGATTGTCAGATCTTGAATAGGGTTTAGCTCTAAAAGATTTGGAAGATGAGGTTTTCAATTTTCGATTGGGATGATCATAAGCAGATTGCGACTTTATCCTCATCCTATCCTCCTCATCTGCATATCTTGAACCTCGGATCCTTGCCTCCAACAAGCTCCTACATGGATTTTCTGAAAGATCATCATAGAGTGGAGAATCACTACGCAAACCCATATGGAAAGCGTGTACCGCCGAAGTGATCTCAAGATCTAGGATAGGAAAAGACTTTTGGAGAAACCTGTTAAGATAACTTCCAAGAGATTCATTAGAACCTTGGGTGATCTTAAAAAAGTTTTTAATTAAATTTCTATAAAAATGATTGTAAAACAAGTTAATCATATGAGAGAATGAAGTAATTGAGTAGGGAGGAAAACTTAGCAGCCATTCCAACGCGGAACCCGTAAGAGTAGATTCGAAACCTTTGCACAAGTATCCTTCCTTCAAATGTGTAGAAATAGGAAATTTTTCCATCTTTTCTCTAAATCGGGCTACATGCTCTTTAGGACCTTTAGTACCATCGTATAGCTTCAATTTAAGAAGCTGGATAAATTTGGGGATCTCCATATCACATATCGGAGGAGCAAATCTGGAGATATAGCTTCTTGGTGGAACTTCTTCAGAACTGATTCCATGATCCTGTAAATTGTTAGTGTCCAGAAAGTAATAAGGGTTAAATATATTATGACCTGGGTTCTGTATGAAGATTCCAGAGTTACGTCAAAATCCTTAGCGTCAACATCATGAGCTTTAAGATCCGGAGCTTTAAGATCCGGAGCTTTAAGATCCGGAGCTTCTAGATCCTGAGTGACGTCCAGTTCCCGATTTGGTAAGATCTTGACAGCCTCAGTCGGATGATGCATCAAAAATGGCGGCTGCCTGGTTAGAATGTCTCCTTGATATTTGCTTGAAGATTCCATGACATCAGAGTCCAAGATCTCGGGATGCAAAGATGTAGTTGTTGCTCCAAATGGCTTTCTGGTCCTTGATCTTTGCATTTCTATCATCATTTGTACATGTTCGTTAAATTGAAGCATCATAGAAACAAGATCTTGGTTAGAATAAACAATGGGATCCAACGTAGTTATCCCGGATGTCAATATCTTGGCCGAATCAGCATCTTCCTTCTGAGATGGTTGGATATGAAGAGGAGAGCCATATATCCCTAAAATTGAAGATGATAAAAAAGAAGAAGAAGATCTGGATTGAAATGACATTTTCGCAATAAGTTTTGTAAGATAATGTAATCGCGAATTAAAGATTGGAAAAAGAATTTACCTCAGGTGTGTTTTGGTCAAAATTTACCTAAGATAATCTACGTTGAAGACCTAGATTAATTATGTAACCAAACTTTCGTTCGTGAGGTTGTGTGCTTAAAGATCTTGAAAGGTCAGTATACTGAGATGTTAAAATAATTGCGAAAATATAACCTATTTGCTAAATATTAAATAATCACGTAAAATAAAGCTAAAATGATTGTTTTTGTCAAGATAAGACTGTAAAAGTAAAGATCTACTAGTAAAATTTAATAAATGAACAAATAGAGTGTCAAGATCTTGAATAAATAACATTAAAACGTGATAATACTTAAGACTTCGTTGAGAAACAGTATAAAAGGATGAAATATGACTAATTAAAGTACTTGAACGTAAATAAAAAGATTACTTTATAAAAGATGATCAAAAGTAAGCAAAATGCAAGATATGAGCGATAATCGTAAGAAAAACGCTATATATAATATATATAAAGTAAAATGCATAAAAGGAGTAAGAACACCGTGATTTGTTGACGAGGAAAAGCCCTTAATCCTTCTGGATTGCCGGCATAAAAACCCCGGGAGGAAGCAATCGTCCCTCCGTGCTACTTTTATTATTATAAATCGAAGTTAATTACAATTCGAGAGCGCAAGTGATTGATCTAAGTGTTACAATGATTAAAAAGTGTTAAGTGAATGTGTTTACAGAAGAAAATAGAGAGAAATATGTGTTTTTTCTGAGATAAACCGAAGTCCTCTAGCCTAACAATCACTTGCCCTTTTTATAGAGAAAATATCCAACTAACTATCCTAAAAATTTGGGATCTTGAGCTGGAAATCAGGGATCTTGAGCAGTTTCTTCTCTTTGACTTGATGGCTGGGTAAAATGGACGTTGTGGAGCCATTTCCACACGTTTTCAACCATAAATTCCGACTTTGGGGGCAAGTCTTCCGTTTTACCTGTTCCTGTACTACTAAGTCAAAGTAATAACGGTCAGATATCTTAGAGCCCCAAGATCTTGGACCACGAAGATCTTGGACCACTAAGATCTTGGACCACAAAGATCTTGGACCACAAAGATCTTGGAGGTGAAAATCTCAGGCATAACAACATCTAAGCCCTTATACTTTCCGTTAGCTCTAATTATCGCTTTAAGAGTCATTTAACGGCTACGCGACCCCTCGTCTACACTTTAACTTCATCAAACACATAATTTACTTTATTAATTGTCATCTTTAATTACTTTAGCACATATCTCACATAAATTATTTAAATCACACAATAACATATAAAACACATATCAATTAACGGTCACTAACGACAAGTTAATGGTCAACGTCAAAAGTTTTGGGATGTTACAATTCTCCCCTCCTTAGAAGGATTCTGTCCTCAGAATCATCTCACGATATCAACACCTCCATTTCTCTTCTCACTACTTCACACATACGTATAAGTCAACATTTCACCACATTTCCACCAATTTCTTCCCTCATCACCCTTCATTTCATGTCTTTCATTAGTCAATATGAATACCGTCAAATGAACACGCCCGCATCATGATATATTTACAATTATGTTCCGTACCATAATTCTAACTATATCATTCCTCACACGTGTACCTTTAACTATACTCACACATCATAATGTCCAACATTTCCTTCACAATCCATCATGCATAATTATACTAACTACAAACATATAATAAACACACATTTCACATACACATATAAACAAAAGTATCATCGATTAATCTACTAAGGAATTACTTTGTTAGGTACCTCATCATCACACTCATCTCCCACAGTAGTCATTTGACATGCACGAGCCTTGGCTTTTTTTTTATTGTCATCCTTCCTCGCATCATCTTTCCATCGAGGACAATCAGCAATCAAATGTCCTGTCCTACCACACTTGTAACATCAAATATTATCTTTGCAACTAGAAGCAACATGTCCCTGCTTACCACACTCATCACATCTTCTAGTTTTCTCCGAACATGGTCCATTGTGATGAACTCTACAAACTGATCACCACTAACTAGCTTTTCCATGATCCTCGCCCTCAAAAGTCGAACCATTCAGAAACTTCTTTTCCGAATCTGATGACTCATCTAACCTTCTCTTAAATCCAACCTTCTTGTCATTCACAGTCTTCACATTTGTCTTCTCGGGCTTATAATCATCATCCAACTTCTTTGATTCCTTGATAGCACCCGCAAGAGTAGTATGTTGCCTACAAATACCTCGATAACTAGCCGGAATACCATCCTCATACGCAGCAACCAAAACATCGACCATTCAGCATTCTATCAACCTTGAACCTCTTACTCCCATCTTGAACTTCCTTGTTCTTCCTTTCGAACTCGAACTTCGTTTCGTCAACTTTTACAAACACTTTCTCAACATGAACAACTAAAACTTGCATCACATACATGACATTTCAAACCTCTTTCCCTTCATGGTCCTTGTCTCTAACCCAATGGGTTGGACTCGATACGATGAATTCTATTTAACCTAATACTCCACTTTCAATCACCACTCTTAGAATATATCGCACCATACACAACACAACGACACAATTCATTCTACCGGGAATTTGCACATTACCTTAAGAGATCGTCTATTATAGCAACAAATACATTTATCGATATAGGAAGCGAGAAAAGTGAAGGAATAAGGCAAACCGTCATAATCATACATATCAACAACAAATACATGTTAAGCCTTAATCTTACTCTCACACTCAACCCATCCCGTCCAACATGCATTTCATCTTAATGCTAAAGCATTCCTACTTAAGCCTAATTGGTCCCTAACGGTTTAAGTCCAAAACCAAAGGCTTTTGGTCGGTCTTTGGTTCACTTAAACCATTGCTCTGATACCAACTTGTAACACCCGTCATTTTAAAAACCTGGATTTACAAAAACTTTGCCTAACGGCGTTCAAACTTTGCGGAAAACGTACATATAAAACTGCCCCATCCGTAACCGGATGGTACCTTTCATAAAAATGGTGTTACTAAATCATATCTCAAAACAATAAAGATAAATCCAAGCTTAGGCACCAACATAAATGCCACATAATACAATAACATAAGTCATTAATAAGTAGCCAAACAATGGCTAACGGGGAAGTCTAAGCATCGGGAAACTAATGCTAATCTTCCTTTATTCTTCTACCCATCTCACGATCCACGCACTTCACTAGCTTATACCTGCTTATCCTGAAGGACACAACATTTTCATAAAAGCAGGTGTTAGCTAATAAAATTAGCTAAGTAAGATACACACATTTTGATAAAACGTTCTTCATTTTACTTTCATAAAACTTCGTCATATTTTACTTATCAAAACATAATCACATTACATATCATCCACAACAATCATAGATCAACCCATACTTCCCTTTTCCCACATTGCATCACATTTCATTTCATATCAACATATACATCGTATCATCATATACTCACATCTTAATCAATCTTATATCATATCAACATAGACTTACCACTTAAACGTAACTTCATATCATATCTTGGCATATCACACATAAACTTGTCACACGTATTCATATTAGCACATGTAGAGTATATACTCCTAATTGTGCCTATCCATTTCTTATCACACGTCTCAACATATCTTATTAAATCACGTCACATTGTAATCCCACGTCTTAAATTACATGTACATCTTTCTCACATATTCTTATAATTATCTTAATCAACTTATTCTCACGTCTTACATCTTTATCAATATTCTTACAACTTACATATTACGCACTAGCTTTACAACTAGCACGATTTCCCACGTCTTACGCACTAGCATTACAACTAGCACGGTTTCCCACGTCTTACCCACTAGCATTACAACTAGCACGGTTTACCACGTCTTATGCACTAGCATTACAACTAGCACGGTTTCCCACGTCTTATGCTAGCATTACAACTAGCACGGGTTAATTAACACTTCCCACATCAATCTCACGTAATTAGCTATAGCATTTCCCACGTATTTATAACTTTCTTACTTTTACGCACTAACACTAAGGCTAGAACGGTTTCCCACATCTCACATTTTACTTTAACATTAGGTACAATCGTTACCTAATTAGTCCCACGTCTACTTTTGCATTTAATCCCACTAACGTGCACAACTCATAGCAATTCCCACGTGTATCTAGTGAACTAGACATATCATACTTAAGTCCCACATACAAGCCATCACATATCAACATTAAGGCATATCAACGACATTATCAACAACACATATCTTAAACATATCATGGCAATGTTATTATAAGCATCATACTTGATATGCACATATTTTCTTCTACTTTAAACATCATCATATCAGCATAAATCATTTCAACATGCATACATTCCCACATAACCTCCCGCATAACCCGGAAAACCCAACACATATAAGATAATCCGATTAAGAGGTTAATTATAGAAAACTACTTTTGTTGTGCCTCCAGCGTGAGAAAAGTCATGTATCTTACCTCCGAAAAAAGCACACAAGTGATAACGTAAGTTACCGAGCTTTGCAATTATTCCCGATTACCTATAACCATTAAACGATTATTAACAATCTTATCACCTACATACTTATGATCATAACCAAGCTTTAAATACTTGACCCATGTCAATGCTCGATTCAACAAAGATCCAACCATTAAATTAGAGCTCGCTAAACTCGACAAAACTTGACCTTCATTCATTATATTAATCATCTGAACACTTTTAGTTTTATTCATCTTCTAAAGAATAATTATGCATTGAAGGGAAAATAAATAGACTTCTCCAGCTTTCGTGACATAAGCTTGCCAGTTTTATCGACAGTAACGAGTAGCTCTCGTACGTCAGAGGTATTGAATGTAATATAGACGTGTCTATATACGAAATACTTAGTAGTTTGCATTCTGGACTCGTGATGCGACATGACCACCATGATCACGGCATGACCTCTAACCAAAAACCCTACTTTTGCCACTTCTGTAATTCAGATGCGACATGACCATCTTGGTCACGCCATGACCACCTGCGGGTTTGTTCAATATTATATGTCAATGTGTTTGTATGCTATCTTTCTAAACGATCACTAAAATCTACTAATCACGTCACGAAATTAGCTAGTTATAACGCCACGACTTATACACTTAAACATCTAGACACCATCTTGTATATATAGGTTGCTATTATGAATACTTGATACTCTTATATTTGATCCGAACTCTATCTATATTCTATATTAGAAACCGTTATCAAAATATACGATCACTACCGTCTATAATCTAGAGCTTTGATGTACTGCTCACTAGTTTTATTTATTGAATCTGTTACAATATATAACCTATTCCTATATATATAAACTTCATATTCGAACCTTTCAAGGCGCAATCTTATAGATAATTGATCGATTAAACCACTCGATGAAAGAACTTCATAATAATCAATAGAATGTGTCCGATATGATTAACTATGTAGGAAGAATTCCAATATTGAATTGCAAGTGTTATTCAATAATATGAACATATATATATCCACTCAGATTAAAATCTCTTCGATACAGAGATCCTGATAAACACACCGAGAGAGATCTAACGATGTAATCGGTCCTAAAGTTTTAAATAGAGGCAACTTAGAGTGTAAATAGTGCTGCTAAATTCGCTGATAGGAGAGATATGAGGACTCTATAATCATATGATCTTGTATAACCTTAAGATCGTCAGACAGAGAGGGGCATGAGATTATTAGAACATCGTAGTACCTCTTTAATAACATATTTACGAGAGATAGCGATATCATAATTATCCGTCTCTTCTAATCATAGACTCCCGTCATCTTAAATTAACATCCACACAGGCTGAACTGCGATAATATTCTCCCATCTAAGTGTATACAATACAACTAATAACTCTCCACATCACAATCAATATCTACAATCTATCTTGTATTTGATTATAGTGCTATTGTTGATTATTGTATATTATACATTTAGCATCACATATTCAAGCGTTAATTATATGTGAAAAAATGTATAAAGTTCTACGAAGCGATATTAAAACTCAATTTAAAATAAATAAACATCATATGCCATATCACTATTCATGTTTGAGTCATCATTTTGGGGCCACATCTTACCTAATGACAAGTTAACGGTCAACAAAGTGCACAAGCTCTATATGAGTCTTATACTTTTACTTAGCTATTATTCTTTAGGTCTGCCACACACTTCCTAAGTCTTCTTGTGGTTATATTACCTCTCTTCAGAATTAGATTCCATTTTGTTTTCGCTTTATGGATCATTATCGATGGAATCTGTGCCCTGTATCCCACTATATTAGAACCACTCATGTGTGACACTGTAGGATGAATAATGAATCCATCAGATGCAAGAGCATCTCTCTTAAATCTTATCTTTCTAGAGAGCAGTGTTTCACGAGAGAGTGAGCTGAGAGGAGTATAAGAAGACTTATTCTCATGTGGCGTCCATATCGTTCTCTTCTTCCTAATATCAGATAATATGACATTGTCATATGTCTTATTCGCATTATCTATAACAGATTGGGTAAACTCAGTGGAAACTGATATCGCTGCATGTGAAACATCTACGCATATCCCATATATATTAAGAAGCATCTGATCGCAACATATGTAATTAGTTCAGTAAGTAAGCTTTGAACACGACTGTAAGCATAGTGAGACATAGTGAGTTTAAGGGTTCTTTCTTTTATTCTACCTTTTTTTTGAATTCCGACACCTTTTTTCTGTGTTGAGTTTTAAATATGATAGGTTCCTGAAAAATAGAATCCTGTAGAATTTATTATATTAGAAAGACAGTGTTACAGGTATGAACTGGTCAGTTAAGTATTTATCACTTGAGGGAAAGATGCACAGATTCACTCACGACTAAGTATTATGGACTTTCTGAAAGAGAGAGGAGTAGGATAACTCAGAGTGCAAAGTTGGTCTATAGATTTGTATAGTATTAGAGACGAATCAAGCTCTTAATCTCATCAAAGGTAACACTCGAAATTCGACACAGATGTCACTAATCATCATGTAATCCTTGTATATAAAGACTCTAAAGGCTTGAGTCGATTATGTATATTTTGATCTGTGCCATGTATAGATGTTGCTTATTTTATTTATCTCTAATTAACTATATTACATTTTTATGTATATTTTATTGGAAAACTAGAAATCTCGGAAGATACTCAAATAGTCAATTATAACTGGGTTACATGCCTTTATAAGCCCAAAAGCCAACTAGCCCAGCTAGGCAACAACCCAAATCACTAAGAACTTAATCAATAACGAGCCTAACAACAAATCAACACTCCACAACACAGTCGAACATTTTACTGTTAACAAGTTTTTTGACCCCGGGCGTTGCCCGGGATCGACGTTGCGTCATGCAAACATATATACATACAACATTACCTAAAAGTTTGGACACTTAAAGTTTACTATAAGGGGTAGAAACTTAAAAAATTGGTGGTCAAAACCAAGAGTTTGATGGTAAAAGTTAGAAGCCTTAAAATAAGAGATAGAAAGTTACAACTATAATTAAGTTTGTATAAAAAAAGTTGGACTAAAGTTAAAAAATACAAAAGTTAAGTGGTAAATAAAAAGTTAGACTAAAGTGATAAAACCTAAAAGTTAAGTGGTAAAAATAAGAAACTCTAAAAGTATACAATCGTTAAAAAAAAAGAAAAGAAAAAAGACAAAATAGGAATAAGACAAAATTGCTGACGTCAGTACCGGGTTACTGTAGCTAAGGCCCTATAATTGTTATATATATAATACGAGTATTATATCAATGAGAAACTTATACATATGATAAACAACACATGTATTCTTATTTTTTATAACAAAAATGTTCTCAGCTTAATAGTTTATCGATGTTATTAGCTTATTTAGAGAGCATGACAAGCATTTTCTTTCATCCAAATAGATTAAACTTATTAGCCTTAATAAGCTCACTTATACAAGTCTTTGATTATGAGCCTTTTCAAATGGATATATTAATCTCAACAACCATTTTTTAAATAAACATAAGTTAAAAAAACACCCCGTACTTTACAAAGCAAAGTATACATGTACTAACTTATCATTAACTGGTCGGTAAAACAGTAATTTTGGCATACAGCAGAGATAGGAATTACTTCTTTGCATACTATGCACTCAAAACACTCACCTCCATGGTTTGTGAAGGAAGTGTACTTTGCCTTGCTCATGCTTATGTGGTAATTTTTCTAATCTCTATATATCTTTTGCATTATATTTATTGTATATTGTACTTGATTCACAATTTTTTGACATAAATATCAGGCAGACAATGTGACACTAACAAGACGGGCATCCGCATTTGGAATCCTTACTGGCATATCGTCCTGTTCTTTCGTCTTTGGCAATCTCTCCACTCGTTTCCTCCCTTCCGAAGCCTCAGTTTTTCAAGTATCTGCGGCCGTGGCAATGGTTTCTGTCGTGTACATGAGGATTTTTCTGCCAGAATCCAGTATGGAAGCTGCAGTGATAGCCACGTCGTTGAAAGAAGAAACAGTTAATGAATGTCTTCTTGAAAAAGGATGTACCAACAACCGACGCCCTATTCGTACAACTCCTTCATTACATGATTCAATTTCATTGTTGAGGAGCAGGTATATATGTCATTTACTTCACACATTTTAATAATAATAATAACTTACACTTTATACTGGAACCACACCCTATAATGATGCAGTAGAAACAAAAAAAAAATAAAATAGCTAAAGTATTCTGTTGTGAATGTTGTTTTCAGCTGGACATTTTCACAGGCGGCTATTGTGGCATTTTTCAGTAGTCTGGGTGAACTAGGCCTTTATTCTGCACTATTGGTACATTATATACCATAATAATAGTTAACACTGATACTAATTTTAGTCTTATATTTCAAGACTTACTGGTTAGCTTATTAAGCATCATATTTTTATATCATGCAGTACTATTTGAAGGCTGAGTTTCATTTTGATAAAGACCAGTTTGCCAACTTAATGATCATCAACGGTATCGCAGGGATCATATCTCAAGTATGTATTATATAGTTTTTTCGGTAACATTTATAAACTTGTATATTAAAAGACTAAAAATTGTTTTGTATCTGACTCTTGCAGATGGTTCTTATGCCACTGTTGGCTAGAGTAATCAAAGAAGAAAAAATTCTTGCAATTGGGCTCATCTTTAACTGTGTACATGTAAGCCGATTTCTAGTTATATATATTAACAGAATCATATTTGTAGCATATCACAATGTCGTCAAGAATTTTAATGATGAAAATATCTTATTTATATGTGGTTATCAAGTTATACAACATTTAATAATTTTAGATTTGAGTATTCTCTTATATACCTTTCGGTTTTGTATTCAGATTTTCCTTTACAGCATAGCTTGGTCCTCTTGGGTATGTATTTATGCTCAACTATCAAGTACATGTTCTATTACTTAGACTATTCTATATACATCACCGTTTTGCTAATGCATTTTGTATAAACAGGTGGTTTATTTTGCAGCCATGTTTCAGATTCTGGCTGTTTTTGCAGGACCAAGCGTGAGTTCTATCGTCTCTACGTTTTCTGTATGTTTGTTATCAAATTATAGTTTATCGTTACCTAATAAGAAAGTTGATACTTTTCAGCTGCGCAGCATTGTATCCAAACAAGTTGGTCCCACCGAGCAGGTACTACTAACGATATTTGGTTAATGGTGGCATAATAATGAAGCCGTGGTAAATGGAACTTACACAGTATATGGATTTTTAGTATCAAATGTTTTCATGTTATGCAGGGAAAGGCTCAAGGGTGCATTACAGGCTTATGTTCATTTGCTAGTATTATTTCTCCACTAATTTTTAGTCCTCTAACAGGTGACTACACTTTCAATAGTATGTTAACCTTTTAATTGCTTTAACTGAAGCTAATGAAATTTTGCTTCTTGCAGCTTTATTCTTATCTGACAACGCTCCATTCGTGTTTCCTGGTTTTAGTCTTGTGTGTGCTGCATTTGCTGTGGTAAGTACTTTGATACCGTATGAATCTTTTCTGTCCTTAATGGACATTTGCTTGGTTTTTGAATGTAAATTGGGTATCAATAAAGGTGACACTGTTGACCCATTTACTTATGAATGTAAATTGGGGCAGTTTTTTTTCACTTACAATTAAACGAGTACTATAAAAAATAGCTAGAAAGTAAACGGGTAAGATGTGTCTGTCATAACTCATAAGTCATCCAAAATGTATGTTTAATGAGTTCAACCTTTATTATTATTTATAGATTATATTACTGAAGGTATGCTCTTTCGGCACACAAACTGTGTAAAATTTTTGGAGAGAAAAGTGATTTGGGTCTGTCAAACCCAACCCGACCCGTTACCCACCCACCCAGGTTTTCACCTCTAGGTATAAAGGAGGAACATATATCTTCTTTTTGTGTGGGTGTTACATCAAAATCGTGATACACTGACTGAAAATAGCTTGGCAACAAATCATACACACCTAACTAATGAGTTTGACTATTGCCTAGTAAGATTTAACAAGTCTTTCATAAAAATCACATTTTCCTTATTTCTATTTTTCTATGACAAAAAATACTTTTAGGTGAGTGACAATAATCTAACAAATGATTTATACTTGATTACTGCCATATAAGATTTACAAATGTTTTATCAGTATCACCTATTTTTTCCTTTAATATGACAAGACAGTGAATAACATGACCTGCAATAGTTTGATAAGTGTCTCTTATGTTTAGATTGCACAATTCAGATATTTAAACTGTATAAAAAATATTTAAGGAACTCATAAGGCGTTTGTAAAAAATATTTAAGAACTTATGGAAGAGATTTATGTATGTGCAGATGATTGCTTTCATCCAAAGTGTCATGATTCGGTCTCCACCACCACCTGTCCCAGAATCAAAACCCGACGACTCTGTCCTAGTGGAGCCTTAAAACTATTCTATGTACAAGCATTTTTTTCTGTCTTGGCTTGGTATGCAAGTGCATTTGCCGTTAGACGGTCCTTTGCTATGTATATGAAAAGGAAAACTTCAAAGATATGTTCTTTTTTCACAACATGAAGTTAGCTAAAAGGTAATGGACTAAAGTCGCATACATCAGGGGTACTTGTATATCAGTGTCTAAGATGGTAAAACGAATTTTTATTCTTAGTATATATTAATATATGGTAGTTATAGTGTCCAATAGTAAGATATGGTTGGAAATAGTATTAAGTTAAAACTTTTGTTATACATATTAGGTTGGTATATGTCATAGCTTAAAGCCTCATTGTAACAGATATGTATATGTAACACTACATTCATGTAATGTATTCTGAATTTTTAGACGTTTTTAGCTTTGGTTTGAGGTGCACAGAGCCACAGAGGTGCGATGGCACAGACTATTCTGAATTTTCCATCTAATGTTGTTTGTTAGAATAAAACCGACAAACCTTAAAGCTAATTAAAACTTAAAGAAAACTGAAAACAAGGAGATGTACGAAACTTTGTTTTACCAATTTTTTTTGGTTGTATGGGATATGTACAAATATAGATCGAGGGGTGTTAGTTTTGCTCGAGCTAATTGTATGAGTAGACAAATGTTTGCAC
>CM067170.1:44829871-44877594 GCA_034093135.1 Erigeron breviscapus | reverse complement strand
CGGTGTGCATGATGTGTTTCATATTTGTAATTTGCGCAAGTGTTTGGCGGATCCTACACATCATGTGCCTATGGACGAAATTAGGGTTGATTCGAATTTGAACTTTGTTGAAGAGCCGGTAGAGATCTTGGACCGTCAAGAAAAGAAACTCAAGAAGAAGCGCTACACCATTGTGAAGGTAAGATGGAATGCTAGACGTGGAGCCGAGTACACTTGGGAGCGAGAGGATCACATGAAATCTAAGTACCCGCATTTATTTAATAATTAGGGTTTTGTTGAATTTCGGGACGAAATTCTTTCAACGGGGGGATAATGTAACATCCGTGAATTTTGACCGTTGACTTTTGTGTAATTTGACTAACAAACTTGTTGAATGATATAATTGGGCCCATTTGTGATTATATGACTATGTGGTACGTTGGTCGGGTCGTTGTATGTGTAGTCGGTATTTAAATGTGTAATTAATTGTATTGTGACTTGAGAGGGGAAACGGGTCGGCCCGTGGGTAGTCCATGACCCACCAGCCCCCCCAAGACCCATTTCTCCCCCTTATCTCTTTTCCCCCTCTCATTTTCTTATCTATCTATCTTTCCTCTCTTTCTCTCTAAGTAAAAAGGCAAGGAACCATCTCAATTCATTTCTTCACCCTCATTGCATCAAATTAGTGTTTTGGAGCTACCATAGTGCAAGAATCATCATCATTGTTGCCTCATAATCTTCATTTAATCATAACTTGAAGTTTCTTGTTCAAGCTTTGCCCATTTTGACCTAAATTGGGTTCTAGCTCAAGGAGAAGTTTGTGTAAGTCTAATTCAACTCTTACTTCCATTTATGCTTGTTTTTATGTTTCTAGTCGTTTTGATGTGATTCCAAGACTTGTAAATGGTAAAAATGGAAATTAGGGTTAGGGCTAGGGTTTGAATGATTTGTGAGTGATTATGATGTTTTGGTCGAATTTGTGGGTTGGGTTATGTGTATTTATGGTTAATGATGTTTGATTATACTTCAAAATGGGTTAAAAGTCTTTACAAATCGTTTTGGTATGGTTTGGGTCGAAATTGGGGGTTTGGGTTCTTATTTTCTGCACTTGTTGCTGCTGGTGGTGTTGCTGCCCAGTATGGGGCGTAACCTACGCCTCTTAGGGCCGTAGGTTACGCCAGGTCTATTTTGCTTGGGCGTAGGTTACGCCAGTTTGGCCGTAGCTTACGCCTATCCCTATCTTCAAAATGGACCTTACGCCAAAATCTAACTGTTTACGCCAACTTCTACGCCAAAAATGACATTTCTAGAGGGCCGTAGGTTACGCCCATACTGACCGTACCTTACGCCCAGTCAAAACTTGCCCAGCGTAGCTTACGCCTGTTGTAAAAATACTGACCGTACCTTACGCCCATATTGACCGTAAGTTACGGCCTTTGTAATTCTGAACTTTCCTTGTTTGACCTAGTTTGACTTTCTGGACCTTTTTACGCGTCGAGCCTTAATCTAATTCACTTCTTATCTTACTTAACAATGATTAAGAGTCTTAGAAGCCACTTAACGTCGAGAACCACTTTGGAAATTAATTAGGGTTTTTGCCGTGAAATTGTTAAGTTACGTATATGTGTTTATGTATGTTGATGTGAATGAATGATCGATATTTAGGTATTGGACGCACGGAGAACATTGTACTTCCTTAACTCGACTTTATATCGACTTAACTTTCATAAATCATCGAGGTGAGTTTCGTATCTCCCTACTCGCTTGAGATTCGGGCTGAAAAGTGTAAAACTGGTGTGTTTACTTACATTGTTGATTGATTTATTGATTGGGTGACTTGATTATTGGATTGATGTGACAGTTCGTTTCGTTTGATTGATTGGGTTATGTCTCAGTTAATTATTATATATATATATATTAGGATAGACGTACATACATGGAAGTCGGTTATGCCTTCATTGGGTTTTAGATGTGGTGGGAAGGCTGCGGGTGACCCTATATATAAGCATCTGGGACTTGAAGAAAGTAGAATCCTCTGAAATATATGTACGTATAGTTGGTTTAAATTGTGAATAGTGGTTTATGATTGATGAATGTTGATAGTAGGCTTATGGTTGATGAATGTTGATAGTTGGCTTATGTTTGAGGAATATTGATTGTTGGCACAGGTTCATCGTATATTGATTGATGGCACAGGTGCATCGTATATTGATTGTTGGTTTATGACTTATGCATTCACATTTGATTGTAAGCATTGCATACATCGTTGATGAGCCCTCGGCAGGGGATTGCCGACATCCTGGTGCATAGATGTATGCACCCATTTTGGATGTAGAACGTGACCCCGAGTATATAGACATATATATCTCGATGATTTTGAGATACAGCCTTGTTCATTGTGATGACAGAAGGGTATCGTTGCATAGGTGACGGAGTTCACGCATAGGATAGGCATGTTGGCTTATTCATGCATTGGCACTTACCTTGATTCATATATCATTTGTGCATTCTCATCACACATTTACTAGTCTTGTGTAATCTTGTTGTTGGACGATATTGTGTTGCCTAGAGGCTCGCTGTAAGTCATGCCTAGCCTCTATTCGTATATTGTGATTATTATCGTGGGTTCTTTACGAACCATTACTACGAACTCACCAACCTTGTGTTGACTATGCTTAGTACACTTTTCAGGTAATCAGGTTCTCCCAGGGCGTGGAGTTTAGTTGCTTCGCTTGCGGTTTAACCCGGACTATGGACCTCATGGATCAAGGATTCATTGGCCTGCCTTTTGCATTATACTTAGGATCGTTTGCCATCTTTGGATGTTATTATGTTAACTTTGATGGCTATTTGCTCCTGTTGTATTTTGTTACTTGCTTCGTTATGTTTTGGATTCACCGAATCTTTAATTGCATTTAGTTTGTTCTATTGTAATTCCACCTGGTGCTATGTGTTTTCTGTGATATTCCGAGCCTCGGCTTGGGGTGTTACACATTGTCAAACTTGATTGTATGCGGGATATGAGATATTTGGGGATGCATGCGTAAAATGTATTAACCAACGGAGAATTTTATGAATCGATTTAACATATTAGTTATATGGCAAAGGTATGAGAAAATATGTGGTTAAGCGTGATCATTATGCATGATGTAACGGAAATAGATAATGCATATGTAGGTGTGCTAATCAACAAACACTTTCATGAAAGGATTGGTTTACTAGTTTGATAGTTTGGCATGTATAAAGTAGGTTGTTAGGCTAAATTGTATACATGAGATAAGCGAATACGGTGATGTATGTATAAATATTTAATAAATGGACAATTATATGAATAAGAACGGTAGACATGTTTCAAACTTGAGTATGCTCAAAATGTAAATTCTTAACCTAGTTATAAGGAAGAATTAGTAATGATTGAAAACTTATGCATAGTCATACCCAACATATGAGAGATTGTATGTATGGCTTGGTATTGCGAGATTAGTTGATAGACCTACAAAATCTTACCTTCTAACTAGGTTATGTAAATAAATTGTTAGGAAATGCGGTAGAACAAATATGGTTGCCATGATATTCTAATTATTGAATATGCTTAAATTTCGTTGCCTAACTAAGTTGGTGAAATAAATCGTTAGGACTTGGTAATATAGGCGTAAGGGTAATTGAAATCTTGGGAAATTGTGTGTATGGATTGCCATGCTAGCCCCCTTTATTTGAGTATCTCAAAAATCTTGTTGCCTAACTTACTTATTGAATACACAGCTAGGAATTCAAGATGCATGCATAGATGTAAATGGGTTCGTGAACAATTGTATGTATAAATTTGTAGGGCGATTAAGGATTACTTGGCTAAGTTAACCCCCTCCTGTTACTTTATAACTTAGTCAGCAACGTAGAGATTATAAGTATGGCTGTATTACGATTATGAGAACCTCATTGTATTATACATCCCTAAGGTTGAAACTTTAGGAAAATGCCTGAGTTAACTAAGGTGGATTGATTAGAATAGACGAATAACAGTGGAGTTAATTGCGAAGTCAATATCGATGGCGACAACGGAACGTAACGATTCATTGTGAGCTGCTATACAACTATAAACTTACTATGGGCGAGAAGGAACGACCTTGATTAGGCTAACCATAGATTGGACAAATAAAATAAAATAAAATAAAATAAAAAAAATTTTAAAGTCTACCCAACATGTAAAATATGCGCAAGAACGAGCGTCGCGGGAATGGAGTTGAGGTCTAAACGATATTGGGTGGTATATAAACACGTACACGATTGGTAAGGGGTGATTTAATTGGACGCCTAACTTAATGCGCTAACTATAAGGCAAATCGTCATAATAAGTGTTACCTGTTTACAACTAATTGCACTTAATGTTAACCGCGATATGTATATATACATATATAACAATAATAAATAATAAATTCCTGGACACTGACAATAAACTCGTTTGAGAAAATGGATTTATAACCCGGAGATCGATGAATCATGGCGAAAGGTTCTAACACTTGGTATGAAGGATGTGTGCGACGTCACCCGATTCTAAATAACCTAACGAGCTATAAACTAAAAACTTGTTACATAATACGGCTCCTTTAATCGAATGAATTTTGCTAATATAATAGTAAGATGTTTTGAGATAGATGCGATGATTATAAACGAAAAGACAAACGAATCTTTGGTAAACATTCCTTGAGATTTTCAAAAATTTAATTGCGTAACAAATTGTAACTTATGAAGGAGTTCTTTTAACGAGGGAATCAACCATGGTGTGTACGAGATGGAATGATCAGAATGGGATTGGCATGTGAGTGGAAACTCAAGCTGTCCTATAGTACTAAACGGAGCCACGTGCTACAAGTGATGAGAGCGAATAACATTAGCGAGATTTGAATCCTTTGAGAGTGAGAATCGTTGTAATTTCGAGGAACCGGAAGGAATCTTAGGTAGCGAGGTCAAGAAGCTAAGGAGCAAACGCTACACGAATTTCAGAGGTTGGACGATACGCTAAACGCGGGAACGAGTTCACTTGGGAGCGAGGGGACCGTGTAAGGGTTAGATACCTAAAACTGTTTAATAACTAGGGTTTTGTTGAATTTCGGGACGAAATTCTTTTGAACGGGGGAATAATGTAACACCCGTGACTTTTGACCCGTTGACTACTTGTGCAATTTGGCTAACAATTTAGTTAGTAATATAAATTAAAGTCTTTTGGGGTTCATTTAAGTGCAATGTGTACATATAGATCAATTTGTCGTGCAATTTGGGGCTTATGCGCTAGTCGGGTTCATTAGTCGTGCTAATCGATGCTTACAATTTAAATTCAACTAAATGTAAATGACTTTTGTAAATCAAGGTAGAAGCTTGGGAGAATAAGCGAGTTTTAGCGAAACGTTAAGTTAAAGTATGGTTGTGAGTCGTTTTGGCATTTAAAGGGTTAACGTTTAGTTATTTGTCGAATTTAGCGGAGTGGGAGCCTACCCTTTTTGGAGTTTAGGCCGGCCCCCCTTCTAACTCCCCCTCCCCCACTCATTTCATTTCTATCTTCTCCTTCTCTCTCTCTTTTCTCTTCCAAGAAAAACACAAGCACCTATATCTCTCTCTGGATTTCTACCTCATATATTAGAAGTTAAGCAAGATTTTGTTAGGGGTTTTCATCATCAACCTCATCTTAGCAACATATCGAAAATTCGGGTTTCAAGGTGCAAGAAAACATCTAATTCGGGTCAAATTCGGGTTTGAACACTAGGTGGAGATTTTGGTAAGTTAAACTCATCCCATAATCTTTATTTTATGTTTATTTACATATTTCTAGTTGATTTCAAGTAAATTCGGGTCACAAATCGGGTCAAAATGCAAATTAGGGTTTTGTGGATTTAAATTAGGGTTAAGAACGATTTTGGTATGAAATTGATGAAATGAAACGGATTTATGAAGTGGGTTGTGTTTATTTATGTTTATATATGTTTGTTTATGCTCAAAATCGAGTTGGAAAGGTCTTTTGGTCGATCCCTAGGACTAAAATGGTGTTTGGATGTGTTTTGGGTTGTTTGGGATCGTTCTAGGCATAGTTTTGCTGCAGAATTGGCTCACTGCGGCGCAGTGGGAGGTGCCAGACCCCACTGCGGCGCAGTGATAAGTTGCTGGTCAAGCGATTCTTCGTCAACTTCAAACGCTTATAACTTTTGATCCGTAAGTCCAATCGAGTCATATGACCTATCGTTGGAATCGTATAAGAGTCTACTTTCTTTTGGTAACATTCATTTTCCATGAATCTTTCTCCATTTTCAAAAATGTCTAGTCGAATGTGTCTTGTTCTTACGCGGGAAAGCGGTTAGACGTCTAAGAGTTGTGACTCGACCCTAATCTTACTAAACCAACTTGTTTAGGATTATAGAAGTTGACTTTGATGATAATATGATATTTATTGCTAGGTTGCGGACTCGTAGCGGTTGTTGAGCATTTATAACTCCTTTTTAACTCGTAATCGTAGCTTGGAAGCCAAGGTGAGTTCCGTAGTTCCCTACTCAATAGAGATTCGGGCTGAAAAGTGTAAACATATGTGCTTCATTGTTTGAGTGATTTGTTGATTATGCGGTAAACTTTGGTTACATATTGTGATTAAGATAGAACATGACGTGCATTGTAGAGTCGTATGATTTGTTGTACGATAGACTTGTGTTTGAGGTTGATTATGCTTTTGTGTTTATTGATATATTGATTGTTTGACTTGATTGTTGGATTGATGTGACGGTTCTTTTCGTTTGATTGACTTGGGTTATGTTTTAGTCAAGTATTACTTTTACATTAGGATAGACGTACATACATGGAAGTCGGTTATGCCTTCATTGAGTTTTAGATGTGGTGGGAAGGCTGCGGGTGACCCTATATATAAGCATCTGGGACTTGAAGAAAGTAGAATCCTCTGAAGTATATGTACGTATAGTTGGTTTAAATTATGGTTGTTGGCTTATGATTGATGAATGTTGATAGTTGGCTTATGTTGGATGAATGTTGATAATTGGCTTATGTTTGAGGAATGTTGATAGTTGGCTTATGTTGGATGAATGTTGATAATTGGCTTATGTTGGATGAATATTGATTGTTGGCACAGGTTCATCGTATATTGATTGATGGCACAGGTTCATCGTATATTGATTGTTGGTTTATGATTTATGCATTTACATTTGATTGTAAGCATTGCATACATCGTTGATGAGCCCTCGGCAGGGGATTGCCGACATCCTGGTGCATAGATGTATGCACCCATTTTGGATGTAGAACGTGACCCCGAGTATATAGACATATATATCTCGATGATTTTGAGATACAGCCTTGTTCATTGTAATGACAGAAGGGTATCGTTGCATAGGTGACGGAGTTCATGCATAGGATAGGCATGTTGGCTTATTCATGCATTGGCACTTACATTGATTCGTATATCATTGTGCATTCTTATTACACATTTACTTGTCTTGTGTAATCTTGTTGTTGGACCTTATTGGGTTACTTAGAGGCTCGCTGTAAGTCATGTCTAGCCTCTATTCGTATATTGTGATTATTGACGTTGGTTCTTTATGGACCATTACTACGAACTCACCAACCTTGTGTTGACTATGCTTAGTACACTTTTCAGGTAACCAGGTTATCCAGGACGTGGAGTTTGATTTGTTTGCTTGCTGTTGAACCCGGACTGGACTTATATGGATCAAGGATCCATTTGCCTTATGTTGCATAGTATTTAGGATTGATAGCCTTCTTTTGATGTCGTTTGTAATATTGATGGTTTCTTGCTCCTGTTGTATTGTGATACTTGTTTCTTTTATTGTATGGATTCACCGAATCCTTTATTTGCATTTAGTTCATGTTCTACATTAATTCCACCTTGTGCTATATGATTTCCGTGATATTCTGAGCCTTGGCTTGGGGTGTTACAAATTCAACTGAATTCATATGTAAAGAGTTCATGTCTATATCTTCTTCCTGCTCTATAGCATTTGAACTATGATTCCGTCTATTTAAGATTCTAGATAATTGATTCATAATGAAAAGTTTTTAATACAAAAGATCTTAATGAAAAAATCTAGTTTAATTTTAAAGTAATAGGTTTATATTCCGGGAACACCCCCATACCGTCGTGGTCCGGCTACCCTTTTCAAATCAAATAACGGGCTTTACGCTAATCCAACCGTCGGTCGACAGGGCTTACCAACGCAATACTTACCCATACCTTAAAATTATACTTTATTTGTTCATTAAATTCTTGTATTAAATAAATTTTCATAGTGATTCAATTATAAAGATCCAGATTTTTTATCAAGAGAATTTTTACAGGGAATATGAGCTCAGATTCTTCAAAAAAGATTGTTTTAGCAAAAAACAAATTCTCAAGTTCTCAATTATCAAATTCTCAATTCTCAAGATCTACTTCAAATACACCTCATTTTCCACCACTTCCGATGATACAAAATAGATTTGCTCCATTAACTCCAGGCCCAAGACCTAGACCTCCATTTTCATCTATTATACAAACCTTAGAATCAAAACCTATTATTCAAAAACCAACCTCATCTGCTTCATCATCCATTTCTCCAGCTACCATTCCTTATCTTACAAACCCCAATACTAAGATTATAAAAATTTTAGAATCAATTGAAGTTGAAAAGGTGCAAAAAAGTTTTTTCACCTTAATAGATTTTCTATATCCCAAAGGTTGTCATTTCTATAATGGAGAATATAAAACCAGAGAATATTATCAAGCTATTCTCGTTGATTCAGAATCTGTAATAATTCGACACAATTTTAATAAAGAAGATCCCTCTAAAATAGCTTATAGTCAAGTTAAGATTTTAAGAGTCCTTACTTTAAAAGATTGGAATTCAAAGCCTTATATTTCAAAAACTCTCTCAAATTTTCCTTCTTATCCTCAGTATAATTATTATGATTATCAAGAAGCTTGGGAAAAACCTTTTTATTAAGAAATTATGATCATTCTTGGTTTTTCCAATTTGATGACGATTTTTCAAATATTTATCCTACATGGTTTATCAAATGGTTTAAATATATGGGAATTCGACCTGAAACTTTTCCCAAAGATATATCCGAAGCATTCTCAAAGTTTACAAATTATTTTCAACAAGATGGAACCCCTATTTTCGAATACACTTTACAATTTATGAGTACATTTAGAATCCCATGGATCTCTTCATGGACTTATATTTTCAAAGAAGAGAAAAATACAGAACTTTCTCCACCTTTACTCTATAGACAATATAAATTCAAATGGTGGAATAAGTTTTCATAGAAAAAGCAAATGTTCAAGTTGTCAACAGATATTACAAGGAATTAACAAATCAATATGAAAAAAGTCTCAAGTCTCCAGTTCAAGATTTCAAAGTTCACAAAGAAGATCAAGAGTATATTCAAAGGATTCAAGCCTGCAGTTCTCAAGAAGAAATGTTAAAAATTTTTAATGAAATTCGGCATTCACCATCTCCTTCAAGAAAATCATCGCCAGATACAGAAATATTTCAAGATTCTCAAGACCCATATGATATGATGTAATAAAAAATTAGTAATAATAAATTATAATAATAATAATGCATTTTCAAGATCAATCATTCAAAATAAAGACAAAAGACCTTTTGTCAAAACCAATAATTTAGCTTTTGAAAAAGAACGGCCATAATTCATCTACTTTTGGCAAAGTAGATTCCAATAATTCACGACCCACCAGCCCTCTTGACCCATTCCCTCCCCTTATCTCTCCCTTCACCACACATTTCTCTCTTCTCTTTTCTTTCTTTCTCTTTTCTCTCTAAGTAAAAAGCAAGACCAAACCATCTCCTCTCTTCATTTCTCTTGCTATATTTGGTGTTTTGGGTTTAGATTAACTCGAGAATCATTGTCATCTTCATCTCATTATCATCTAAGCAAAGGATTTCATTCTTAGTTCAAGGTTTTACCCATTTTGACCCAATTCGGGTTCTAGCTCGAGAAGGAAGTTTTGGTAAGTCTAATTCATCCCATTTACTTCTATTTATGTTAGTTTACTCGTTTCTAGTCATCTCGTACATTTACAAGTTCTAAATCGCCTTAAAATGAGTTTTGGGTTAATTAGGGTTTAATTAGGGTTTGTTCGATTTGGAAGATTTGATGATGTTATGGATGGAAATATGGGTTTGGGCAAGTGTATTAGTGTTAGAAGGTCAAATGTAACTTCAAAACGGGTCCTATAGCATTGAAGATCGATTTAGGGTTTTGGTTCAAGAGGAAATAGGGTTTTGGGTTGAATTTTCTGCATTTAGGGTTGCTGATCGTAGGCTTGCCCAGTAAGGGGCGTAACCTACGGCCCTGTGGGGCGTAAGTTACGCCAGTTGAATTTCCTTGGGCGTACCTTACGCCAAATGTGGGCGTACCTTACGGTGCTCTCCATTTTCATTACGCCAAATTGCTTCTGTTTACGCCCCCTTGCACTTGAACTTTGTATGGGCGTAAGTTACGGCCCATAGGGGCGATGCTAACATATAACAATCGTTTGATCACCCGAAAGCATGAAATCAATAACGTTTAATCATATAACCCAACCCAAACCCCATGGCCTGGATTGAATACTCAACTAAGACTCCAATAATCAGATTTCAAAGAGGATTATACCTATATTACCTGCACTTGATATAGGGGATTCAAGATCTAAGCAATACTTGATCGAAACGACACAAAAACGATTGGATCTTGTCTTGGAAAGGGAGGGGATCGGCTAGGGCTTCTTCTCACACACACAATGCAGCAGCTTTTGTGATAATTAGGGCTGTAAAACTGCCCTCTAACCCCTGATTAGCCCTTCTAAATCTTACACTTAGCACCCCTCAACTTCTAAACTTAACTTCTTTAGCTTAAACTTCTATCGGGAGTCTTAACACACTAACAAGCACATAACTACTTTACTTCACGATAACTACTTACGTTTAAGGCTACATTAATCATTTCACTTTAACACACAAGCATTAAATCACACAATCACACATAAAACAATTACACACAACAAACCTAACGTTAATTAATGGAAGGTCAAATAGTCAAACACGAAAAGTTTGGGATGTTACATCTATAATCTCTATACATAATCAAATATGATTATGAACATAAAAGTAAACAATAACAGATAACAAATCGAATTTGATGTTACTCATACATTTCCACAAAACAAATGGATTTTATATCCACAAACCTTTACACCAAAAAATTTAATTCAGAATCATAAAGTTGATTAAATCATATTATCAAACATTGATTTAGACATTTCATCAAACACCTTATGCAATACTCAATCAAATGTGATTTGATATCTAAATCATATATAAGAAACTTTGGTTTAGACATTTCATCAAACACCTTGTAGGCAATATTGTACCAAACAACAAAGTCAATTAAATAACTAATAAAATTTAACAAGTTCAAATGTTAGAATAGATCTAATCACATATTATCAAATTACATTTGATTATCACCTGAGAAAATTCGAATTTACATAACAAAAAGTCGTAATATTCGTATTCAATACATCCTTCATTGATATTAACATCTCAAGATCCATTGATGATGACTGATGAAGATGATGATGACGACGGAAAATGATGGCTGTGCCATTTCGATTGGAACGCGACGGTGACCTAAACACGATGGGGGGGTGGTGGGTGGTGGTGGTGGTGATGTTAGTGGTGATTTTCCAAGAGGGGGAGTGAGAGAGAAAGAGAGATCTGTGTGTGTGTGTTTGAACTAGATAGCAAAGAAGTGGGATAATGTGTCAAATGACGAAAATACCCCTCCGTGTTTTTTTTTAATATCAGCCGTAGATCTGTTTTGATCCAAGGGCTGAGATTTAGCCTTGGGTTTCACCAAATTTTATGTTTTCACATGAATATAACTCTATATATATATATCTAGAGTAAACTTCTCCGCGCTTCGCAGCGGTAGCAAAAAACTAAAATAAAAGCATTATATTTGACATCATTACGGAATACATTCTGCTCACGTAATTCAACTTTTTTCATACAAATTACAATAGTCTGCAATACAGAATGTGAAATCAAAAACTATCTCAAGTACCTGAGTAAAAGTGTAGATTACCATTTAGAAAATAAGCCTTTAGGGGTTTTTGTTTTGAGTGCTATATATATTTGAATTCTGAAGTATAGAGGCTTTGGTTAGTAATATTGTAACTTCTTTGCGGCTGTTGTGGTGAATTCGCGGCGGAAGCACAATTTATATGCATCGGTTATTCTGTAAATAATCAAAGTCATTTAATAATTCATTTCATAAGCTGTTTAGCTTTGCAGCTTGGTTTGTTTGAGTTATATATTTACTATGTATATTGTGGGCACATAAACGAAATAAATCAATAGTTAAGTTCCAGTACTACCCTACAACCTCAATTGAATGTCATTAACTTAGCATGACTTAGCATGACCAAACGGGTGTTCTAAACTTGTCGGTATACTCGCCATATTTTATATTCATTCAATATTATATACATTCAATCGTTATCCAACCTAGAAAACTCAAGGTAGTACAATATATATAATATATTTATTTATATTTATTATAGTAAATAGTTAATTAATCACGTGAGAATAAGGGACTAAGAGATGATAAATGCATTCTTGAGTTCAATCCTGCTTAGTATGTCTATACAAAGTGGACGATAGCTAGTATTAAAGTTCTTCATCAAATAGGTAGAAAACGAAAATGAAAAAAAATATTATCATCGAATTTGCATATTTTCGGCCCACCAAAAAGTACACACATCAGTAATGAAATATCAGATCGACACATGTTTTTGTGTGTCTTAGGCCTAAGAAAAGGAGCTTACAAATAATAACAAAGCTACACATTAAAGATTGCCGGCTACATAAATATTAGATGTATGCTTGTGTGATGCAACGACATTGGTAATATGGTGACGGGTGGTGGTGAGGTGTTTATTAATGTAAAAGTTTTGATTTAAAAGGTGGTAGTGCAGTTATTTTGGGGGTTGAGAAATTTATGTTATAAATTATTTCATTAAGGGTATTATAACGAGAAAGTCACCCGGGCGTTGCCCGGGGAATCATTTCGTTCTTATATACGATAACTAGATTATTATCCCGCGTAATACGCGAGTTAACATATATAATCATCATAATGTTACTGTGTATTAAAAAAATACATTAACTTTAAATATATAATATTTTAATATGTAATAAGAACTCATCTAATTCATATGATTTTTATCATGAAATATTAATTCGTGTATATATTAAAAAAAATTCACTTTAACAACCTATTAACCAATCAAAATTCTTGACTATACTAAATAATTCTTATCTTGGACCCAATATTATATTTGATTAGCAAAAGTTAGTGAATTTTTACATAATTCTATAATTTTTAGAGTTAATTGTAAGATTGGTCCATGTGGTTTGTACATTTTAGCAAGGGGGGTCCCTTTTCGAGAATCGTTGCAATGGGGGTCTCTATTTTGAGAATTTTTTGCAAAATTGGTCCAATTTTGACGGATCCGTTAAAGGTGGCCGTCAAGTGTGCACGTGTGCAGCACGTGTAGGAGTATTTATGTATTTCCACCCCACAAGGACCCCCATTGCTAAAATGAAAAAACCACAGGGACCAATCTTGCAACTAACTCTTCTTTACATATAATAAAAGACTATTGACCTAACCACTTCTTAACAATTTAAAAATCTTAGTTAACCTAAAAATTAAATTTACATATGTATCGTAATTAAAATTATAAATCAAAAAATATGGAACTAAAAAACTTTTAATTATTAATTATATTAATAGTTGTAGAAAAAATTTAATTAACTTACAATTTTTAAAAATCCATCACTAATTAATACTCTTTAACTTTTCCATAAAAGAATAAATCTTATTAAATAATTAACTTAAATATAAATTTTAACACTTTTTAGCTTTTCATGATTATTTATAGTTAAATTACTAAAAACATATTTTCACTTAAAAATTCTAAAACTTATAAATACTTCAATTGATGATTAAACTCCAATTCACATAATAACTTATATCTACATTCTAAGAATATATCAAAGATTTTATTTTTTAAGGCAAATATCAAATTACTAGTTTGCTTTTTCTTATATTTGTAAATTAGAATTTATAAGTTTTTTATTTGCATTTATTTAATAATTTATTTTATTTCAAAAAATGTTGCTGACTTTCTGTGTATTTGACACGATAATAGATAACTAAAATACCATATATGACATTTATATTATTCGAACAGATTTGCTTTTTTCTTTTTAATAAATATCAAATTCTTAACATACAATCTTTTATTTATTTAAGCTTATATAATAACAAAAGTTTATATATAAATCAGTTTTTTAAAATAAAAGTATTTATATAAGGTATATCTCCATTATTAAAATTTTAAAGTGTTCATAAATTTACTATTAGAGACCTAACGAGCAGATAATTGTACGTTACAATCTTTTGAATTAAATCAAAAAAGATATTAAGGTGTTAGTTGCAAGATTGGTCCCTGTGGTTTTTTCATTTTAGCAATGGGGGTCCCTGTGGGGTGGAAAGTACATAAATACCCCCACACGTGCACACTTGACGGCCACCTTTAACGGATCCGTCAAAATTGGACCAATTTTGCAAAAAATTCTCAAAATAGGGACCCCCATTGCAACGATTCTCGAAAAGGACCCCCTTGCTAAAATGTACAAACCACAAGGACCAATCTTGCAATTAACTCTAATTTTTAAGTTAATAAATCTATTGTTTTAATTTCAGTCAACTGGTAATTTACTAATGAAAATCAATTTTAATTTATTTGTATCTCAAACTCTATCTGTTAATTCGAGTATGAATCTTAAATGTTGTTTTTCGATCGATATATTCATTTAAAAAATTTTGGGTTTACGAATTCATTTTTTATCAGCAAAGTGATACATTGTTCTGAAAAAAAGGGTATAATACTCATGTAATTGTTATGCACTATTTTATTTTATTTTTATCAAAAGTTGATTTGTCGTTACAGTGTCCAGTTTTAAGTACAAACAATTTTACTTTGCGATACCTCGAGTTAAATTAAAAAGTATAAGATGGAAATGATAAACAACAAATGTCAGATTAAAAAATATAAACAAAGACTGTCTACAAAAAAGTTACAAAAAATAAAATACAATATATGTGTTCAATGTTTTAGAAGTATATTCTTTTAAATTTGTTTTACCTACATTTATATTTATATTTACATATTTAATAATTCATCTTATTTTAAAAATGTCATAAAATACCCGTGTATTTGACAAAAGCATAAATTTGGTATATACTAAAAGAGAACAGACCTAATTAACCTCAATTGAGCAATTACATTCTGATTTCTCTAAATTAAGTTATTAAACAGTAACTAAATTATGTTATTTAAAAATTAATTACTTAAATGTTAACGTTTGTGTGATATTGCTGCTTTGATACTTTTCTTTTCGATATTACGTGGATCATACCCAACGTTTCCAAAACTCCACTCGGACCATACTGGAACCAAACGCCGTTTGATGGCCGTTAAAAACCCCCCACGTGACTTGCACGTGAGGGGTAAAAATGTAATATCGCGTTTCTTAATTACTTAAATGGTACCTAACGTTTGCACGATATTGCTGGTTTCATACCTAATGTTTAGTTATTTTATTTATTTTTTTATATTTTTTTTGAAAGGTGAATTTCGCTTGAAACTTCGTGTTGCGATAGGTCTAACATATGTTGTCTTTTTTTTTCTAACGACAACGTATATTAGACCAACTGTTGTCGAATCGCGACACAAAGCTTAAAGCAATGTTTTAAATGCCGGTAAATACCGGCCGGTATTTCTGGTATTCCCTGTATTTTCCGGTATTACCGTTGCGGTATTTCCGATATTTTCAAAAAAGAAAATTTGAAATTTTTTAAAATTATTTTTATGATACTTTATTGCTATTTTTGGTTTTTGTGAACTTTAAAACTTATATTTTGTTATGAAATACCTATTTGGTATTATTTTTGAGTGGATTATAAGTGCATTTTGACTATTTTCGTTAAATTGTAACAAGTTTTGGAGAAATTTTATAAAAAAATAAAACAAAAATAGTCGTACGCCGGTATTCGGTAATACCGATAATACCGGAATAATACCGATTTTTCCACACCGGTATGACTAAAATACCGGTTTTTAAAACATTGGCTTAAAGCGAAATTCACCTTTCAAAATAAAAAAAAATACAAAAAATTAATAACTAAACATTAGGTATGAAACCAGCAATATCGTGCAAACGTTAGGTACCATTTAAGTAATTAAGAAACGCGAAAATACATTTTTACCCCTCACGTGCAAGTCACGTGGGGGGGTTTTAACGGCCATCAAACGGCGTTTGGTTCCAGTATGGTCCGAGTGGAGTTTTGGAAACGTTAGGTATGATCCGCGTAATATCGAAAGGAAAGGTATCAAACCAGCAATATCGCGCAAACGTTAGGTACCATTTAAGTAATTAACCCTATTTAAAAAAGTAAATAAAATCAAAGAACTTTAATTATTAATTATTTTAACATTTATATATAAAAAAAGTCTCATTAATTTACACTTTTTTGGTTTCCATCACTAATTTACACTTTTTAGCCATAAATACTTAATTTATATTTATTACAATTTTTAACCATCAACTTGATAAGATTTTTTTAAAATTTTTCATCATTTAGGTAATTAGAAAATTCAACACATAAAATATTGTCTATAAAAAAGTATTTCAAAGATGAAATAAAATATATGTGCTCAATATTCTAGAAGTATATTCTTTTAAATGTGTTTTTAATTACATTTTTACATTAGAATTTATATATTTAATAATTTATCTTATCTTTAAAATGTTATAATGCTACATTTTTATTTTTCTTTTTCTTTCTTCTTTCTAATTACTAATTTTATTTTAAATCAAATAAAAATATTTTAACAAATTACAATAATAATTATAAAAAACATAAATACAAGCCCATATGAGTAGATCTTTTATGCAGCTGATGAGCTATTATTAAAGCAAATTACATAGTTTCATGTGAATGTGCGTATACAACCAATAACATATCTACAATTTTGATTTAATAAATACTCTTATAAAAATATAATAATTCTATTATTATCTTAGGGAAAAGTTTAATTGTAATACTATAAGCTTACATTTATCAACTCCTTTAAAAAAAGCTACTACCAAACAATCTTCTTCTATATTACGATTCATATCTTTTTTCAATTTGTCAAATGTCAATTTAGTTTAATTATAAATTAAAAACATAATAATCATTATACAAATATATCATTATATTAAGATCATAGAAAAAGTCTCACTAATTTACACTTTTTTATTTTCCATCAATAATTTACACTTTTTAGCCATAAATACTTAATTTATATTTATTACAATTTTTAACCATCAACTTGATAAGATTTTTTTAAAATTTTTCATCATTTAGGTAATTAGAAAATTCAACACATAAAATATTGTCTATAAAAAAGTATTTCAAAGATGAAATAAAATATATGTGCTCAATATTCTAGAAGTATATTCTTTTAAATGTGTTTTTAATTACATTTTTACATTAGAATTTATATATTTAATAATTTATCTTATCTTTAAAATGTTATAATGCTACATTTTTATTTTTCTTTTTCTTTCTTCTTTCTAATTACTAATTTTATTTTAAATCAAATAAAAATATTTTAACAAATTACAATAATAATTATAAAAAACATAAATACAAGCCCATATGAGTAGATCTTTTATGCAGCTGATGAGCTATTATTAAAGCAAATTACATAGTTTCATGTGAATGTGCGTATACAACCAATAACATATCTACAATTTTGATTTAATAAATACTCTTATAAAAATATAATAATTCTATTATTATCTTAGGGAAAAGTTTAATTATTTAATAATCTAAAGCTTACATTTATCAACTCCTTTAAAAAAAGCTACACCAAACAATCTTCTTCTATATTACGATTCATATCTTTTTTCAATTTGTCAAACTTAAATTCAACATCCACACTTACACAAACTCATTAACAATATGAACAACAATTCAAAAAATCTTAATGGGAAACAGAAACCCAAAAAACGAAAATTAATTAGCATATAGCAGATGTAACAGAAGGTAACCCAAAAAATGGTTCATCATTATATGAAGTCCCAATCAATTATATGATAAAAAACGGAATATCGAGAGGTACACATCTAAATTATTTCACTATTAAATAAAAAAATACATCATTGTAATATTTGTCTGTACAAAATACATTGACATGGACGACCCAACTTATATTTGTAACTCATGACATTAGCCCCGTGTCCAGTATTAGACACAAGTCTAAAATTTAATGGTATATTACATGTCTGCATATGTTTTCGAATCACATCGGAATTAAAATTGGTTATTAAAGGTTTTATCTGTTTTTTATTTATTTAGAAAAGGTAAATATAAATCAGATAGATATTAAACATGCTACACGCATGCATTAGGAACAAAAATTTAATTACGTAAATTTTCTAAAATTAAAAGTAAATATACATTAAAAGTAAATATACAAGAGGGATATATTTTGACTAATCATATAAAGTATAAGTATTAATATTGTCATTTAATAAAGATGAAATAATTAAATTTGATCTAATGGTTTAAATCAAAGATGTAATTCATCTAAGGGTTCTTATTTGTTTAGTAATGAATTTAGGAGTGTGTTATATATATATTGGTAGACATGTAAAATTTGATATCGACCTCTTTAACATTTTCTATATCAATATCCTCGTGCGTACTTGTAATTTTGAGATTGATAAAACCGTTTTAAGCAATTAAACAAATATATATAATGACGAAGTTAATAAAATAATATTTACTCGTCTTGGAATTCATTCAAACACATGACACACAAACGTACTCTATAAATCATAAAATTACACATATCATAACTAAAATATTTTGATTTGATTAACTTTTGAATGAATTTTATAACAAAACGTAGGTAAAATGAACACATCGCAACGAATTTTTTAAAATTTAACAAACATTACATTTTAAAAGACGTAAAAGAAAAACTAAATATGTTTAATAACATATTAATAAAAACATTTCGAAATTCTTTTATTGACGCATAAATGGATCTCTCGCCACTTAAAAACATTGAATCATTAAAAAAAGGTTTGTAAACGTCGATAAAAATAACAATATGATAGGTCCCAAAGGAGATAACATAATGGTTTAAATGTCTCAAAGAGTTGTAGAGGGGGGGTGAATACAACTTTTAAACTTAATCAGCTTGAAAACAGTTTTTAATGCGGAATATAAATTATCTTAGAGTATTTGTCCATATCAGCTTGAGATAGTTATATTAATGGAACAATAAGTAAATAAACAGAATATAAAGACAGTAAAGTAAAGTGCAGTCCAAGAACAAAGTGCAAGCTGAGTTTCAACCAATTCTTTTATTGAAGAATAAAAAAAATTACAAGTAGTCGTGGAACAGATTAGCCTACAAGTCTAAGTACTTGGCTGAATAGCAAGTTACAACTTTGTTTATTAACTCTACTAGCCCAAGCTGAGTACAACACAGATCCAAGCTGATAGCTTTAATCGTTGTGAGAGTTTAATGTTATGGATGCACACATTCTTGAGACATAAAGGCTGGTTTATATAGGCATCAACACTGCCTTGGATGCCGTCCATTTCTTTCCACGCGTCTTGATCTAATGGCTTCTGTTTGATCAGTACTAGGTGACAGTGACATTGTCCTTTTTGTTCCCTATTTGTTCACCAAGGTTGATCGTGCAACAACAATAAAATGGACACCTCATAGAATGTTTATAATCAACAACTGACACTTCTAGAATGTCCTTTCTGATGCTTATCCAGTTGATTGACGATATACACAAAATTATAACAACACTGGAGCACTTGCAAGACTCCAGGCTGAACATGTACCTTCCAAGCTGACTGTAAGATCCAAGCTGACTTCCACCCATCAGCTTGGTCTTCTATCCTTGTTCTTCATCTTCGATTTAGACCAAGTGCTAGTTCTTCTTTTGATGCAACTTGAGAAATACCATCTTCCAGTGAAGATGTTCAAGCTGACTCAGCTTGGAACCATCCAAGCTGACTCAGCTTCAGAACCAAGGTCTTAAGTATTTCTTGAGTTGTTTGTCATCTTCAAATCTATCTTGTAATATGTGAGTGACTTGACTCCAACACAATTACAATGATTAAATTTGAAATAATAAACATTATTATGTTTAAAAAGCTATTAAAAAGAAAATAAATATTGGTATTAAAAATTAAGTTGAAAAACAAAACTATTTGTATTAAAAAGTTAAATCTCTTGTAAAGCAATCAATAAATTTAAAACTATACAAATTATTATAAAAATGTTGATGTTTTTTTTTTAAACATTCAATACTGGTATTTTATAGATAAAAGGAGCTAGTGAGAAACTAGATTACAAACAGGAGTAGAAAGAAAACATAATGCAGGGATACATAAATAAAACATAAAGGAAATTTTGGAGAATCAAAAATTAAAGTTGCACCATTTGAGCCAGTCAAGGTCCAGGTTCGATGATCGATTGGATATTCAAAGGAAGCTTGTTCTTTTTATATCAATCATGGCAAAACGCAGGCTGGGAGGATACAAATGTTGATGTTAAAAACAGTTAAAAAAATTGAATTTATTGTGTTTTAGTAAAATCTTTGAAAAAAAAACGTTGACGGGAGTTGAACCCTTGTCAACTCCATAATAGGCAACGCCCATTACCAAGTGAACTACTGAAATTTTTGTTTTTTATTTGCTGTAGATAACATTTATCTCTTTTGCCTGTGATTTAAATATTGGGATGCGAAATGAAATAAATGTTTGGAAAATAAAAAGGGAGCCAGGATTCGAACCCGCGATATGTCAGAGGCAGCGCGTGTTACCAACTGAAGCAACATAACGTTTGTTAAATTATTTGGTTTATTTTTCATATATACGTTTTTAATTTCGAATAAAATAATATGTATGCACTCCGTACTCCCGTTTTTATTATTATATATAATATAAAAGTTAACTCATGATGAAACAAAATTATCTCTCTTAATGTTTTATAGTGATTTTTTTTATGATATAGGTTAATTGGAAAATGATGGATCCTCCTAAACAATAGCTAAAAAATCCTCCTAAAACCTTATGAATGTGACAAGTGGATTCCACTTATTCTCTTTCCTAATCTCCCCTTTGAATTCCCACATGTCATCATACAATTAATTAGGAGGATTTTTAGGCTAATGAATTAGGAGGATTAATCATTCTCCAGGTTAATTTAAAGGTCAGCCATCAATCCAACCATCAATTTGCCTCTAATGAACTCTTCACCATCAATTATTGTGGTTTTTCATCCGCTGCAAATGATGAACCCTTCAACCATCAATTCTTCTAGCTTTTCATCTAGAACAGTTAGGGGTTTCTGTAACAAATGGCAAGTGAGTGTTTGTCATCTTTTGTTACTATCTGAAATATTGTTTAAGTGAGTGTTTCTCATCTTTTGTTACTATTTGAAATATTGTTTCATAAGAGTCTTCGTAAGGGCTTCTTAATTTTCTTAATTGAATATTTCTTATCAATCGATAATGACGGATAAATTTACTGTAAGTGCACGTCTATGTCAATAGCAGTCTAGATTGTTTGAGCTTATATTGTAATATGTCTTTGTAATGTGATTGTCATTAATGAACTTAGTATTATGCATAGAATACTAGATTAAGTTTAAGTATTGAATGTGTAATAATCTGCTTAAGTATGAATTGCGACCTCGCAATTCATAAGGGAAATGCGACCTCGTAATTGCAGGGTCAATTACAAGGCAAAACACAAATTACGACCTCGTAATAGTGTCGAGCTGGGCTTGAAATGCGAGGCCGCTGCGCTGAAGCCCAATCGTGTTGATCCCTATAAATACCGAACCCTAACAGAGATTAAGGTTGAACTTTTGTCGAAATTTCGTGCATATTTGTGGAGGTTAAGTCGTCAAGCATTGTTCTGCTAGCCTAGAGAAGATCTGCGAGGCAACAGATTATCTGAAGGCTTGTTGTGAATCACCAAAGTTATAGTGAGGGATTCCGCACCTCAAGATAACTGGAGCAAACTATTAACGATCCGATTCAAGGGGACTTACAAGTGGTATCAGAGCCTCTTGGTTTCATACCGGAAGGTTATAGTTTGTTGGTGATAGACAACGTTGGTTTAGGGTCGTTTAGACGTGATTCTTTCATGAGTTAACGACCGAAAACCTGTTTTGTGACCTCTGTTGGTTTTTACAGCAGTCGAAGGCGTGATATTGGGTGTTAGGTTTTTGAATTCAAGAGTTTAAAGGTTTCAGCATCGTTTGTGACCTCGCGGGCTCGTATTACCTCATCCAGCTCAATTTACGACCTGGATAGCTAATTACGGGACCTCGTATCTCATTTGCGACCTCGTGAGCTCTTTAAGACCTCACCAATTCAATTACGACCTCGAGTTGTAATTTGTGACCTCGTATTTCTCATGACCTCGTTTATTATTGAACAGTTCGTATAATTTTGCTAGCTCGGAGAAAATGACGTCTCAATTACCCGCAAACTATCAAGCACTGCTGAATCAATTAATTCCGATGGATCATGAAACCGGAAAGGCCAATTCACCGCCCAAGTTGATAAGCCTTGATAGATATTTCAATTGGAAGGGCAGATTTGAGTCATATTTTTGACTTATGGATGTAAGGATGTGGATTTGTATTGTCAATGGTTATGTACATCCTACAGTAGCAAATGACAAAGATGCTTATGGTTCGAGTAGTGGGAAAGCTTCTACTTATGAGCAAATGAATGTAGATCAAAAGAAGGACTACGAAGCTGAAAGTAAAGCTTTAGGATCACTCCGAATGGCTCTCAAAGGGGAATTCTTGCACTTGTTTGAAAAGTATGAAAGTGCAAAAGGCTTATGGGATGCACTCAAGGAGCATTGTGAAGGTGACGAAGATCTCAAGAAGAGACGGAAGGACTAGTTGAAGAAACAATACTATGTTTTCACAAGCTTCAAAGATGAATCTCTTGATGAGATGTTGATTCGTTATAGTCATTTGCTAGTTGAGCTTTCATACTTTGGGTACAAGCCTGATTCAGATGAAGTAATCGAGAAATTGTTGGATTCTCTTCCAGCTAAGTGGGAAGGGTTTGTTACGTCTATCCAGCAAAATCCCGAAAGATGAGAGGTCAAGATATGAAAAGAAAGTCAAAGGAAGCAGGTGGCAGTGATTTTGTTCAGCGCCCTGAACTTTATCATAGCAAGTCAAGCGTTCCTTCTGTAAAACCTTCAGGAGGGGATTACTACCTTTTACAGTGGAGATGATGAAAAGTTGAAAATGACGATGGATTCTGACAACAACTTGATGTATGTAACTTCTCCGGAATCAGCTATGGTTGTTCATAATGGGAATCAGAAAAGTAGTTCTCCTAGCTCAGATTTATCAGGAATGCCGATGAGCATAAGATCTGCTGAGGGACATTTGGGCATGCTTGCTTCGTTTGTGTCTGCTCATGAGAATTTAATAGGAGGAAAACTGTCTGATCCTGATCTGGTTAGGGAGGATTACAAGCAAGTTGATCTAGATGATCTGGAGGAAATGGATCTAAACTGGCAATTGGCAATGCTAACATTGAGAGTTCATCGATTCACTGATAGAACCGGAAGGAAGGTCATAGACGGCAAGGTGGGATTTGATAAGACTAAAGTGAAGTGTTTCAACTGTGATGGTTTTGGACATTTTGCACGTGAATGTCAGAGGCCAAGACGGGACAACAATTCAGCTACAGGCCGTCAGAACTTCAATCAAGGTGGTTCTATAACAAGTCAGAATTCAGTACGTCAATATGCTAATACTGGGAACCGAAACTCAGGAGAAACGGACAACTCAAGGGCTTTGGTTGTTCAAAATGATGGTACTTATAATTGGGGTTCGACTAGTGCCGATGATCAGAATCATGCATTCATGGCTGAAATTCAAGACTTTGATGGAGGAATGAACGATCTTGTTGATAATTCATTCGACTATACCTTGTATGCCAGCACGGATGATCATGATAGTTTTCATCAGAGGGTAGAAGAGGAACCTGAACCATCAGAACCAGTAAGAGCTGAAAATGAAGAAGCTTCCACTAAAGCTAATGAATCTGTGGAAACTGAGAAAAAGGGTAAAGATGTAAAGATTGAGATACCTGAAAATCTGAGTACAGAAGGGCTCGTGAAATTTGTAGCTAATCTTGAAGCACCAGAGTAACATGTAAGTTTCTCTTTACAATCTTTTATCTCTGTTTGTAGGCATAGCATAGGTTTGTCTAGCGAAGTATCTGTTCTTAAAAGAGAGATTGAATCAACTAAGACCTTGCTGAATGATGCTACTAGTGATAGGACTAAGTTAGCAACGGACGTAATGGTTAATAAAGGTCATGCTAAAGAATATCTTAATCGGATAAAATCTGAAGAAGATAGGTTTGAATCTCTTAGAGTTGAATATGCACAGTTACTAGGCAGAAAACAAATGTTAGATGAAGATTTTGAGAGGTTAGTAAAAGAAAGTGCTAAAGGGGATAAAGAATTAGCAGATTCTAGGGTAAAAATTGTTGAACTAAGTGGCAAACTGAATAAAATAAGAGATATAGGAACTATGATGGGTCACCTTAGAGATGCTAAAGAAAAGGGTGAACAACCTAGTTTTGTCAAGAGATATAATGCAGTTTCGCCACCCTTTAGTCAAACTATGATAGTTTTCAGAAGCTTACTTTAGAAGAATTTGAAAAATCGAGTTATGTAAATGTACCTAAGACTACCCCTTCAGAGACTAAATCTAGTGATGTTCCTGTCCCTGAGATTTCTAAGTCAGAGGGATCTGAGAACAAGACTAGTGAATCTAAGGCTCACTCAGACCCAAGTGAAGCTAAACGGACAATGGATAACAAACTAAAAGGTGTTGAAAAAGAAGTTGAAATGGAAACAATTGTCTACTTTACTTTGAAAGGTAATTATAAAGTGTTTTCAGCAAAAGAGTCAGATTTAAACGGTAAATACCTGAAAAATATTGAACAAATCTGGAGTATTGATGAGCCCGTAAAATCTAAAAATTTGCCAAAACCATCCAAAAACAAAGATTTTAAAGATAAAATTTTTAAGAAGGGCTTTGTTCAAACTTCAACAGTTGATGCAGAAGGTTTAAGTGTACAATCTGAAACACCTGAACAATTTGCTGAGAAAAAGATTAAAGAAATGTTATCCATTGGTCGTGGTCCAAAGGTTCAAACTGTGAAACGATATGCTAGTCCCTTTAAAGCTCCAACTACTCGGGAAGAGGCTTTTGCAACTCTTGAATACATAGATGAACTACAGGGTCATGGGGTACCAGTGCCTGAGATTATTTCTGGTAATTAACCTAAGAAGGTCTCTAAGAGGTCATGTTTTACTTGTCGTGAGATAGGTCACGTATCAAGTTGTTGTCCTTATAGGAAAAATAGACAATCTAGGGTTTCGCCTGAAAAATCTAGGGAGAATGTGAATTCCATTGAAGATTCTGGTTCGTCAAAAGGTGTATCAATGAAAGATTATAAGGAGAAATATTATGAGGAGTATGCTAAGAAAAATCCTGATAGTCTAGCAGTTAAGAACTATATAAGATTTAGAGAGTTTGAAGATGACTGCAAAACTAAGGATAGTAAGCCTAGAAGTGTCTCATCTCGAGAAGGTTCTAGTAGTTCGAGTCAGTCTAGTAATTGGAGAGATAAACCGAACAGTGCTTATTATGATGGGATTATTCCTAGAAGGCAAACCAATCCGAAGAATTGTTTCAGCTAAATAGTCCTAGGAAACTTAGCTTCTCACCTCCTAAAAAATTGTCAAGAGCTGTAGAAAAGTCTAAAGGTAGCAACCAGAGGCTACCTACTGAAAGGAGGCCTAGTGGTTCCCCAAGTCGTAGACCTAGTGCTGGGAAAAATCCACGGATGTCACCTAGCAAAAGGCCTGTTGGAAGTTCATCTTCTAAGCCAACAAAGGGATGGGTACCTAGCAGTGGATACTGGGCAGATATGGTTTCTGATGAGGAAGATGATAGACCCAAAGCCAATATGGCTAGGGGTCCTTTGAAAAACTAATTGTTTATGAATGTGCAGGAGCTGCTAAGGAAGACCGCAAGTTTATGGTTTGTCAATAGCGGAAGCTCCAGGCACATTATGGAGGACAAGGGACTATTAACGGAGTTTACTCCTGTTAAAGGGTCCTATGTCTGTTTTGTGAATTCCAAAGGCGGAAAAATTTTCGGGGTTGGAAGAGTTGTAAAAGGAAATATTTTAATTGATAATGTAATTTTGTTGAAAAATAGGATCAGAACCTTTTGAAAGGCTTGTCAATTTCTAAACAAGAGTTAGAAAAGGAAAAAGTCTATCTTATTCATTATAAGTTAAAGGGTAGTGATCGAGTTTTTACCGAGATGGAATTTTCAAGGTTCTGTTTTCCTCGGGTTTTGATTGATAAAGTTTGGAGTGTTGAAGTTAACAAAGAGGATTGCAGCTATGATTGTCCGAAGGTTGTACCTCTTGTGTTAACTTCTGAACAAGAAGAGATATGTAGGTCTCATGAACAAGCAGTCAAGGACTTTGAAGATGTGTTAGATGGACGGAAGAGAAAGATCCATGAAACTCATGATCATTGTTCCAAGAAGATTTGTTCTAAGTAGTTTATTATTTATGTAATAGATAAAGTACTATAGAAGATAGTGTCAAGATGATGATCTATAAGTACAGTTCCTTATTATTTATAATTCTGTGTTATGTTATTGGTTTTGATATATGTCAGTTCCAGAAGTCTACTAGTTTATTCACAGGGATGAAGGAATTGGTTTTCTTGAGGAAATAGACGTCAGTGGATGTCAGTCTTAGGGGAGAGATCGGAATACATGACAGCGAGTGAATGCTTGTTCACAGGCTCAGGTGATTACGGTTAGAATTTCCTTTGTACTCCCATAAAGATAGACAATGAATCCACTATATCCATTACCAATAATCATGTTAAGCACAGTAGGACTAAGCACATAGACATAAGATTTCATTTTATACATGATTGTGCTGAAAAGAAACTAATAGTCCTAGAAAAGGTGCCGAGTGACTTTAATTTAGCTGATCTGTTCACTAAGGCTTTTGACCGAACTCGTTTCGAGTTGCTAGTCCAATTGATTGGAATGAGAAATCTATAGTGACAGTGTCTCTCAAAAGGAACTTTGTAAAATTTGTCAGTGTTGTGTCGTAATGTGTGTGAGTCATATAGTGTCAGAAAAACAAAAATAAAAATGAGAAAAACCAAAAAAGAAAAAGAAAATAATAAATAGAGTAAGGTCACTGCATCAAGACGATTAGACATGACGATACTTTAGCTTTTAAGCCTACTTAATTGTACTTTAAATTGCTCAGTTTAGTGATACCATTATATGATGTATCGGTAGGCACAAAGTACCAAGGTTTCCTTATAATCTGAACTAACTGTATACAATGTTCTTATGGGAAACATATTCAGATATATGGCTGAGAATGCCTGCTTTTCAAAATGATTAGATCTGGTCCTTAAATCTTACGAAAGATCTAGCATTATAATTTTGTATATTTGGTTTTTATATAGAAGGTCTTGGGTACATACATGTGTATGTATTGCTTTTCGGATGTGTATTTGTAACAAGGTATGCAAATATCGTATAAATCCTTTGAAAACTATGGAGCTAATGTGGCCTTTGAGATTCGAACAAGTAAGTCCTTGGGGTGTCTTTGTATACCTAGCCTACCTAAAGCTTCCAACTTGGGATAGGTTGTCAGAAAGTTCGCTACAAGGATCTCATAGAAAGTCACGGGTTTTCATAAGTGCTTTAAAATGATGTCACAAATATGCAAGTACTTAGCATTATGAAATGTTGGGTATATTTTCGTACGTGAGTCAAGTTAAGTCGCTTTGCGTGTGAGGAATCACCGACCTGTCACCGCTGACTTGATTCTTAAAGGCCGTCTCCCTATACTCACCAAATGTCTTAATCTTAGTGCTCGTGTCGATTGTGAGAGTATATCTGAATGTGGGTCACTTAAGTTCACAAACTTGATTAAGTGGCATATTAGGCTACTCGGGTTACATGGTGACTGTCCTTGGCCAGGGTATGCTGAAAGTGTTACAACCAAAAAGGAAACTGGAAGTACCGAGTGTTTAAAAGGACAAACATATTTGGTAATCGTTGATGGATCACTGTTCATAACTAATAATAAGAGAATTTCTTCTCGCTTGTGGGCTTATGTAACATGCTAATCTGATCTAATCAGCAGTAATTTTTGCTCTTGTAATTATGTTATTCGTTTATGTTCAGTGTATGTGTGTGTGTGTTTTTCGTGAAGTGTGTAATTTTTGTTGTTGTATTGTTTAAATAAAAGTTCCTATTGCACGAGAGACAAAGTCAGAATAGAATCTAGTTTCCAAGAGGACTCAACTACGTTCTATGGAACACTGAATAAACGAGTAGGGTAGTTAAGCAATAGTGTTGTGATCAAAAGCTAAAAGAAAGTGTGTTAGATTAACAGAATATGAGTTTAAGGAAAAGAACACAGAGTTGTTGATTTCAATAAACAGATATTGAGTTAATGACTAGTTTTTTTTTGTTGATCTATAGAAAGAAGATTTTCATAAGAATGAACACAGAGATGATTCATAGTTTGAAATTGATCTTTGAAAAGACTTTTGTTTGAATAAAAAAGATTTAGAACAGAGATTCTAAATAGTTTTGCTGAAGTTTGAAATTGCTAACAGTGAATTATTTGACCTTAAATGAGTTAGGCTAATAATAGACTGTTAAGTATATTCATTTTTTATTCAATTCTTCAGATTGTATGTTATTACTTTGAGAAGATTTGATGTTTGTATTGAGATTGTGCAGGACAATGAACAAATGAATCATTGTCAAGCAAGATCTATGATTTAACCAAGATGAATACTAGTTTGATGAGGCAATCATAGGAGTATTTATAATTGGTATCTAAAGCGTGGGAGAAGGAAGACCAATCTGACTATAAGCATCCGAGTTATGTGATCTCATGATAGAAGCTTAAGATGTTCCAGATTTTAGGTTATCCTTATGATAGTAAGACCGAGATCTCACTTGCAAAAGTATAAGAGATTAGGTTTTAGTTAGATGTCTTTACAGAGTTAAAGACAAGTGACTTTAGAAACATAATCGATATAAGTTTGCATGATGAAGAAGAGTTAATTGGAAGACCTTAGTTTAGGTTATCCATAGAACAATAAAACAGAGATTTAAAGGTTCTAAATGGTATTAGGTGACGAATAAACAATGAGTTCATAAGTCATTTATATTAAACAATGAGACAGTGCTCTCAAGGTTATAGATGTTTTGTAGTTCTAGACTATGATAATGTCATATAGGATTTTTATGACTTATAATAGTGAAGAATAACAAAAATTGGAGAAGAAAATGAAAAATATAGTTCTAGATTAAGTCATTGCTATATGTAGTGATGAGATAATGAAGAATAACATTATTTTCTTGTAAGTTGTTGTGTTGAGCTTGTATGTGCAGGTATAAGCACAAGGAAGCATCATGGTATATGTTTGATCTGACTACTTTGATCATAGTTAATGAATAAGGTGATCAGAAGAAACATTCAGAGTTATGAAGATATGGAGACATCTATAGTGTTGCTGTTGAAACATGATTTATGTTCCTAAAGTTTGTGATTCAAGTTTCAAAGTTTCTGGTTTTCATGGGAGTCAACTAGTTCAGTGTTGATCGTTGGAAATTTTACTTCTCTATTATATGCCGGTTATGCAAGGCGAGCAGAGACTCGAGCAATAAATCCAAGAAGGAAGATTGCACATGCTTAATTCGGAGGGATTTATCGTTGAGGGGGAGAACTACAACGAGCAATGGTGCATTAGTTAATTATCATGACGATACAGAGAGTTTGAAGTTTGCTGATCAAATCTGAAGTTTCAGAAAATCAAGTTTCGGGTATAGCAATAAAATTTTTGTTGTCTCGAAATTATCTTTTTCAGTGTATTTGCAGAGAAGTCAATCTAATGGAAGGATTTCTAAGCAAAAGACTGAAGTATTCAAGACAAGGCTAAGATCATCAGGTTTTTATTATTTATATATTTTACAAGATGATGATAGCTATGTTATTAGTTGAATCTTTAGATATAGAAACATGTATATGTATGTAAAAGGTGTTTGAAATTTATATGATATAATGAGGTTTTATATTATAAGAATTTCAGAATATTTTTGCTACATCATAGTTATGTATCCGAGTCATAAATTGAGGGGGAGTACATAAGAATGATTATTGTTATAATGATTAATCATCGTTATACATCCTAGTCATAAAATTGAGGGGGAGGTATAAGAATGACGAATCAATTTTATAACTTTTTTAAATTTTTACAAGTGATACAGACCGGGAAAGTTCGTTTGAAAGTTTTGGAAAGATTGATCGTAGAAAAGTTAAAGAATTTGTGTAAGTTTATTAACTTTTCAGGTTTAAGACGAAGATCGAGGAAAAGATGAAAGTTTGATGTCTACAGGTTTAGTCATTTTAATTTTTCATATTTCCAGGTAATTCGTAATAAACGTTGATCAATTATTCAGAAACTTTGGCGAAATTTTGATTTTAAAGTGTGCAGGAGGTATTTACGACCTCGTAATTTGCAGGTGGTAGAATACGACCTCGTAATTGGTCGATTGGGCCAAGTGGAAATATGACCTCATAAATGGGTGGGCCGGGTTGACCCAAGCCCATTCGGGTTGAGTGGGTATATAAACCCAAATAACCCTAATACGACCTCATATATTAAAATCAATTTGAGAGCTTTACGACCCCGAAATATAAGTCTGCTACCCCGATTGTGATTCGATATATACAATTAGATCAAGAGTTTTTGAGTGATATTTTTGTGTTCATCTCGAAAAACCGAATCTAGGTATACTATCTAATCGTAATATAGTTATCCATGCAACAAGAAAATCAAGAAAATAGGATTCGAAATTTTCGAATTAGGTTTCCTTAGTTTCTTCGATTTCTGGGTAAAAATATGGGTTGGGGTAACTTAATCACTTGAATACGAAAGTATAGAAGCAATTTTTACAAGTATTGGTTGGGTAAATCGTAAAATCGCGATGAAGAAGATGAACAGTGCGACGAACTCGCATTTCGGGGTTTGCTAGCCCAGTTTTGCGACCTCATATTTGTCAATTTATTTTGACTTTGTTGACTTCTAGATTGCGAGGTGGATTTACGACCTGGATCAAATACATGGCTAAATTGAAAATACGACCTCGTATTTAGAATTTGGTTGACTTGTAATTTACTGAAATACGACCTCGTATTTAGAATTTGGTTGACTTGTATTTTGACTTTATAATACGACCTCGTACAGGGATACGACCTCGTATTTGACTTAATAGATTTTCAAAAGTTTATTTTTATTAAAAATTTGAAAATGAGTTAATCATTAAATTACAGGGATAATTTATTATTTTTTAACTAAATTACAGGGATAATTTATGTTAATTATGTTTTAACTAAATTACAGGGATAATTTATGTTAATTGTATATTTTATGCATATGAATTTTGATGTCAATTTAAGTAATTAGTTATTTGTTATTGATTACAGAAATGGCAACAAACTTCATAGCAGGTCATAACTTTGTGATCAACTTAGAAGAGAATCAAGATGGAACCGCATATTATCATGAGATATTCACATTTTTGAAGCGGTCAAGAATTCATCACATTCTTACTCATTCACCTGTGCTTTATGAGTCATACCTGGTAGAGTTCTGGGAGAATGCAAGGCAAAAGAGGACTGCTACTCAGGATATAATAGAGACAGTGGTTGCTGGCAAGACTATCACATTCTCAACTCATGATCTTATTGATATCTTAAAGTTAGGTATAGTATATCAAGAAGGAGGAGAGAATAGACTTACTACTTTCAGTAGAGAGGTTATTATTGGAGGATTTACTAGGATGGGTTATGTTGATGATTTGAATGTGGGAACACTGAAGAAGCGGGGATTCTTTGGAAGGTGGAGATACTTAGCGCACGTATTATTGGTTAGTTTGTGTAGTAGAAGAACCGGATGGGATACACTTAATCAAGAATCTCAAGCTCAGATGGTTAGTATAGTATACAATAAACCATATAGTTTTTCTAAGTATTTCTTTAACGAATTAAGGAAACAAACTACTGCCAGACTAGGGCATAGGTTTATGGTCTATCCTAGATTCGTTATGATGATTATCAATCATCATATTCCTAATCTACCGGCTACAAAGAAGGTCCTGAAAGTGACATCTATCATGAGAAGGGCATATGATGAGCTCAAGAGTCGCTTTGAGGGCGATCCAAGCGCTCAAGATATACCTTTGTTTGGAGCTCTAGTGGATATTAATTTCAATCCACCTAGAGCTGAAGAGTTTGCCAGATTCAGGACTGAAATTGTCCCACATCAGCCTGTTGTTAACCCAGTTCCTCTACAGATGATGATGCGAGATGCACCAATGCGCGACATAGAACAACCACAGGTTCAAGGCACAGAAGAGATGATAGTTGAGAAAGATGTGGTTCTTGAAAAAGAAGCAGAAGCACATGAAGATTCTGTTGATCATGTTGCTAGTACTTCTGAGGATGCTTCAAGAAAGTTCCATCTGATCAAGGTCTGAAAAGGAAGAGAACAGAGGCTTCTAAGGAATCTGATGTGCCAGAAGTTGAAGAGGTACCTGCTCCAAAGAAGAAAACTGTTATTAAATTGAAAGTTAAGGAGAAAACTGCTGCTAGTGGAGTAGATGAGATGGTCAAGGCTCCAGAAGCATCAAGCAGAGTTTCTAAACAAAGGTCTAGGAGATCAGTTGAGTCACATGCAGAGCCAGTGATGCCAAAAAGATCTCACAAGGCGACTGTTAATCTTGAAAGACCTTCGACAACTCATAGAATGAAGGATTCTGTGCCTAATCCAGAACCAAGAACTGAAGCACCTACTCGTCAAGTTCCTATATTACCACCAGCGTTTGGTATGGCTGACATGAAAGGAAGATGATGGTGTTAGAGGCTAGAGTTACTGGTTTATTTGATGAGTTGGAGAAACAGAAGAAGAACCATGAGAAAGAAATGAAGAAAAAGGAAAAGGAAGTTGAGATGTTAAAGAAAGCTCTTAATGATGAAAGAAAGAATCATCAAGACTTTATTAACACTCTCATGTCCAACTTTGACATGGTTCGTCGTGAAGCTACTAAGGCAGAGAGTTCAGCTACTAGAGCTAATACTGGTGTAGTTAGAGTGGCTGAACAGATGACCAAGATTGCTGATGTCATGCTAGATTGTGTGATGCAATCAGATTTGAATGAGCTGATTGAGAAATTTTTGGTCAAGAAGAAATTGTTACCAGATCTAGGTTGTAAGGGTGATGAGCTTTCGAAGAACAAAGATGATGATTCGAATCAAGACCCAGATACAACAAAAGATAAAGGTAATAAGCATCAAGAAGATTTTACCAAGGCAATAGAGTCTCTGAATGAGATTGCAATTGGTATGGTAGAATCTTCTAAGACAACAGATGCTGTGAGAGAAGAAGGTGAAATAATCTATGGTGATGAGAGTTGGATGGATATCGCAGAGGTCGATATGCCAGTTACAGCTTCAAGGCTTGTGGATAAAGATGCTGAGTGCAAAGGGTTTAGTATTGATGACTTTAGAGCTAAGCTTGATAGAATGGACAGGTCTGAACAAGTCCAAGATCCTGAAGCTCCAGTCATGCAAGAACTAATTGCTGAAGATCTTGATGTGCAACATACAGAGCCTGTTGATACTAGACCAAATTGGGTCATTACTTGGAAGCAGAACATGGCTAAGTATGAGGAATCGCATAAACCTATCAAGTATAAAGACAAGATTCAGGGAGAAAAGGTTGAAGCGTATGCCACTACTGCATGCTCAAGAATCGTGAGTTTTCATTGGGATGATGAGTTGAGACTTCTCATTATCAGGAGAACAGACGGAGTACAGTATTTGGACTATAACGAAGAAGCCATCAACTCACTTACTGATGTTGATTTTTGGTGCTTAGGTAGGCTAGAACTGATTAACCCTAGTGGATCTGAGTTCGGAAATTGTATTGCTAGGTCTATGGCGAAAGATATGAAGATCAAGGATCCATCTCAGAGAAAATATCATCCACAGGAAGGCAAGATGGTCAAGGATAAATCAAAGATAGATCCAAAGACAAAGAAGCCTGTTGTTACTTTAAAGTATGAGCCGACCAAGTTTGCCAAAGAAGTGCCTTTGAAAAAGTTTAAAAGGGACTTATTGGATAATATGAAGGGCTGGTACTTTGACAGTAAGACATATGAAGCTGTGATGTATGGAGATCATCACTATGAGATTTTGAGGATTTATGAGCCTTTGCATCTAGTGAACTTCTGTAGGAAAGATCTGCTAAAGCTGAACAGTGCTAATATTTGGTTTTCACCAGATTTTCAGGGTCCAGCGTTGCGATATAGGAATGCAGTGAGTTTGTGCTTGAAAATTGGTTTACATTCAGACTGCGATTTCTATAAGGCTGTAGATGATTCAGAGGAAGTTCAGAAGAAGAAGAAGGCTGATACAAAGAAGCAGAAGAAGTAGATCAATGACAAAGACAAGACAAAGACATAATTTGTAACATCTAGAAGCTATTGCCAAGGGGGAGTCTGTAAGTGCACGTCTATGTCAATAGCAGTCTAGATTGTTTGGGCTTATATTGTAATATGTCTTTGTAATGTGATTGTCATTAATGAACTTAGTATTATGCATAGAAATACTAGATTAAGTTTAAGTATTGAATGTGTAATAATCTGCTTAAGTATGAATTGCGACCTCGCAATTCATAAGGGAAATGCGACCACGTAATTGTAGGGTCAATTACGAGGCAAGACACAGATTACGACCTCGTAATAGTGTCGAGCTGGGCTTGAAATGCGAGGCCGCTGCGCTGAAGCCCAGTCGTGTTGATCCTTATAAATACCGAACCCTAACAGAGATTAGGGTTGAACATTTATCGAAATTTCAAGCATATTTGTACAGGTTAAGTCGTCAAGCATTGTTTCGCTAGCCTAGAGAAGATCTGCGAGGTAGCAGATTATCTGAAGGCTTGTTGTGAATCACCAGTTATTGATGGAGTTGGAGAAACAGAAGAAGAACCATGAGAAAGAAATGAAGAAAAAGGAAAAGGAAGTTGAGATGTTAAAGAAAGCTCTTAATGATGAAAGAAAGAATCATCAAGACTTTATTAACACTCTCATGTCCAACTTTGACATGGTTCGTCGTGAAGCTACTAAGGCAGAGAGTTCAGCTACTAGAGCTAATACTGGTGTAGTTAGAGTGGCTGAACAGATGACCAAGATTGCTGATGTCATGCTAGATTGTGTGATGCAATCAGATTTGAATGAGCTGATTGAGAAATTTTTGGTCAAGAAGAAATTGTTACCAGATCTAGGTTGTAAGGGTGATGAGCTTTCGAAGAACAAAGATGATGATTCGAATCAAGACCCAGATACAACAAAAGATAAAGGTAATAAGCATCAAGAAGATTTTACCAAGGCAATAGAGTCTCTGAATGAGATTGCAATTGGTATGGTAGAATCTTCTAAGACAACAGATGCTGTGAGAGAAGAAGGTGAAATAATCTATGGTGATGAGAGTTGGATGGATATCGCAGAGGTCGATATGCCAGTTACAGCTTCAAGGCTTGTGGATAAAGATGCTGAGTGCAAAGGGTTTAGTATTGATGACTTTAGAGCTAAGCTTGATAGAATGGACAGGTCTGAACAAGTCCAAGATCCTGAAGCTCCAGTCATGCAAGAACTAATTGCTGAAGATCTTGATGTGCAACATACAGAGCCTGTTGATACTAGACCAAATTGGGTCATTACTTGGAAGCAGAACATGGCTAAGTATGAGGAATCGCATAAACCTATCAAGTATAAAGACAAGATTCAGGGAGAAAAGGTTGAAGCGTATGCCACTACTGCATGCTCAAGAATCGTGAGTTTTCATTGGGATGATGAGTTGAGACTTCTCATTATCAGGAGAACAGACGGAGTACAGTATTTGGACTATAACGAAGAAGCCATCAACTCACTTACTGATGTTGATTTTTGGTGCTTAGGTAGGCTAGAACTGATTAACCCTAGTGGATCTGAGTTCGGAAATTGTATTGCTAGGTCTATGGCGAAAGATATGAAGATCAAGGATCCATCTCAGAGAAAATATCATCCACAGGAAGGCAAGATGGTCAAGGATAAATCAAAGATAGATCCAAAGACAAAGAAGCCTGTTGTTACTTTAAAGTATGAGCCGACCAAGTTTGCCAAAGAAGTGCCTTTGAAAAAGTTTAAAAGGGACTTATTGGATAATATGAAGGGCTGGTACTTTGACAGTAAGACATATGAAGCTGTGATGTATGGAGATCATCACTATGAGATTTTGAGGATTTATGAGCCTTTGCATCTAGTGAACTTCTGTAGGAAAGATCTGCTAAAGCTGAACAGTGCTAATATTTGGTTTTCACCAGATTTTCAGGGTCCAGCGTTGCGATATAGGAATGCAGTGAGTTTGTGCTTGAAAATTGGGTTACATTCAGACTGCGATTTCTATAAGGCTGTAGATGATTCAGAGGAAGTTCAGAAGAAGAAGAAGGCTGATACAAAGAAGCAGAAGAAGTAGATCAATGACAAAGACAAGACAAAGACATAATTTGTAACATCTAGAAGCTATTGCCAAGGGGGAGTCTGTAAGTGCACGTCTATGTCAATAGCAGTCTAGATTGTTTGGGCTTATATTGTAATATGTCTTTGTAATGGGATTGTCATTAATGAACTTAGTATTATGCATAGAAATACTAGATTAAGTTTAAGTATTGAATGTGTAATAATCTGCTTAAGTATGAATTGCGACCTCGCAATTCATAAGGGAAATGCGACCTCGTAATTGCAGGGTCAATTACGAGGCAAGACACAGATTACGACCTCGTAATAGTGTCGAGCTGGGCTTGAAATGCGAGGCCGCTGCGCTGAAGCCCAGTCGTGTTGTTCCTTATAAATACCGAACGCTAACAGAGATTAGGGTTGAACATTTATCGAAATTTCAAGCATATTTGTACAGGTTAAGTCGTCAAGCATTGTTTCGCTAGCCTAGAGAAGATCTGCGAGGTAGCAGATTATCTGAAGGCTTGTTGTGAATCACCAAGTTATAGTGAGGGATTCCGCACCTCAAGATAACTGGAGCAAACTATTAACGATCCGATTCAAGGGGACTTACATTTACCTTAATAATTATATATTTTTATTTATTGCATATTGTTCCATAGTTATTAATCACCGGCTTTTTGTTATATATTTCTGAGTTAAATATATTACAGGTATGTTTATTTTATTTTTATTGTTTTCTGGATTTTGAGGCTTTGTTTGTAAGTTAGAAGATATACATTTGTTTTATATTACAACCTTTGCTGTATATGGGTCTATGTATGTGTGTTTATGTTATAAATTATTAATATTGATGATATTGTTTTTTGAGTAATTATGGTATAAGATGAACCCATGGGTTCTACTGATCCGTGGAGGGTATTGGAGAGTTCATGCTAATACTAAAGTCTAAGAATTTTCAACTGCATGTGTTATTGCACTCACTGATCACTGGGTAGCAATATTTTTTTGCGGGTCTTATGTGTGAAGGTGATTGAGTTGATTTCATGTACCCAAGTCTTAGGAACAGGTTGCACAGCGGAAGCAAATTAGAAAAATAAAGAACGAACACGATAATTAACGTGGTATCTCACACAATGTGTATGAACTAATCCACGGCTGCAACTAGGGTTTTTTATTAGCTCAGTACAACTGACGCGGGCCCGAATGACGTCGCTGGAGAGTCAACGGGTCATGGTCAATAATAAGGGGAAGTGGAAAGAAATGAAATGGATGGAAAGTCAATATTTGACCAAATACATAAGTATATGGCAAATATGACTTGGATGTCGACAACGAAGCGGTGAATTGAAAATCTTATGCGAATTAAAATGATGATGCAATGCACTTTGTTAAGCATAAAAAGAGAATTTTGATTGATTAATTAAACTACAAAAACTAAATGCAAACATAAACTAAAGCAAGGAAAACAAACACACAATCAAAATTTCACACAAATGTTTGGCTAGACGGAATCCTCCCATCTCATGGTGACCATGGTTGACTAAAAATAAATAATATAAGCCGGTTGATTAATTGTGACTTAGAAATCATTGACTTTTACTTGAGAAATGGCGTGACAAAATATCCAACTCAATTAACTAGACGGTCATCTACGATAAAAGATTTAGACATTAAAATCACTAGAAACGATAGAAATGAGTATTGCGGTCACAAGTATTCCCCATTCCCACCGTTTGGCATGAAAAACGACTCAAGGAGGCTTAGATCAAAATACAAGTTGGTGTCCCTTTATGTATCCAATCCAAGCTAACAAGTTATAAAAACACTTAGACGGTCATCTTTTAATGCAATTTGTAAGTCCCCTGGTAACTAGATCATTACAGGAATGCTATGATTATGTTGGAGTGCGGAATCCTCCAAGATAACCTATTTGATATTACTATCACGGTTTCTGTGTACGGCTTAGCTTTTTGGTTCACTACGCCCTGGTAGTCTACCCTAAAGCAATGAGAAACGAAAATGACAGAGTTTTGGCTATATGAGTCAATCAGAATTATCAAAGTTGTTATGAAACTCGACTTAGGGTTTCATATATATAGGGTACGGCACGAGCCTCGATTGGGCTAGGCCTCAAACGACCCTCAGCATGTGAAGCCCGCTGGGCCTTCACGTGAAAAGACCCTCACTCATACGAGGTTTAAATGAGGAGCCTCTAATCAGCAAGCCTCATATGGTCTAGGTTCTAATGAAACACTTAGCATATAATATTATGTACCAATATTAGATAAACATGTAAATAAACATTAAAGTCCAAAACATAATGTCCATATCTAATGTCCAATTACAGACTCGATAAACAAAATGATAACATATCTAGATTGCTAAATGTCACACAAAAGTGCACTTACAAACTCCCCCTTGACATTAGCTTCTAGATGTCTTCAAAATTCTTCAAGTCTTCATTTGTACTTAAGACTATCAGCATGTAGATCTTCCTTTAAGCACAATCTGATCATCTTGCGATATTTCTCCAACTCAGGTCTCATCAGATCATTACTGTAGCTTTCGGCATTCTTTAACCTTCTAAGATCCTTTCTTGAAAAGTTAACCAGCTGCAGTGGATCATGAATTCTCAGAATATCTTTGATAATTCATCTCTTCTTTAGCTTGAACATACATCTCACCAGTTTTGTCATCAATACCCCAATCTTCCATGTCAGGTAACATATTCTGTGCCCATTTCTTCAAAGGTACTCTTTGTATAGCTTTTACCTTAGGCCAATATGTTGTCTTCTTGTGAACATCAATGGATCTGGCACCTGGAATCTTGATTACCTTAACATATGTTGGATGAAAAGCAAAATCTTCATTATTTGGATTTCTGATGAACGTCCATTTTGTGATAAAAACCCCTATCGAAAGGCTTCATTTCTATACCTAAATGAGTTAATATTCCGGAACTATCGGTACTTAATGGATTCTATGTTTACGCAGCTTCACGGAAGATGCGAGTGATGGTAAATTGTTAAGTTCAGAATTTGAGTTTATGTGTGTGTTAGTGTGTGTAACAATGGCGGTTTTAGAGAGAGAATGTAGAGAGAGAGAGAGGTGATGGCAGGCAAAGTTTTGATAGCATTAATGGGTAAAAGGTTACAATTTGCTTAATGGAGGGGGTTTATATACATATGAGCTATTTACACTATGCCCCCTTCCATATTAAAGATATTTACAATAAAGGTACAATTTACATAGATTTATACAAATCAACTACTATATTTATATTTCTAACAATCTCCCCCTTAGTAGTGATTTGTCAAAAATATCCAGTCTTTGTCAATCTTTAAGCTCTTGTATTCGGTCTGTCTTTGTTTGGATGCCAGAACCAGTTGTCTCCTTCAGGTCTGTCATCAGGAACAATCATATTTGCTTCAAAGTTCTTTGGTGGAATATTTTGTGGACCTGGAAGATGACTAGGTTCATAATTGATCCAACAACCTCCTATTCGACGTACAACGTACTTAGACTTCTGAACATTCTTTGCCTCTCTCATCATTCTGATGTTGTCTCTGTACTCGAGTCTTTGATTGATCTTGGAGATTGCTTTATCAAATACTTCCTTTTTCTTTTTATCTTGATCATCTTCTTTCAAGCACAACAAAACATTCTTGCAAAATTCTAATGTTCCATCAGAATAAGAAGCAAGTTCATCCATACGAATGAAAATCTTCTTCTTTCGACTATTCAGAAAGACAACTCCAAAGGATGGTTCTTCTATGATATGACCAATACTTAGCTGTTCAATATCTGCGGTGTAAAGACTTTGATATGGATATGGCACATTGATCTTCCTCTTGACAACTTCAAATCCTATTTGAAAATCTTCTAATGAAGCATATTGAATGCAGCTTGACATATATCTTTTTACAGCTTCAAAGGCGATAACGTCTTCATGATATCTTTGCATTGCATTCAGGAAATGGTTGTAGAGAAAGATAATGTCTGCAACTGGCAAAAGTTTGAAATGGGCTTCTGTGAATCTATACATCTTGTTGTTGTCTCTTTTCACATGATAGCAAGGGACAGAGATAGAAACCCTTTTAATCAAAATTACTCTGACCAGCACCAAGATTTTATGATTTCTTTGTTCTTCGAGAAGCTTTGGATTGTACTGCTTGGTGAGTTGAAGAAGTTCTTTGTATTCTTCAATTTGCCTTGCTTCCTTAAACTTGTACATTGAATCCAACTCTGGTCTCTTTGTTTTGGTAACTTTAGTAGCTCCACAGAATATCGGATAAGCTCTTTCCTCAAGATATCTAGACTTCTTAGCTGCCTCCTTTGGCTTAACACCCAGAGTAATCATTCTTTCTTTATCCCTCAAGAAGTATCCTCGATCAATAAACCTCCTTTGTTCTTCAGTCAATTCAGAAGGAAAATAATCAGGGAGAACTTCTTCGGACATGATTGCCTCTTTCAACACTTGTTTATATGTTGTTGATGCATGTTGATGTGACAACAGCAACTTAGATTTGATTAGTCTTTTAGATTAAGACATTATGTTGTTTTATGTCTTATTCATTTATATGTAATTGATAGATTATGGACTTCGTGTTTTAGTAATGATCGATTACATGTTTTGGTGTTCTTTATATGTTTATATATGATGTTTGTTATGTATGTCATACAAGTACAAACATAATATATGTTAGGTTTCTTGTACATAAAGTACTTGGAAAATAACTAAGCATATATGTTGATGGTATTTAGTACTAACGAAGATAATCTTCGTTAGGAACTAACGAAGATAATCTTCGTTATATGGGCTGGGTTGCTAAGTTCGTAAGAACAAAGCCCAGCAGGCCCAATATCGATTTGAAACATATATAAACGAATGGAAACCCTAAATTGAGGATTCCAGTTCAGATTTCACACACCAAGAGCGACTAAGTTCGTTTCTAGCTTATAGAAAACGAAGATAGATCACATAAGGCCGATTATATTGATATAATTAGCAATATATACGATAACTAATCAAACTAGTTATCTCGTGAGGATTCCGCACTCACGACATAACAATAGACGATCTCGAGAGCGATCAGTAGCTATCGAGGGACTCACAGTCCATTTAAGAACAGTGAAGCAAATGTGAAGTTGGAAACTCATGATATGTCAACAATTTTGGAAGGAAATTATGATTTTAATCCTGAATTTGAAAAACATTTTGTTCAAAAGGATGATAAACATGAATTTTTTCTAAAGAAGATTCCAAAGTCACACTCTTCACAACCTTCCCCATTTGATAAGATCAAGAGACCAAAGACCACCAAACAACCAAAGACCAACCCATCACCCAAAACTGAATCAAGACCAAAACAAAACAAAAGTTCCACAGATTCTCAGAAATCAAAGACTTCTAGACAACCACAGATGTACAAGGTAAAAACTGAACCTAAGTCTCACAAAGAAGTCAAACCAAGTAGTGGTCCAAAGATTGTCAAGAATGAAACTTTCTCGTTAGGTAACAAACAACCTTCACATGTTAGGTATTCTAGTTTTCCTAGGTATTCTCAGAAGACTTCTAAGTGCACTTTACAGAAGGTTAGAGATATTGTTTCAGGAACAACTAAATACAAAGATCAGTATGGTTGGTTGTCACCTAATAACATCAAGAAAGTAAACAAGACCACAGAAACCATCAAGAAGAAACCTGTTAAGAAAGAAAATAACAAATTGTTTTCTAACTCAAAGAATGTACGTGTTTCAAGTGACTTGTGCTTAAATAGTAGCAGTAAATGGATTCCCAAAGATAGATTTTTGCATGCTACTAGAAAAGTCAAACTTGATGGAAATACTACCCATGTCAAACAAGTGTGGATTGTCCGTAGATCAAATTCTCTGAATAGTGCTAATACATCTAGGACTAGTCCTGCTTGTACCAAAATGTGTGTATAAACCTTTACATTTCTTTGCTTGTAATTCGTATTTCTCATTTGAACTCGTATGTGTGTTTGTTTGTTATGTTGAATTAAATGTTTGTTTTTGTGTTCATTTTGTTTTATTTTTTTATGTGTACTTGCATGTTATCCCTCTAACCTGCAAGGACCCAGTCTATGTGGGTACCTAAATCATATTACTTGTCCTTGCAGGAATATCTCATTTGTGTATGGTATGTTGACTCGGGATGTTCTCGTCATATGACTGGAAACAAGTCTATTCTTTCAAACTTTGTTGAAAAGTTTATGGGAACCGTCAAATTCAGAAATGATCATATCGCTCCTATTCTTGGTTATGGAGACATTGTTAAAAATGGAGTTACTATCAAGAGAGTTTCCTATGTTGAAGGATTAGGACACAATCTTTTTAGTGTTGGGTGACAATGATCTTCAAGTATTATTCAGGAGATATGAATGCAAAGTGCAGACTGAAGATGGTGTGGATATTCTAACTGGAACAAGAGACAACAATTTGTTCACAATTGATCTCAACAACATTCCAACTCATTCTTCAGATATTTGTCTTCTTTCCAAAGCAACTGCACAAAATTCTTGGTTATGGCATCGTCGTCTTTCTCATCTTAATTTTCAAACAATCAATGCTTTTGTGGATAAACAACTTGTTGAAGGTCTTCCAGATTACAAGTATAAAAGTGAACATGTTTGTCCAGCTTGTGCAATTGGAAAGATGAAGAAAGCAACACACAAACCAAAGAAGTTTCTAAGTACAGAAGGTCCTTTGCACCTTATTCATATGGATTTGTGTGGCCCAATGAAAGTTCAAAGTATCCATGGCAAGCATACATTCTTGTGATTGTCGATGATTATTCTCGTTATACTTGGGTATTCTTTCTTCATGCAAAGAGTGATGCTCCGAAGGTGATTATTGATTTCATCAAGAAGACCCAAGTAAATCTTAAATCATCTGTTAGAATTGTTCGCTCAGACAATGGAACTGAATTCAAGAATTCAGCAATTGATTCTTTCTTCAAGTCCATGGGTATTACTCATCAATTTTCTGCTGCCAAAACACCTCAACAGAAGGGAGTAGTTGAACGTTGAAATCGAACTCTTGTTGAAGCAGCTAGAACAATGCTTGCTTATTCTAAGTTGCCTCTGAATCTATGGGCTGAAGCTGTTGCTACTGCATGTTTCACTCAAAATAGATCAATCATAAACAAGAGATTTGATAAAACTCCATATGAGGTGATTAACAAAAGAAAGCCCAATGTGAACTTCTTACACATATTTGGATGTGTTTGTTATGTTCTCAATGATCGAGACAATCTGGGCAAATTTGAACCAAAAGGCGATGAGGCATATTTCATCGGTTATTCAAGAGAATCAATAGCTTACCGTGTGTATAACCGAAAAACCAAGAGAATCGAAGAGAGCATGAATGTTAGATTTGATGAACTCTCGGAAATGGTTCTTGAACAACACAGTTCAAGACCCGAACTTCAAAGTCCACAAGCTTCCGCAACAAAGACTGCATCAAATGTCATATCATCATTCTCTACTCCAACTACACATGATTTGGATATCTTATTTGAAGAATTTTTCCAAGTTCCAAAGAAAGTTCCTGAATCTGAAGTCAATACAAATGAACCATCCAGTTCAAATTCAACTAAGATAGATCCAAATGAGTCTTCACCATCACAAACATCAGATGTCAATTCATCATCTGATTCTCCTCCACCTACTGATAATTCAGAGTTGCATACTCAACCTCATAATATCTCTCAAGTGACAAATCCTTCAACCAATCCTGAGGATTATGATCCCGACGACTTTGTTGAACCAATCGCTACTTAATTTGAACAATTGACAGAACAACATTCTCCTGATTTTATTGATTCTGAAGAATCTGGTGATCCACTTAATCCAATTCCTCACACAACCAAATGGACAAGAGCTCATCCAATTTCTCAAGTCATTGGTAATCCAACAACTGGAGTTCAGACAAGATTCGCATCCGCGAATGAATGTCTGTTTGTGAATTTTCTGAGTATTGTTGAACCAAAGACAGTGAATGAAGCTCTAAGTTGTCCAGATTGGGTGAAAGCAATGCAGGAAGAACTGAATCAATTTGAACGTCTTGAGGTGTGGAAATTGGTTCCCAATCCTTACAAGAATAAGGAGCCAATTAAACCAAATGGATCTTCAAGAACAAAAAGGATGAAAATGGAGTTGTTGTACGCAACAAAGCACGATTGGTTGCAAAGGGATATTGCCAACAAGATGGAATTGATTACGATGAGACTTTCGCACCAGTTGTACGAATTGAGGCTATTCGGATGTTTCTTGCCTATGCTGCCTACAAGAAATTCACAGTCTACCAAATGGATGTCAAAACTGCCTTCTTGAATGGGATTCTCAAAGAAGAAGTGTATGTTGAACAACCTGAGGGATTTGTGAATTCAACGAATCCGAATTATGTTTACAGGTTAGATAAGGCTTTATATGGTCTGAAACAAGCCCCTCGTGCATGGTATGATGCTCTATCCTCTTATCTTGTGAATCTGGTTTTAGCAAAGGTTCGATTGACACTACCTTGTTTATCAAACGACAAGGGAGTGACATCATTCTAATCCAGATTTATGTTGACGACATAATTTTTGGGTCAACTAACCCTAAATACTGCAAGAATTTTTCAGCTTTAATGATCAAGAAATTTGAAATGAGCATGATGGGTAAATTAAACTTTTTCCTTGGTCTTCAAGTAAAACAGTTGTCAAATGGTACTTTTATTGTCAATCTAAGTACATTCTTGACATGTTGAAAAAGTTTGATATGATGAATTGTCAACCAATTGGTACACCCATAGAAGCTCGCACAAAGATTAATGCTGATTTAAATGGAAAATCTTTTGATCAAAAGAGATATCGCAGTATGATAGGGTCACTCATGTATTTGACTGCAAGTCGCCCGGATATTATGTTCGCCACATGCATGTGTGCCAGGTACTAGGCCAATCCTAAGGAAAGTCATTTCCAGGCCGTCAAACGGATTTTCCGATACCTAAAAGGCACTGTGAACCTTGGTCTCTGGTATCCAAGGGATACCGGGTTTCAGTTAATTGCATATTCGGATGCTGACCATGCAGGTTGTAAGCTTGACCAAAAGAGTACTTCTGGGAGCGTACAGTTTCTAGGGGATAGATTAGTCAGTTGGTCATCGAAGAAACAAAATTGTGTATCCACATCCACTGCAGAAGCTGAATATGTTGCTGCAGCAAGCTGTTGTTCACAAGTTCTTTGGATGAAGACTCAGTTGACTGATTATGGATTTCAGTTCAATAGAATTCCCATCTACTGTGACTCTAAGAGTGCTATTGCTATTTCTTGCAATCCTGTACAGCACACAAAGACCAAGCACATAGATGTTTGGTACCATTTTCTTAAAGATCATGTCGAGAAAGGTAACATCGAACTCTATTTTGTCCCAACAGACTACCAACTTGCTGACCTTTTCACCAAACCTTTGGATGAACAGAGGTTTAACTTTCTTAAAACTAAGCTGGGAATGCTAGATTTACAAACTTAAATGCTTTCATGCCATGTATTCTATGTTCATTTACTGTTTCAAACATTGATGTGTTTTACTTGTTATTACATGCAATGTTTGAGGGGGAGAAAAAGGGTAGAATGCATGATTTTAGGGGGAGTTTGTAAATTCACTGTTTTGATATATGCTTAATTTGAGGGGGAGTGTGCAAATGCATGTGAATATTTGTTTGATTATATAGTTTGAGTAATATTTTTTTTTAATTTTGTTTGTTTTATTTGTTTAATTTTTTTTATTTTTATGTGTGTTTTGTCTAAAATCTGAAAAACCAAATACAAAATTAGAAAATTCTAAAAATGATAAAAAGATTTTTTTATTTTTTTTATTTTTAATTTTTTTTATTTTTTTTTTTTAATTTTTTTTATTTTTTTTTTTTTATTTTTTTTGTTTATTTTTTTTTTTTGTTTTTTTGTTAGCCCAAATACATGTTCAGCCCAAAACATAAAAAGCCGAAACTGATTGGTATCCGGGTTGACACGCGGGTCATACCCAGAACCATGACCCGGATTTGAGATTTAAAAGGAAATTGGGCGGGACAAACCATTATTTCAAATTCAAATCAGTTTTTCTCTCAAAACCGGTTTCTTTTCACTTCAATCAATCAATCTTTTTCTTATTGATCATAATAATCGAAGTGGGCTTATACTAGTGATCATTCTTGTGATCTTTTCATCTTTTATCTTCATCAGATCATCAGTTTTGAGGTAAGATTTCTTGTTTTCTTATTGCTCTTAAATTGTTTGATTAAATGCTTGAATGAAATGCCATGATCATTATGCATTCTGTGATAATTTGTTTTGTGTTTTATTGATATTAGATGCATGATTAGGGATTATCTTTGTTGTTTATCTGAATTAAATACCTTAATCTGCATTGTTCTTGATTTTCTGGGCTTGAATTGTTGAAGGGCTGGGTATAATATATGAATGTTTGAAGATTTGTGCCATTCGCTGAGGTTTTTGCTCGGCAAATGCTATATTTTTTCATTTCCATCTTCAAATCTTCATATAAATGGCAAAACTTGTTCAGATTGTTGTCTAAACTAATTGAATCAAAAAGGTCATTTGCAGAGATTTTATCTCGGCAAATGATTGTTTTCTCAATCTGTTCAAAGGTTTTCTAAGTCCTGAATAAGCCATTTACAGAGATATTATCTCGGCAAATGCTTTGGTTGCTCATGTTCATATTTTGACTTATTAAATTTTCAGTTCAAAAAAGGTCATTTGCCGAGGTTTTTGCTCGGCAAATGCATGTTTTTCTCAAAACCTTCAAAATCCTGTTTGTCAACA